>JAZDUH010000347.1:1302500-1725000 GCA_036419115.1 Scarus forsteni | reverse complement strand
ACAGGTTCAGGAATGGGTTTAGACGAATTCACTCTACTATGCACTTACTTTCTTCATGCACTCATACAGGCTCAGGTAGAAAATGAATAGATAAACAGCTACGGGGACCACATGTAAAGGACCCCTCAGTTCGTCTCTTAGCTGTCCAACTTATTGCCTGACGAAAATGCCCAACCTATTCCTTAGGGACACATGACACCTACTGGAGACAGAGGGGAATTCAGAACAGGCCTATTTCTACCATTTCCCTTACAAAGCCTGGTTGGCATTTTATTTGTTCTGTTCACTTAATTCACTTTCAACTGGAGACAGGCATCTTCAGCCTCACTTTAGACTGGAATGACATCTTTTTCATTTCATCCACAAATCAGGTATCAGGGGACACTACAGAAAATCCAAAACAACACACATTTGAAATTTGCTTAATGTAGCCTTTGAATCACAACTTCAGCTAACAAGGGCTCATCCGGGATTTGGACCCGGGACTTCTCGCACCCAAAGCGAGAATCAAACCCCTAGACCAATGAGCCACAGAATATGACAACTTCTGAAAAGAAAAACTGAAAAATTGCACGTCTAATGCAAACCTTATTGAGGGCCTTCTTGTCTCTCCAAGACTCCTTTTGTACCTTTGCAGTGTCCAAAGTTTCAGTTGTTTTTGCTTGAATCTCTTAAAGTACAGTGTCCACTTTTGGAAGGAGTCTGCGTTCTTTAATCCAACAGCAGAGCAATGAGCGCAGGTTTTCTTTGGAAGTGAAAGTACAACCACTTTTTTTTTTTTTAAAGTTATTTTTTGGGCTTTTATGGCCTTAATTCAATAGGACAGCTGGAGAATGACAGGAAAGCGGGTGAAGAGAGGGGGGAAGACACACAGCAAAGGGCTGTGGTCGGGATTCGAACCTACTGCTGCTGCTGGGAGTTAGCAGTCCCTGTACATGGGGCGGACACTCTAACAACTGAGCTAATGTCCGCCCCAGTATAACCACTTTTGGATGTAGTACCACATCTAGATCTTTGACAGAGGTAATCCCATTAGTCCCTATGCCTCTTAGCACTTTGCTAACAACACCAGATTGTGTTTTTACATGCACCTTTACATTTCAGTGGAACAAAGAACTTTGCAGACTCATTGGGGCCCTGTGCTGTGTACGGTGAGGAAATCCCCATTTCATGTTAAAAGCATTACAGGATAGAATACAAGATCTCTCAGGGGAATTTTTTTGTTAATAAAAAACTCAATGGTCTCACTGTATTTCATTTGTTCCCTTTATCTTCAAGTTAATGATGACTTTTCAGGCCTCAATCAAGGACTTACTTTTGTCATTTCATTCCCCCATTAATTATGAGGAACCATTTCAGGGAAACACATGATCTGGTGAAGGATATGACGCAGTGGTTCGTTGTAGTAAGAGACAAAAAAATTGCCAAGTACCAAGATGTTCCATGTTTTGTTTTTTCTTTTTCTGAGCAACCTGCTCACAACTTTAAACTGTCTTATTTCTTCAAGTCCATCTGAGTGATCTTGAGGAGATGGGGATCCTCATCCTGTATGTCTGCTGCCCACAATCAACTCAAGACAATACCTCCTGCACCCCAGGTCTTTCCCAAGCCATCACCTCCAGTTAGGAAAGTCACTACTAAACTGGATTCACTACAGAGGAAGCCCACACAAACATACTGGTCTAGGTTAAAATACTCCAACTTATGCTGATCACTTTGACTGTAATGGTGCTGTTTCATCATCAGATACATGTCCTGTCAGCTGCCTGACCCCAAGACAAACCCGGAGCTCCAACCTGTGGGTGAAGGCCCAACATTGGGTCTTAGACAGTGTATAAATCAGGTAAAAATGCTGCAAAAATGTCCTCAGTGTATGGAGGCCCTAAACGGAAAAAATCCTTCTGAGTATTTCAGAGTAAACCCACTAGAATAAACCAGATTACATCACTGTGTACAAGACCATACTAGATAGATAGATAGATAGATAGATAGATAGATAGATAGATAGATAGATAGATAGATAGATAGATAGATTAAAAAGGATTACGATTGATAGATAGATGAGTAAATGAACAAAATTATTAATAAAGATAGATAAACAGGTAGAAAAACAGAACTATAGATGAATAAGTAATACATAAAAATGATTAATAAAAAATATACATAGATACATGAATAAATAGAAAGTGATTATGATTTATAGATAGATTGATGAAGAAACAAACAAACAAACTGATTAATATAGATGATCCAGAATGACAGACCCCGCTCAGGCACCCACCTTCCCAAAGCAAAAAAGCTCGGGGCAACACTGCACTGTATAGGTCCGGTAACAGCTTTACCTCCACTTCTGCTTGAAGGATATAATGAGATGTGTCTAAGATAAAAACACTTAAAAACTGGAAACAGAGTTGCTGTTTTCTCATTTGATGTCACAAGTCTAACTCATTTTCATTTTTTGATGCCAACCACAACAGAGAAGATGCGGACATCAACAACGCTGATCAGGAAGATCCAGGAAGAAGAAAAGAACAACAACAACCAAAACAAACAAGTAAGGGTGGAAATTAGCTCAGTTGGTAGAGCGTCCGCCCATGTACGGGGAGTTCCAAACCCCAGCAGCGGCAGTAGGTTCGAATCCTGGCCACAGCCCTTTGCTGCATGTCTTCCCCCCTCTCTTCACCTGCTTTCCTGTCATTCTCCAGCTGTCCTATCAATAAAGGCCACAAAAGTGCCCCCCCCCCCCCCCCAAAAAAGAAGAAGTAAAAAGGATATACCAGTGTGTTTTGAGTGACTGTGGCATCTATTACACATGTCTGTTTCTGTTAAACCAGAGAAAAAAACACCACTTCTGTGCTGGATTCCCACTTCCCTTTACAAAATCTTCCTAAAGCCATAGAAAGGCTCAGCGGGGTGATCCTCCAATTAATTTTTTTGCATTTTTTCCCCCACTTCTCTGGACGAGGCCGCAGGAGAAAAAAATGATGACAAATTGAATAGACTGATAATACTTATGGTAACCAAAGAGTCCAGAACAACTTTCACAGAGATAAGAGGTGAACTACAAGGTCAAGGTACATCAGTATCAGATCGCACCATCCATCACTGTTTGAGCCGATGCGGACTTAATAGAAGACAACGATGAAGACACCAACATTTACAGCAAATTGTAAAACAGTGAGACTAGAATTTACCTAAATGCATTGACAAGCCACAAAGCTTCTGCGTGAATGTTCTTTAGACAGATATGACAAAACTGGAGCTTTTTGGCAAGTCACATCAGCTCTGTGTACAGATGCAAATATTAAGCATTAAAAGCAAAGAACACTGTACAGTACCTACTGTAAAACTTGTAGGAGGCTCAGTTATGCTCTGGGGCTACTTTGCAGCATCTTGCACAGATTGTCTTAAATCTGTTCAGGGTACAATGAAATATCAAGACTATCAAGGCATTCTGAGAAATGTGCTGCCCAGTGTCAAAAGCTTGGTCTCAGTCGCAGGTCATGGGTCCTCCATTAGGATAATGACTCAAAACACACAGCTAAAAACACCCAAGAATGGCTCAGAACAAAACACCACATCCACACACACATCCATACTGTAGTACCACTGCATTAAGTCTGTTGTGTCATAATACAGTAGGCACTACACACAGGACAAATAAACCTTATTTAATTTGACTCAGACCAACATTTTGTGGAAATTACTGACAATAATGACTAATTAGTTTGTACTGTTACATTCAGTAACAATGATAGCAGTATAATGTTAATAATAATGACAAAAAAACAAAACAAAAACACAGCAGTGTATTTGTACAAAGTTCCGACAACAAAGAATTTGGTTAAACTTGTGCTTCAGAGAGCGGTGTAGATTGATCAGAGGGTGGAGGCCCCTCTCCAGCAGTTGTAACCCTGGAGATAATGAGTAGACTTACTTATTTCTGTGCAAGGACAAAAAAGCAGTAAGACAAACATCTTCTACAGGCTCTACATACACCAATTGCATCTGTGTGTTCTTCTACCAAAGATTATTAATATGTAGTTGTGATTATGCATTACTAGTACAAAAGAGATTAATAGCTAAATATCCCCAAGTAATTATTTGTCCATATTAGTCACTTAATTTCAGTATAAAAATGTGTAAGTAGCAGCAGCAGCAGTAACAGTTACAACCCAAGTTACTGGCCTGACAATAACATCCATCATAGACACAGAATTGTGACTGACTGGTTTCGACCCATTGTTTCCATGGAGCAAAAAAAAATAATAATATAATGGTCAGTGACAGGGGGGTTCTGCAGATTGGTGATAACAATTGCAGCAGGGGCTGGGGGGCGTAGTAGTTTGAAAAATCCTGGAGTGAAATTTCAGCCAGACTCATTTTTAGGTCTCAAACAAAGGAAATGTCCAGGTAGACGCCTGGTCACCCTACATTAACATGTTTAGCCAGGGGTGTCCAAACTTTCAAATTTCGGGCCACATGAATGACTGAGTCGCTTGCTGCACCTCACTTTTAGTGTATCTAAGTTAAAGTTTTAAGGTTTATAGATAGATAGATAGATAGATAGATAGATAGATAGATAGATAGATAGATAGATAGATAGATAGATAGATAGATAGATAGATAGATAGATAGATAGATGAGTAAATGAACAAAATTATTAATAAAGATAGATTAACAGATGTAGGTTATCACCCAAGGGCCCTTGTAACTTCAGGCTATCACTGGATTTACACGTAGTCAGGGCGAGTTTAACCTACTGAGCAGCAGAGATGGGAGACACTGATGGCTTATCTTCACTGTCGGACACAAAACAAGAGTAAACTGCAAGAATATTGGTGCTTTAAAAGAATATTGCTATTTACTTAGTAAATTAGACTTTTTGACAAAGTAAATATGGCAGAAAATGTGCCGGATTAATGGTATTTGTTGTTGTACTCAAAATGTCTTTATTCATCCCACTGTTTCAGGGGCCATTCCCAAATGTGCAGGGGGCTGCATTAAGCCCCCGGGCCATAGTTTGGACACCCTGTGTTAAGCCAGTGCTTGCTTTATTTCAAGCTACCTAGCTAAAACATGTTTTTGACACAAAACAACATTTCAAAAATAAGTTGCCATAATGTTACCTTTATATTTGGATTTCTTTTGTCCTCTTTTCTTCTTTTGTGTAACGATGTGCCGGAGGGCTTAGCTGCTCTCTTCATGTGGACAGTGTTGAGCAATTCATAAACTCACAGCCCCTGACTCCTCTCTGACTTGCTCACATGACGTGGGGGGTGCCACAAGTGATTGTACATTATATCTATTAATTACTTTACTTTGTAAATTAATTTGCAATTTGGACATCACAAATAATTATTATGATTTTATTTTGTATTTTTTTCCCACCCTCCTCATGGGCCGGCCCTGTAAGTCATCAATTTTACCCAGATATCAATAAGATATTCATGATTTTTTCTCTTGCAGTTACATCCAGGGAGGTTGGCTGTAGTCATGTGGACGTTGAACTTCTGAATAATCTGTTTGACTGCAGTCACAGGAACATCAAGTCACTTGTAGGTGATCTTATAGCCTTTACCTTTAACATTCTTGTCTATACGTGTCTATCATTTTAATAGTCTTGTATCTTTTTAATAAAGAAGATATTTAACATTTAAATGAAGTTAAATCATGGTTTTCGCTTTGTTACAGGCAGAAATGTTAGAAAATAGATGAGCAGGGGCTGCAGGGACAGGTAAAGCTCGGTGGAGGCAGTCGGGAGAGAGTGACGTGGTCGATGTGCTAGAGAACTCTGAACAGAAGAAGAACGTCTGAAGCAGGAGAGTCCCTGTGAACAGGTCGATGTGGAGAGAGAAGGTTCACAGGTAATATCTTGAAACAGACTAAAACAATCGTCTACATGTTTTACTCGGACATGGAGGCTCATTTATGTTATAACGTGGAGGCTCATTTATGGCTTCATAACTTAAGATAAAGTCTTTGAACATAAGAGGTAGGACCAGATAAGTTTTACTTCTTCCTACTTCTTTTCGAGCATGTACATTGTATACAACTTCCGATGAATATTACAAATTAGTTATCTGCTTTCTTATTATTTCCTCTTGTTTTTTGTTTTGTAGGCTATAGCCTATATTTTGTTGTTAATATGTCCGAAATAAACAAATAAATAAAAAAAATAAAACATCTTCAGCATTCCGTCGACTATTCGACTTTTGTAGTCTTCAGCTGTAAATTCACATTTTGTCACCTCATTTTAAACAACTTCAAGTTTGTGCTCATGTTTCTTTTACTATAATCTAATTTATAAAGCTGGAACAGTTTGACTATAAAATGAGCTGTTGGTTAAACATTCAACCCCAGACTAGTTGAGTGAAGTTAGACCGAAAATGCAATTAAAACTTAAACACGTAAACAGGTACGTAAACACAACTTAAACAGGTACACCTGGACTTCTCAAGAAGGGAACGAAAACTATTTTGTTGAGGCTCCAGTTTGAGCCCTCTTCCTGTTGTAATTCCCTTATCTGGAGCTTTACCCCATGTGTTAGGGCTGGACGATGTGGTTTGAAAATATGCACAATGTTGGATTTTTGACATTATGCCAATATTTTTTCATTCATTTTCACTAGTACAGATACCGATGTCTCTGGTCAAGAACACAAACTCTGTACTTAACAAAAACGGAGTTGTTTCTTTCAGTCTAACAGTACAGTTTTGCAATAAACGTGTGAAACAAATAAAAAACAGCATAAAACTCCTGCAAAAATGTAACCCTTGATTGTTAAATAAACCCTTGCAGGATGAGGAAGTGCATCAATATTGTCCATTTTTGTAATTTGCAGATATTCCATCTGGTATATGGACAATAAAAATTCAATATGGGAATATGAGCCGATACGGTCCGGGTATCATCGTATAATTCCTAATTCATTTGTGATCCAAAAACGAAAAACGATTATTTTGATATTTGTTCCAAAACGAAAAACGGAAAAACCGTTTTCTTGTCAGGATGCAAAAAACGAAAAACCACAATAAACGAATACAAAACGAGCCGTTTTATTATTTTTCAATATTCCTTTTCTCCCTCCTCAACTTGGAACGAAGAACGAATCAACCAATGACGTCACGTGTTTTTTTGGCTTCTCGATTCCAAAACCAAAAACGAAAAACCAAGTCACATGGTCTGTTCCTTTTTCCGTTTCCAAACGAGAAACCCAAATTCAAATAACGGCCCGATTTTCCTTTTTTCAGTCTCATTTTTTTCATTTCTTATTAAGGACGAAAAATAAACTGATTTCCGGTTCACAGGAGCGCAGCTCCTGTGGCTCTGCAGCTCTGCAGCAGGTTTCATTGGACTCAAACAACCAGTTTGTTTATGAATATCTAACTCTGTTTATTTGTGATTGATAGACTCCTGTATGTCTACTTGCCTTGTATCGCTGTTCAATGACTAGTTAGTGATTTTAATCTGGCGTGTACTAGCGCTAATAAAGATATGTGTCACTGACGGAGCTACTTTTTTCTGCACCCAAATTATATTAGATCACTCAACAGAGTAATTAGCCGCACACAGTGATTTGTACAGTGTGGAAATGAGTAAAAACACATTACTATGACTCCAACCAGTACTTTTTACCTCTTAAAAAATGAGTAAAAGCACATTACAATGTAAAAATCAGCTTATTTTGCTTGCCAAAAACTGATTCATGCCTCTGATACAGTACAAAGATGGATATATTGCCCCAAAATAACTAAATATAACACAGCAGAGTAATATTTACAACATTTGACTCCAACCAGTACTTTTTACCACTTAAAAAATAGTAAAAGCACATTACAATGACAAAATCAGATTTATTGCTCGCCAAAAACTGATTCATGCCTCTGATATAGTACATAGATGAATATTTAGTCCAAAAATAACTAAATGTAACACAGCAGAGTAATATTTACAAGATTTATCTCCAGCCAGTAGCCTACTTGCATGTATTGTACAATACCAGAGGCATGAATCAGTTTTGGGCAAGCAAAATAAGCTGATTTTAACATTGTAATGTCATTTTTCTCATACTTCAAACCGTACAAAGCACTTTGTGGGGTCAGTTACTTTGTTGAGGGATCTAATGTAATTTTGGTGCAGAAAAAAGAAGCTCCGTCAGTTTATTAGCGCAAATACACGCCAGATTAAAATCACTAACTTGCCTATTGAACAGCTATATAAGGCAAGCAGACGTACAGGAGGCTATCAAATGCAAAAACAAATAAAAATTGTGAGATGATCATAACAAACTGGTTGTTTGAGCTCGACGAAACCGAAGAGCCACAGAAGCTGCTCTTTTCAACTATGACGACTGTGCGCGCTCCCGCGTACCGGAAATCAAATTTTGGCACAACACCGGCTCTCCAGTCATTCCTGATAGGCTGTGGTCAAACTTTAGAAAATTAATACACCTCGTAGAGATGTTTCTCACGTTTGATTGATTTGAAGATATCATTCGGCTGCCTTGTATTCAAGTCCTCTTTTTTTTCTGAAAAGTTTTGTTGGCGGAGCCCCGCTGTCCACTCTACAGTCTATGGTCCTACAGTCTATGGTCCTACACAGCAGCACCGCCCTGGCAGGTGCTCTTACTTTGAAAAGGAAACTTCCGGTCTCACAGTATGAAAAACGGCCGTTTTTTTGTTTCTGTCTTCTAAAATTTTATTCACTGTTTTTAGAAATGGAAAATGAAAATCAGCTGGTTTTTCAAAAATAAGAGAGGAACAAAATGGAAACAATTTAGTAAAAATATACACATCATGTGAGAAAGGTATTAGCAAATGAAAAGAAGTGTACAAATGAATAAAGGTTATATAGAACACAATTCTATATGTAGCCCACAAAATGCTGCATGTGAGGGTAGGGCACTGAAAATCTGTAGGCTACTCAAGTAAAAGTACAATTACTGAAGTAGAAGTAAAATGACTATTTAAGAAACCTATTTAAGTAAAAGTAAAATGTTACCTGCTTAATAATTTACTCAAGTATAAGTTACTTTCGGTTTGAATATTTTTATAGAATTAATGCGGACCAGTGCAAATAATGAAAAAACAGCACTTGTTGATAATATATCTGGTTTACTCAGACTACCAGCTCAAAACTCGAAGATATTCATGTCATCAGCATGTTTCATAAAGAAAAGCAATTCATCACATCTGAGAAGCCAACAGCGAAGACTAAAACAATTATTCCTTTATCAAAATAGTTGCTGAGTAATATTCTAATGACTTACCTGGCAGTGTTGCAAAGACTTATTTCGTTTTCTTTGAATAACTTTTAGAGGCTTGAGAAGGTAAGACATAAAGCAAAAATGAGACAAAAGCTTGGGAAATAAAGTCTGTCCAAAATGTGTATTATACCTGTATTCTATCCTGTCCTATTATCTCTTGAACCCTTTTCATTAATCCAGTGACCCCTTGTGAGGGTCCTGACCTCCAGGTTGGGAAACACACTGCCTTTAAGACAAAATCATCTGAATTAGGGGTCCATGGCCTATTGTGCATCTATTGTGGGTGTCCTTGCCATGAAAAAGTTTGGGAACCCCTGTCCCAAGAGATAATATGTTTAAATGAAAACATTAATTACCAACATGGTCTTATGGACATGACAGTCAAATCGGAGATGTGGAATATAAGTACACATTTCTTGTATAGAATTGAAGACGTCATGTTGCAAACAAACAAACAAACAAACACTTTTATGTGTTTAGGGAATTTACAAGGTCCAGTTAACATCATTAAAAGTAACTTCCAAACACATTCAAGAAAAGAAAAAAGCAAAAGCCAAGAGAAATTTTGCAGTGGAAGCAAGCTTTTGCTTGAACATTATTAACTCAGACTCCCTCTCTCTCTCTCTCTCACACACACACACACACACACACACTAATTCCTCGACACACACATGCACACCACACTATGACATCCCTAAAACACACCCAAATAATTTTAGTTCAACATATTTACAGAATTGTTGGGCAGTGTGTAACAATATACAGTGTATATTGTAAACAGAAGCTTGTTGGTGTTTGACAGATACTATAGATGGTACATGGGAAGATGGCACAATCTGCTAGAAACAATAAAACAACAAAAAGTACAAATTGGTGCAGATGGGGAACAAGAAGTGAATTTTTTTTTTTTTTTAGCAATTCCAATAGAAATACATTTTAAGATTAATTAATACGCTTCGAAATCAACAAAACAGCTACAACATATATCAAGACATTAAAAACAAGAAAACAGATAAATGTTTAATTGGCTTTGGGCATTTTTAGACTTAACACACTTTAAGGTGGTAAAAAAAGGAAAACTCATTCAATTAAGCCAGGAAAATAGGACCAGCATTCATGAGTTTACATTGATGTATGTAATCTTTTTAAGAATTCATAGGTTATATATGAGAAATAAAAAAAATAAAATCCTGTGTAGTTTGATGCTAACACATAATAGAAAATCCCATATACATGCTAACAGAAATTAGCATTACTTTAAGAGATATTTTGCCTCCAAAAACGGATTGATTTGAGGGTGTAGGTGGTTAGGTGTTTAAATTTGTACACTTCAAATGTTTTTGAGCTCTCATCTTCAGGCAGCCCTACTTTGAGTCCATGTGAGTTGAGAGATCATTTTCTAAGATTCAACTATGAAACTTTCCCCAGAATAAGTCAGATACGTTGTAAGAAAAGAAAAGGTGTTCCTGAGTTTTGATTTGTGAAGTGGAACAGGCTTATGTGGGAATTGAGTGTTAACAAAAATATGAATGAATGAATGTTTATTTTGAGCTTAAATGGAAAACGTACATATGTTTACATCTACACAAATCCAACCAAATAAAATATAATGGTACTGTCATTTATCTTTGCAGAAAATATGTTGAATTTCTGAAGTCCTGTTTTCCTCTTGGATAAAATCAAACATCTACTAAGCCTTTATTGAATGTTAGTAAGTCTGAATGTCTCAATGAACAGAAACAAATGTTCCTTTGTGTGAAATGCAGTCTCCTTTATTGAGGCTACCTGGCAGAGCATCTCAGTTACAATACCAGAACTGACAACAAACAGTGAACCTGCTCTACATGAATATATCAATTCATAAAGAGAGCAGCTCTGATTGGATCGCTCCACAACTTATCCCACCACCACCAAGCTAAGGCAGCTGTGATTGGATGTCCCTCTGAACTCATCCAACCTTTAACACAACCACTGCACCAACACTAACTCTGCTCCTGTGTGGCGTGAGATCAGTCTCTAGCACCTCAGAGCTCGTTCCCATGACTTATCGAGGTGTCGGTCTGTACGGGTGGTCGAGTCTTGAACTTGAAGCAGAAAAACAAAGCCTCTCTCTCTCCTGGATGAACTCCTGAACCCCCTCCTCTCCGGCTCACGGGGTAAAACCTTTTAACACGCGCCGCTCTCCGCCGGGTCAGGCCCGGGTCTGCAGTCCTTCACACATCAGCTGCTAATGAGGTTTCAAAATCTGCCAGCGAGGCAAAGGCTCTGACCTCCACTCAACAGCCGAGCTGACGGGCAAATCAGATCTGACATAAACCCCAGAACAATGGGGCCCGTGGTGGTCCAGGTCTGAGGGGGGACCAAGGAGGGGAGGCTCTGGATTTTTAAAAATGTTATTTGTTTAATTGTCAATTTATTCCTATAGATGTATGATAATTATTTCAATATTATTTTATTATTTGTTTGATTTTATTTTATTCCTATTAGTGTATATTTATTTTAATATTATTTTATTCTTTGTTTGATTGTCATTTTATTCCTAATAATGTATGTGTAACCCAGGTTACTAGGCTCTTATGGGAAAAGTCCAGATCATCAGTTTATTAAACAAATAAATAGGTTAAAGGAAAAGTTCGGTTCCTGCAGCTTTTACATTGTTTCTAGAATGAAGAACAACAATATACTCACCCAGAAGGCTTTCCTGATGCAAACGGTGCTTCGGGAGATATTTAGATCCAAAATCGAGCAGCGGACACCGATATAATGTAGCCTGTAGGGCATAGATCGCCGCTCCTAAAAACTGCATTAATCGTCCAAAAACTCATGTTTTTCACCAATATTCCATCATGATTCGCGCCGAATGGACGGCCATTGCAGCCTGTGTCTCTCCACACAGCGCTGTGTGGCTGAACCGAGTTTGTTTACATGCTCTTGGCGCATGCGCAGTCACTCATTGTTTCAGGGCAGCTACAAATCGACTTTCTTCTTCCAGTTTTGTGCAAAATGGGCCGAATATCTATGGGATGAAGATGTTGTGCTGGCGGACTGTCAATCTGATGGCTGTCCTTACACTTTGCAGCCACAGCATAGAGATAAGGCGCTGATAGAATTGAAGAAGTGATCATAGCGCTCCGGAGAGTACTGCGCATGCGCAGAGGTACCGGTCTTCTTCACAGTTCAGAGGTTAGTTCAGCCACACAGCGCTGTGTGGAAGACACAGGCTGCAATGGCCGTCCATTGGCGAATCATGATGGAATATTGGTGAAAAACATGAGTTTTTGGACGATTAATGCAGTTTTTAGGGGCGGCGATCTATGCCCTACAGGCTACATTATATCGGTGTCCGCTGCTCGATTTTGGATCTAAATATCTCCCGAAGCACCGTTTGCATCAGGAAAGCCTTCTGGGTGAGTATATTGTTGTTCTTCATTCTAGAAACAATGTAAAAGCTGCAGGAACCGAACTTTTCCTTTAAAACAGTAATAATATACACAAGTTATTAAACCTGTTAAAAGGGTATTTTATTTCACGAATGTGCCTTCAGAAAAAAATATATATATATATTACAAGATTCGGGTGACATGCGGAGTTCACATGACGTATTCAGGGTCAGGGGTCTCCTTCCGTTTCTCTCTCTCTCTCGGACTCGGACGAGTAGCTGCCTGATCCTTTCACTGCAGATAAAACATACTTTTTGGTGCACGAGAGCGAGATTTTGGAAGACAGAAGCTGTTTTAATTCGGCACGGAGACCAGAGTCCATTCTCCTTTTTTTCCTGTGGATCGAGTTGTGTATTGTGCGTTTAGAGGATGCGAGGAAACTTGAGAGCTGGACTGCTGATGAGCTGTGTGGGTGACATTTAATCCAAGGAAGTGTGTGTAAATACTGCTTGAGTTGCTGGCCGGGTCTTTTGTATTTCTTCCTTTTTCCTACCCATGGTTTCAAGATGAAGATTTCTTCTGCTGGGCTTCTCCCTGTTCTGTCAGGTAGAGAAATCTCAGTGGTTGTGGCGAAACCACCCAACAAGGACTGTGATCTTTTGATTTATTTTGGGGTTTATTTCGTGAAGTATTGTTACTGAGCTCACGTGTAAATGGACACTGTTTCCTACTTTTTCTAATTATTATCAATACAGTTTGATATACTTAAACTTACCTGTTGTCAATTGAATTCTTTACTCTGTCACTCAGTAAAATTACAACTCCCCCTTCCTCCAGTAGCGAATTTAGTCTTCTGAATCACTGGTCTGCAGAGTTATTAATGCACTAGAGAAACTTATTTGTGCCATTCAGTTATTGCTAACAACAGTCAAAGCTGAGTTGGGTTACAGAGTTTGGCGAGCCCAGCCAGGAGGAAGTGGAGTATTATTTAGTGACAAGAGTAAACGAAAAAGAACAGTACAATGGATATTGTTAAAAGTGAAGGTGTAAATGTTTGTAACTCAGTTATTGTTAGTGGGTTAACTCAAACTGAAGTGGATGTGGAGCTTGAGAAGTACCTTGAACGCTATGGCTCTATTAACAGAGTGTTAGTTATTGATGATGCAGAATCAGAGTATCACCTCTGCTCCATAGTGGAATTTGCTTATAGCTCTGCAATGCAAACACTCAGACCTACATTGCCCATAAGGTATCAGAGCTCAACTGATCACGAATGTTACCTTTCATATCAGCTCCTAGATAGTGTATACACCAGCACTGCTAGCAACGCCACCAAAGGATATCTTGAGGAACTGCAAGCTATTGCTAAAAAGGGTGGGAGGTCATTTGAAAGTGTGCTGCAAGAAGAACTGATGAAAATAAGCTCTGAGAAAGGTGTCAACCTCCCTGCTGAAGCTACACCAATTAAAGTCCCTCAAACTGATGTAACTGATCGTGAGATTGAGAATATTAGAGGTTCAACACCTGTAACGCAACGGTCCTCTCTTCTGCTCCACTCTGTCTCACCTGAGGTGGTCAGGAACCTACCAGCTGTATTCCCACCATCTCCCTCACCCAGATGTGTTCAGAGTGAACTGAGAGGTGGTCCCCAGGCTACTAGCTCGAACACTCCTCACCAAGGGTCCCTACCAAATCGAGCCAGTAGTAGTGATCAAGCCACAGCAACACATTCAGTACTCACCATGAATGACGTAAATCCTCCTGCTGTACAGAGGGTCGTTGTTGAGCATGTCATGCGAGCTAATGATGCTATGTCTCCCCTGCACTCTTCAGTTCGCCTCAGACCCTTCTCTGGGAAGATGCCTCGCCCTAACAATGAGCTCGATTATGATGCCTGGAGGGCCAATGTGGACTTATTCTGACTGACCCCTCCATGTCTGACCTGCACACGCAAGATCCTAGACAGCTTATTGCCTCCAGCTACTGGCGTTATCAAACATGTTAACCCCAGGCTTTGCCATCAGTGTACCTTGAGCTTCTCGATTCAGTTTATGGCTCTGTGGAGGATGGAGATGAGCTGTTGGCCAGGTTTATGGGGACACTGCAGAACAATGATGAGAAGCCTTCTGACTTTCTGAACCGTTTGCAGGTTGCTCTGAGTGCTGTGGTCAGGCGAGGCGGCATTGCAGAGAGTGAAAGGAACCGTTATCTCCTGAAGCAGTTCTGTCGGGGCTGCTGGAATGATGGACTGATCGCTGATCTTCAGTTGGAGCGAAAGACCAACACACCACCCTCCTTTGCTGAACTCGTGCTACTTGTCAGAACAGAGGAAGACAAACAGGCAAACAAACACAACCGTATGAAAAAACATCTTGGACTACACAAGTCAAGTCCTGCTGCCCCAAAGCTGAGAGCTACAGCACAACAGTTAGCTGCATGCAGTCATGCTACACCTGAGAAAGAAGTTAGTGAGACTGAGGTCTTGAAGAAACAACTTCATGAAATCCAAGCCCAAGTTGCTGTAATGCAGACATCAACCCCCACGTAAAGGTAAAGTCAGTGGTCCTGATGCAACTGAAATCAATACATTGCAAAAACAGGTTGACTCATTGAAAGCCGAACTTGCCCTTTTCCAAGCACAGGTGGCTCCACCTCAAGTCCAGAGTCACCAAGTACCCTCACCTGTCTTCTCTAAAGATTTCTCCATGACGGTTCGTAACCAGTCATCCAGCAAGAAAGTAAGTGGACAGTCGACTCCAGGGTTTGCAGCAACTGGTAGGCCCCGCCCATGGTATTGTTTTCACTGTGGAGGAGACGCCCACTTTGCCGTTAATTGTGAGAGTGACCCAAATCCCCCTCTAGTTGAGGAAAAGAGACAGCTGCTTAGAGAGAAACAGCGGCAGTGGGATCTGCAGAATAATAGCACTGCTGCCCAGCAGTTAAACTGCTAGAAGCCCCTGTTGCAGGGCAAACAGGGACTGAGACACCAACTAAACGCCCTAAAAGAACAAAAAGAGTAGCAAAGTGTAAAGCTAACATCACATCCACCAAATCGCCACGACAGCTGATCGGGACAAGATGCACTGCCCAAGTCTTTCTTGGACGGCAAACAAGTCAACTGCTTGCTAGATACGGGATCTCAGGTGACTACTGTCCCACTGTCATTCTTCCAGACTCACCTGTCCCATCACTCCTTGAAATCTCTGGATGATCTTCTGGATGAAGAGCTGCAAGTACAAGGAGCCAATGGAGAGGAGGTGCCCTACCTCGGGTATGTAGAGCTTGACCTGACGTTTCCAGAGGAGTTCTTGGGTGAAGAGACTGTGGTCCCTACATTAGCGTTGGTTGTCCCTGATCTTGACAGTGTGCCCCAAATCCTCATTGGCACTAACTCATTGGATGTCCTCTACTCTGACTACATTGACAGACATGACTGCCGCCCCAGTCAATCCTCCTGGTTACAGAGTGGTGTTGAAAATTCTTGAAGTCGGCTAAGACAGGCAAATGCTGAGGCTTTGGGGTTGGTAAAGGTGCAAAGCAACACTCCTGAAGTGGTGCCAGCCCGGCTGCACAGTTGTCGTGGAGGGGCAGGTCCATGTGAGCAGTACTCATCAGGAGAAGTGGGTTGTTGTGGAGGCAGCCTCTGTGTCGTCTCTTCCTGGCGGATTACTAGTTGCTAGCTCCCTGTGCACCTTACCTGACAAGCGTCCTAGCTCATTGTCAATCCTGCTGAAGAACGAGACTCAACATGACATCACCATCCCACCGAGAACAGTGCTGGCTGAAATTCATGCTGTGCAACAGGTGATGGGGAAGGAACCCCCCACTGATGTGACCACTCCAGAGACCAAAGGGATGGAGTTTGACTTTGGGGATTCCCCCCTACCACCAGAGTGGAAAGAGCGAATCACAAAGCTGCTAAACAGCAAGCCAGAGGTTTTCTCCCAACATGACATGGACTTTGGTCATACAGACAAAACAAAGCATCATATCAAACTGAGTGACAATACCCCCTTCAAACAACGACCCAGACCCATCCATCCACATGATGTAGATGCAGTCAAGAAACACCTCCAAGAGCTGCTCGACTCTGGTGTCATACGTGAGTCTGAATCCCCCTTCGCCTCTGCCATCGTTGTTGTGCGAAAGAAAGATGGTTCTGTGAGGCTATGCATCGATTTCAGGAAGCTCAACTCACAGACCATAAAAGATGCTTATGCTCTACCAAACTTAGAGGAAGTGTTCTCCCTCTTGACTGGCTCCAAATGGTTTTCAGTCCTCGATTTAAAATCAGGCTATTACCAAGTCGAAATGGAAGAGGCTGATAAACCGAAGACAGCGTTTGTGTGCCCCCTGGGCTTCTGGGAATTTAACAGAATGCCACAGGGGGTTACTAATGCGCCAAGCACGTTCCAGCGGTTGATGGAGAAATCGTGGGGATCTCAACCGCAAAGAGGCGCTGGTCTTCATTGATGATGTCATAGTCTTCTCAGACACCTTGGAGCAGCACGAGTCAAGACTACTACAGGTACTTAACAGGCTGAAAGAGTACGGGTTAAAATTGTCACCCGAAAAATGCAAATTTTTCCAAACCTCTGTTAAATACCTCGGTCATATCGTCTCCCAGCACGGCGTCGAGACAGACCCACAAAAGATTGAGGCCCTAAAGACCTGGCCAGTACCCAAGAACCTCAAAGAACTGCGCTCCTTCCTGGGCTTTTCTGGGTACTACAGACGGTTTGTGAGGGACTATTCGAAGATCACCAAACCTCTTAATGTCCTCACAGCAGGGTACCCACCCCTCAAGAAAAACAGTCAAGCGAAAGAAAAGACTCGCCTGTACTTCCATCCAAAAGAATCATTTGGGGGCAGGTGGACTCCAGACTGTCAAAGAGCATTTGAAGAAATCATTGACAAGCTCACCACAGCACCTGTCTTAGGCTTCGCTGACCCCAAACTCCCCTACATCCTACATACTGACGCGAGCACGACAGGGCTTGGTGCAGCCTTATATCAGGAACAAGATGGGCAGATGAGGGCTATCGCCTTTGCAAGCAGAGGATTGACAAAAAGTGAGGCGAAATACCCCGCTCACAAATTGGAGTTCCTCGCTCTAAAGTGGGCTGTCACTGCTAAGTTTAGTGATTACTTGTACGGTGCAGACTTCACTGTCATCACCGACAGTAATCCTTTAACCTACATATTGACTTCAGCGAAGTTGGATGCCACCAGCTACAGGTGGTTGTCAGCCCTATCGACATACAACTTCAAGCTCCAATATAGGGCAGGAACCCAGAATCAGGATGCAGATGGGCTTTCTCGTCGTCCTCATGGAGAGCTCCAGGATGATGCTGCCTCGAGGAAAGAGCGTGAAAGGATCAAACAGTTCACATTGCATTACTTGATGGATCAGGAGTCTTCAGATGCCGTCCTTCCTGACGCTGTGAGAGCCATCTGTGAAAGGCATGATGTCGAGTGGTCTCACAAAAACTCCACATGTCAAAATCCATCAGTCGCGCTCATCGAGTCTCTTGCCATCCACTATGATGCTCTGCCCAGTGGTTTCCAACAAGAAGATGTCCATGGTCTCCCTGTAATTGGTCATTGGTCTGAAGAGGAGATAAGAACAAAGCAAAGAGCTGATCCTGATCTCAAGGTGGTCATTGAGCTCAAGGAGTCTGGAGAGATGCCATCTCCTTCCCTTAAACAAGAGCTCCCAGATCTCGTTTTGTGGCTCCGAGAATGGAAGCGCCTAGAGCTCAGAGATGGAGTGCTATACAGAACGAGACAAGAATATGGGAGAGTCACACACCAACTTGTCCTACCAACTGAACTGAGAGCAATGGCGTTGAAAGGCCTCCATGATGACCTGGGCCACCTGGGCATAGAACGGACTCTCGACCTTGTGAGGTCACGTTTCTATTGGCCCAGAATGTCCGCCTATGTGGAGCAGAAGGTCAGGATGTGTGAGCGTTGTGTGCGCCGGAAGACTCCTACCGAGAGAGCAGCTCCTCTGTGTAACATCAAAACTAGCAGACCGTTGGAGCTGGTCTGCATGGATTTTCTCTCGGTAGAGCCTGATCGGAGCAACACAAGAGACATATTAGTGCTAACGGACCATTTCACTAAGTACTCAGTCGCAATCCCAACTCGAAACCAAAAGGCGCAGACTGTGGCTAAGTGCTTGTGGGAGAACTTCCTAGTGCACTATGGATTTCCAGAGAAGCTTCTGAGTGACCAGGGTCCGGATTTCGAATCCCACACCATAAAAAAATTGTGCTCCATCGCTGGCATTCAAAAGATCAGGACGACCCCTTATCACCCAAGGGGCAATCCCGTGGAGAGGTTTAATCGGACCCTCCTCCAGATGTTGGGCACTCTCGAGAACAAGGACAAGGCTCACTGGAGGGAGTCTGTCATGCTTCTTGTGCTGCGCCTATAACTGCACGAAATGATGTTACCGGTTTCAGCCCCTATGAACTGATGTTTGGCAGGCAACCAGGCTTCCAGTTGATTTGGCATTTGGCCTGCCTGTGAACCATGAACCCAAGTCACATTCCCAGTATGTGCATGACTTAAAGGGCCGCCTAGAGGAAAGTTACAGAGTCGCCACAGAAAATGCTTTAAAGACTGCTGAAGCGTAACAAACACCGGTTTGACAAAAGGGTTGTTGAGTCCACTCTGGAAGCAGGAGATCGGGCCCTTGTGAGAAAGCGTGCGGGTGAGGGGGAAACACAAGTTAGCCGATAAATGGGAATCAGATGTTCACATTGTGGTCAAGCGTGCTGGCGACCTACCGGTGTATACTGTCAGGCCAGAGGGAAAAAGATGGACCGCACATTGCACCGTGACCTTTTGCTTCCGTGTGGGTTCTTACCTGTGACTGAGGCCGAGCAACCTCCAAAGCAGCCCGTGAACAGACCTAAAACAAGGAGACAGTCAAGAATGGAGCTCACAAATGAGTCTGAAATGGCAGATGATTACTCGGAGCCAGAAGACGATGACTATGTCTACTACCCACCTGGAGAAACATTAAACACTGACTTTGTGGAAGCAATAATTCTGACCCGCCAGAGACAAACCTACAGGAGAGAGTTGAGGCACAAGCTGTAGAGCAGCAGAGCAGAGAAAAGAGGCATGCACCTGAAAGGGGAGGCAGTCTGAAGGATACCTGTGGAAGTCGTGCCATCCAAGTCAGAGAGACCTCTACCTCTCAGGGCCTCAAATGAGCCCAGCTCTGACAGCTCGAGCTATTCTGGATGGATGAGAAACCCAACAGTTGTGGATGCAGAGACCAAATTCACCCCGCAATGCAGAGAGACAGATCCCTCCAAAATAAAAAAAGTGCTGTTTGGGAGTCCTCAAAACCCCACTTCAGACATTGCAATGCACAAGGATGAAAACTTACCTGTCCAGCTGTCGGAGTCTTCTTCAGAGCCTAACATTATGGATGAAAGCCTGCCGTTTTTTTCGGACCTGTCGTTCAGTGACAGTAGTCAGGATGAAGGATCCTTTGTCAATGAGCCTTCTGAGCAAGTGTCAGTAAACAGGACCAATGAGGGGACAACAGCTGGGACAACGGGAGGAAGAGCAACCCCTCCAGTCATCATTGAAGAGGGCCCAAGTAACACTATTCCCAGACGCTCACTAAGGTACAGAGAACAGCCGGAACGATTACAGTACGGCCAGTTGGGAAATCCCCTGCTGTCTATTGTTCAGTCACTCTTCCAAGGCCTCAACCTTGCTTTTGCGGATGCACTTCAGAACCAGGGCTATGCAGATGCTCCCCAAGTAACCCCCAAGCCAGTTTTTAGTCCTGTGGGTGTAACGGGACGTACACACCTTTAAGAGGGGAGGGTGTAACCCAGGTTACTAGGCTCTTATGGGAAAAGTCCAGATCATCAGTTTATTAAACAAATAAATAGGTTAAAACAGTAATAATATACACAAGTTATTAAACCTGTTAAAAGGGTATTTTATTTCACGAATGTGCCTTCAGAAAAAAATATATATATATATTACAAGATTCGGGTGACATGCGGAGTTCACATGACGTATTCAGGGTCAGGGGTCTCCTTCCGTTTCTCTCTCTCTCTCGGACTCGGGCCGAGTAGCTGCTGCCTGATTCTTTCACTGCAGATAAAACATACTTTTGGTGCAGGCGAGATTTTGGAAGACAGAAGCTGTTTTAATTCGGCACGGAGACCAGAGTCCATTCTCCTTTTTTTCCTGTGGATCGAGTTGTGTATTGTGCGTTTAGAGGATGCGAGGAAACTTGAGAGCTGGACTGCTGATGAGCTGTGTGGGTGACATTTAATCCAAGGAAGTGTGTGTAAATACTGCTTGAGTTGCTGGCCGGGTCTTTTGTATTTCTTCCTTTTTCCTACCCATGGTTTCAAGATGAAGATTTCTTCTGCTGGGCTTCTCCCTGTTCTGTAAGGTAGAGGGAAATCTCAGTGGTTGTGGCGAAACCACCCAACAAGGACTGTGATCTTTTGATTTATTTTGGGGTTTATTTCGTGAAGTATTGTTACTGAGCTCACGTGTAAATGGACACTGTTTCCTACTTTTTCTAATTATTATCAATACAGTTTGATATACTTAAACTTACCTGTTGTCAATTGAATTCTTTACTCTGTCACTCAGTAAAATTACAACTCCCCCTTCCTCCAGTAGCGAATTTAGTCTTCTGAATCACTGGTCCGCAGAGTTATTAATGCACTAGAGAAACTTATTTGTGCCATTCAGTTATTGCTAACAACAGTCAAAGCTGAGTTGGGTTACATATGATATTTATGTTAATATTATTTTATTATTTGTTTAATTGTCAGTGTATTCCTATTGATGTATATTCATTTTAATACTATTTTATAATTTTTTTTCATTTTAATTTTATTCCTATTATTGTGTGATATTTATTATGATTTATTTTATCATTTGTTTGATTGTCATTTTGTTCCTATTAATGTATGATATGAGTTTTGGTCATTTTCACCTGACTTATTTTCAGGATTAGTTGTAGAAATATCTGTAGAATTGCTTTTATTAATCATCATAAAAACTGTTATCTGTTGGTAAAAAATGTTATATTCATATTGTATTAGTATCATCTTTTTATTCTATTTTTCTATTAATTTCATTTCCTTATATTTCTTAATATGTTTTTAATGTTTTTTTTTATTTTGCTTAGTTATTTAATTTTAAGAACATAAAAAAAAACTATTACAAAACAACTCAAAGTGTTACCAAGTACTTGAGAGTTATATTCCTTTAAGCACGATTAAATATCAAGAATAATATTTAAATACAAACGCAGACTATTTTCCAAAATCTTTTTTTTTTTACTTTTTGAAAATTAAATGTTGTCAAGTCTGATTTTTGTAGCTCTTGTTTCTATTTAATTTATTCTGGTGTAAATACAATTTATTTTGACAAACTTTAGTTCATAAAAAGTAGAAATAAGCCTCCACTCTTAAAGTTTCCTTTAAGACATTTTACCCCTTAAACTGTGAAACACGTGAAATCTTAATTAAAGACCCTTTAATGTTGTTTTATAAAGTTTTATCTTCTACATTCATAAAACAAACGGCTTGATTCTCGTTAGCATTAGCATCTGCTGAGGCTGTTAGCATTAGCATTAATGTAGCTGCTCTGCTGTCCTGTAGCTTTATTTATCCTGACACTGACTGATTAAATCATGAAGATTGATTTATGTCAGGACGACAGTTCATATAAAGTCACAGATGAATCCACAAAACCAGGTCGAGTGTGAGACTGTCGCTAAAAACAGACGAGCCAGCAGCTAGCTTAAACTGGAGCTTTAGCTCGGAGGCTAACGGAGGCTAACGGAGGCTAACAGAGTAGAAATCTGACTGATGACATTAATTAGAGTCAACAGGTTAGTACGGTGGCCTGGAGAGGCAAACCAAGAATACAAGATCCAAGACACTTTTACAAAGCTTGTGACAAATTTACATTTAGGAAACACATTTACAAGACACAAAACATATGTACATTTCAGAAAACAAATTAACAAGACACACAACACTTTTAGAAATGGAAAAACAAATTATATTAAGTATAATTATTATTAAGTATCTAGTATTGTCTGCTCTCTGCTAGCACTTCTGGTTCAATGCCAGAGTTGGTACATTTCTTTTCCGGTTGCTAGATATTTGAAAAGTGTTTTGTGTCTTGTTAAGTTGTTTTCTAAAATGTCAATTTGTCTCAAGCTTTGTAAAAGTGTTTTGGATCTTGTACTCTAGTGTTGCCCTCCAGGCCACCATAGCTTAGTGAGGCAAAGTGGGGTCATGTATTTACTGTTTAAGAAGATTTTTAATGTAAATTATAGATTTTTATGGTGTGAATATTTCATACTCCCTCAGAAAAGGTTAGCCTACATTCTAAACAAAATTTAACCAAACATTAAGTTTGTAGCTCCATCATTGTGAATTGTTTTCTTTTATTTATCATACTGAAATCTAAATAAGTATGATGAAAACACTGAAATTCAGATTAAAGATTTGTGTTTCATTTTTGGTTAGAGTATTAAAATTGAACTAATCTTAACAGCTTGTTTACTGGACATGTAACAATTATAGGGATAATGAAAAACTTTAATCATCTGCTGTTCAAAATTACTTTTTTTTAATGTATTTTTTGGGCATTTTGTGCCTTTATTGATAGGAGAGAGACAGTGGATAGGCTTGTGAAAGGGGGTGAGAGAGTAGGGGAAGACACTCTGCAAACTGGTCACAGGTGGGATTCAAACCTGGACCGGCAGAAGAAAGCACATGGGGTGCTAACCACTACGCCAAACACCCTGAAAAAATTACTATTTTTTAAAGCAATTTTACAAGCACATTTTTCCAAGACAGTCTGGCTGCACACCTGCACTGAGAGGACCCGATGTCACGTTTTTTTTCTCACATGCTCTGGCTGCAGACCTGCACTGACAGGACCGGAAGCTGATTTGAAGTCTTTCAAAATAAAAGCGAATATACCGGAAGCACGTATTTTCGTCAAAAGTTTATTCAAAACCTTTCAGAAATAAAAGCCATTACACTGGGAAGAACGTTTAAATGCCAACGACAGTGAAAGCCCTCTCATGTCAAACTTATTTCATACATATATCTAAATAATACATCCATGTCTAATCCTAAAGTTAACCTAGTTAGCCCTAGCCACTGCTACCCTAACTATGATAACAGCGCTTAATTTGCTTTTAATACTTAAGCAGTCTGCTTACAGTGATCACTTTGGGTGTTTTCATACATGTTTAAATGCCACAGGCAGTGACAGCCTGTCATGTCAAGCTTATCTCATAGATATATCTAAATAAAACATCCATGTCCAATCCAAAAGTTAGCCTAGTTAGCGCTAGCCTCCGTTAGGCTAGCGCTAACTAGGCTAACTTTTGGATTGGATTGCAGCGTGAAAAACACCCAAAAGTCCAAAAGTCATTTCTTTCCAATAAATATTATGACACAGAGCAGTATATAATGGAAAAGACAACGTTTGTAATGGAATAAAGACTGTTCCTGTTTCTTCGAAAAAGACGAAAAGTAGTCTCTCAACTATAAATCAGCTTCTCTCTTCACGGGAAAAAAACACACTGGAGCATGTGATGTGAGAAAAAAAAACGTGACGTCGGGTCCTCTCAGTGCAGGTCTGCAACGCTGGGTCCTCTCAGTGCAGGTCTGCAGCCAGACCCCTCTCCATTTTTCTGCATTTTTCCACTTTAAGAAGTTGGACTTACCTGGTATAAGATTAAAGATTTTTGTTTCATGAAATTTGAGAAATTAGCTCATAAAGTTTTTGTAGAGTATATTATCCCAAACCATCCTCCATGATTGTTTGAATAAAAGCAGTATCTTTTTTATCATAATGATAATCATTACAATATTGAAGGTGTGTTGAAATATAAGAACTTAATAGGCTACATTTGTTTAAATAAGAACATATTCTCTGGTGAACTGTTATTTAAACAATCATTAAAGGTTCATTCATTTGCCTAAAACACAATGACTTAATCATTACTGTTAAACCACATAAAAAAACAAAAAAACAAACAAACAAAAAACAGTTATCCAAAATATGCAAATTGTCCTATCACACAATATTAACAAATATTTTTTGAAAAATCCAGGATCCACATCTGAATTTGGATCATTACAAAAATCAAATTACATCTCCATTGTAGCATGATCAACATGAAGGTGATAAGATATTTTTTTATTGATCCATGGAGGGGAAATTCAGCATCGCACCAGTACAAGAGTAAAGTAGCAAACAAAGTTTTCTCTAAAGTTTCCCTTAAATCCGTCCAGATTTTTCTGAGTTATGAGTAAAAATATGTAAAAATAACCTGTAACTTTACTAAAGTCCTTATAAATGTCTTGGATCTGCATTAATATTTAGATTAATAACATCTGAATATTAATGTGCCATGCCAATCAGTCTCCAAAATATGTGGAAAATATTTTGAGTTCTGGTGCACACAGAAAAAACAAAAAAAAAACCTTTTTGGCATTAATAAGCGTTTAGCTGCTGGTGGTGCAGACATGAAGATGGTTGAAGTAGAAAGTCTCAAAACTTCCTGCAGATCGTCTTCAGTTTTCCAACTGTGACACCAAATGTTCTGACTGAGAGGCAGCAAGCTTCAGAATAAACAACAGCAGGTCTTTATAACACGTTTCATTTTCAGAATCATGAAGAAAAAATAAAATATGATTTAGAAAAGGGCTCCTTTTCTATCCTGACATTTCAAAACTCAACTTCTCTTTAAAGACATAAAGAAACTTTTCCTACATATTCAACCAAGACTTCCTCTCCAATAAAATAATATATCAACTTAAAAAAGAACAGTTTTTCCTGAACTCTGCTGACTGCTTGAAATCAGTTTTTAAAAACTATTAAGTTTAAAAAAAGAAAAAAAATTCTGACATAACATACCAGATTTGTCCAAAAATCCAATGTAAAGCTTTTTGAAGAGATAAATGAATATTTATTTTAAATAATTGCTTTAAAATTCTTTTGTTTTTTAAACAAATAGTTGAGTGTTTATGAAGTTATGTTTTCTAACCAGTTTCCCAATAAACAACAGCAAGTTTATGACATTTTTTTTAAAAGTTTTTCTCTCATATTTATGACAGTTTTTTGACAGTTATGAAGTTTTATATCGACTAATGTCCATTTATTCTGAAACTTAGACCAAGTGTTCAACATTGTTTTTATTCTAGTTATATGTTGATTTTGTTGACCAGTTTAACAGGTCAAATTCTTAAATGTGCAGATGTATTTTTTAAATAAAAACTAATTCTGATTCTGAGAGGCGAGAACCTGTTAACCCTTTAGATCCCAGCTCAATTTTTCATTGGTTTAAAAACATAACACATCTTTGCATGTTTCAGGACACAGAAAAACTGCAAACAAACCAAAAGAACTGATATTTTCTCTGTTTAGGATTTAAAAGCTAAAAGTTATTATTATTACAATCATTATTATTATTTAAATGCTCATTTTAACCATTTACTAATTTCACGATTTATATCTATAATCATAAAAACTTTTTTTGTTTGTCAATCTCAGTTTCATCTATTATATATATTATTACATTGTTTGTTAGTAAAACTCTGCTATATGAGATTCAAACAACTTTTGTTCCCTAAACTTCGACCTTTAATGCCCATTTAAGGAGAATAAAGTCATAATGGTCTTAACAGTCTTGCTCCTGCCTATTTATCTGATGTATTTATTTTTTATCATTTATATTTTAACTTATTTTAACTCTTTTATTCTGTTCAATTTCTACATTTCAGTTCAGACTTTTTATTTGGGAGTTTTATTCTTTGTTAAATGCTTTCCCTTTTATTATCCAATTTAGCTGATTTTATTATGCACCTGATGTTACACTTTATCATTTTACCCTATTATTTATCTTACTTTTATTTTATATTGTTATATTATTTTATTCATTTATATATTTACACATTTACTTATCTCACCCTCGAGTATTTTTTGAGTATTTTTAACTATCATTTTAGCTCCTGTTTCCTCATTTTTAATTCAACATAGCGTTTCCTCAGTCCTCTAATTCTGTTTTCTGTCTGAATTTCCTTTTTGTGTCTTTGTGTGTTTGAGTAAGAGAGTGTGTATAGGGAATGTTTATTGGGGGAGGGGGTTTGCAGGGGTCTTATATTTTAATTTTATGCAATTATGCAATTTTCTGCTTTTTATTTCTCATATTATTTAATTTGATCTTTTTTTTCCATGTAAAGCACTTTGTATTACAAAGTCCTGAATGAAAAGTGCTATAAAAATAAAGTTTGATTGATTGATTGATAATTATTAACCCTTTCATGCATGAATTATTAAATCACAAAGGACTAGTATTTTCAATGTTTGTTTTTACTTTCAAACATACGGAGCCCCTTAGGTGCCACAGAGGACAAAATATATAGCGCACGATATATTAAAACGTGCGCACGACATAATAAAACGTGCGCTCGAAATACTTATTCGTGCGCACGTTTTAGCTAAAGCGTGCACACGACACACTAAAACGTGCACACGAGATACTAAAACGTGCGCACAAAATAAAGTTATTCATCACGTTTTGACTTATCCTTATTCTTGTCCGCTACGGCTTCCCGTAGAGAAGCCGGACGTTCACAAACACACACAATGGAGAGAAGAAGTGAGCCTGTTAACTTTCACTTCCACCTCGGACTGTCATATGACACTATTGCTGCTCTTGTCATGAGAAATGGAATAATCTTAAGTAGGAGAACTTTGCTGCTTATAATAAAACACAACAGGCTCAGCCGGTGAACCATTTTAGATGAACTGGTGACCGTCCAGGCAGAAGTGAGGGGGCGTGTCTGAAGGACCTTTTTGTTTACTATCTGAACACCTCCTGAATCCATATTATACACAAAAATGAGCTCTTTACACCCATATACTCAGAGGTGGAAGTGACTTCATGACATATAGCGTGACGACTAAAGGTTTTGAAGAATTACAGACTTATTTGACAGCGTAAATATACTGAAGGTAATATACAGGTAACTATCTTACATGCCTGATCATGCTTACAGAAATGCACTCATGTGCTTACACTTAATGCAGACACATATGCCATCAGCTTGATCCTAGGATGAAGCGAAAATTTCCTCCACATTTTAAAAAAACTACTCCTCTGTACCTATTTTCAAGTCCTCCTGACTCCGTTATACGTTGAACATGAACACATTGAACACATTTTACCGAAGTGACGGTAAAACGCGGGTTTCAGGGCCATCACAAGTTCACACAGTCAGAAAATTTGTCATTTTGATCAGGCATGTAAGATAGTTACCTTTATATTACCTTACGTTTCTTTACACTGTCAAATAAGTCTGTAATTCTCCAAAACCTTTAGTTGTCACCCACTAAGTAAATGGGTGTAAAGAGCTAATTTTTGTGTACACAATTGATTCAGGAGGTGTTCAGATAGTAAACATAAGGGTCCTTCAGACACGCCCCCCTCACATCTGCCTGGACGGTCACCAGTTCATTTAATACAGTACACCGGCGGAGCCTGTTTGTGTTTTAGTATAAGCAGCAAAGTTCTACTTAAGATTATTCCATCTCTCATGACAAGAGCAACAAGAATGTCATTATATGACAGTCTGAGGTGAAAGTGAAAGTTAACAGGCTCACTTCTTCTCTCCATTGTGTGTGTTTGCTAACATCTGGCGTCCCCTACGAAGCCGTAGCGGACAAGAATAAGGGTAAGTCAAAACGTGATGGATAACTTTATTTTGAGCGCACGTTTTAGCTAAAACGTGCGCTCGAATAACTAATTCGTGCGCACGTTTTAGTATGTCGTGCGCATGCTTTAGCTAAAACGTCGCGCCGCGAATAAGTATTTGGCCGCGTTTTAATATATCGTGCGTCTGAATAAGTATCTCGTCTTACGAGTTATATATTTAAATCCTCTGTGGCACCTAAGGGCTCCGTACAAACAAGTTAAAAAAACATGATCATTTTTCCGTTTTAATTTTAGGGAGTTGTGTATCTGTCCACTTGACCGTGCATCATAGGTATAAATAGTAAGTTAGTGGAACTAAATATAGATCCACAAACATCTTTGACAATCTTTTAAGAGTAATTAAAGTAAAAGAAAAGTCTAAAAAAAATTAAACTCTCACTTGTGAATTACACCAAAATTTAAAATAAAAAATACTAAATTGTGTAAAATCTAAATACAAATGCCAAATCTGTCCTCCATCGGTTGTTTTTAATTGATGATGCAATATCTGAATATGGTAAAAAAAAAAAAAAAGTGTGAAGTTAATGTTTTTATAAAACTTGAGACAAGTGTTTGGGAGTTCCCCACCTGAAAGTTGGGCATTGTACTCCAACCTAAAGGGTATAAAGTTTATTTCAAATATCCGTCTACTGTACTGGACAACATGCATAAAAGGGTTAAAGTCTTCTTCACCTGTTAAATAATAAAGACAAAGTCTGCATCCCACTTTTATAACAGATCTAACAGAGTCGAGTTGGGCTTTCCATTTTTAGAAAATAAACCGATGACAATATTACAAATAATGAAACTGTTACATCATTCACAGGGTTACAGTCAATATACATTTATACAGAAATACAGGACGTCCCACATCATCACAGTGGTCTGAACCGGCACCTTCAGCCAGAGTGGGCTATGGAGACAAGAGTTTATCCAACAGAGGGGGATTTGCTCTGAGCATTGTGGTCCATCATCATCCTGAAGGCCCCTCGTCAGGCAGCAGGGGGCGCTCCAACACTGCAGGCCGCCCTGCAGCAGCCATTTTCTCCCTCACATGCTCTCACGAACAGCCTTCCAAAAGAGTCGGCACGCTCTGACGCAGGACTGAGGACGTGTTCTTGGTCCTGATTCACATTTTTTAAAGAAGAAAAGTGAACCAGAGCGACTCTGAGTGTTGTGTGAAACCATCACGAGCGTCACAAACCGCAGAGCGTCTGCATCGTTTCCAAAGAGAGCTGTAAAAATGTCCCTGAACTCCAGATGATGACTCTGTTAGAGGCTCTGGAACCTTCTGCTAAAAATGCAACAGGAGGCAGATTTAAGTCACTGTGCAATATTATAAGCATCTATTTCCATTTTTGCTGCTATCCTGCTCTCTACTGCACTCTTACACTCTTACTGCTCCCTTGGAAATATTTTCTTTAACTTACTTTAATTCTGTTGCACCATCAGAGTTGTCTTCCAAATTTTGTTGCACATTCTGTATGATGACAATAAAGCTTTCTATTCTATTCTATTCGAGATTTGAGAGGAGAAGTGGAACAAAAAAGCCTAGAAATGTAAAATCACAGAACAAAATTCGACAGTTTGACAGTTTTAAAAGTAAATCAACAAATTTTCACAACAAATGAAGTTTTGGATGTGTGACGACTGGAACACGACCTTTTCTTAAAACTGGAGCAGCTTTGGGAGCAGATGGAGCAAACTGTGGGCCTAAATCCTCTTGATAAAACGCTAAGGGCGATTTTATCAAGAGTTTTAGAATAAATCACAGCTGCAGTTTCACAATCACTTGGTGCAGCCCTAGAGTCGTGCAAAAAAAAAATCTCGTTCCAAATGAACATCATTTTGTCACTAAAATGCAGAAATAACGACAGAATGATGTGAGCTGCTCGTCCTCTTGACTTTATAACGGTTGATGTCTTCAGACCTGAAACACTTTAAATCCAAATCATCAATTTGACAACAACTCCACAAACTGAACAATTTAAGCCAATAAAAGTACACGAAAATGGAGGCCAACCGCGAGCGACTTTAGCTAACATTTACGGAGACGAGAGCAGTGTTTTTCTCCTTTTATTCCCCTCATTGAATATTTTTATCCATACTCAAGTCAGTTTTACTCTACTCTACCTATTTTACACTTTATTTTATTCCTCCTGACCTTTACTGGTAGCCTAATGATTGTTTTTTTGCACCTATTTAACAGGTCTTGTGTGTGTACTAATGTATTTGGAAATAAAAGCAAATTCTGACATAACACATCAGCAATGATTAAGGAAACAGAAAAAACTGCAAACAAACCAGAAGAACTGATATTTTCTATGTTTGGGATTTAAAAAGCTAAAAGTTATTAGTATTACCATCATTATTATTACTTAAATGCTTATTTTAACCATTCACTAATATCATGATTTATATATATAATCTGTTAGTCATTTTATTCACATTTCTGCCTTTTCTAATTTATTTTGTCCCAGATTTTGTGCATTTTTATGTCATCACCTAATCAGCTGTTAGCTTTTAAACCTTTAAATCCCACACCAAGAAAATTTCTGTTTTTGATTTGTTTGTGATTTTCTTAGTTGCCTGACTGGAATCAAACACTGATTTGATTTATTCTGTTTTTTTTTTAAATTAAATAATCCTGAATTTGTTGATGGTAGTTAAAGGGTTAAAGAGGAAAAATATGACATCAACTCGGGGAAGAGTCTGAGATGCTGTGCAGAAAATATCAGAGGAATGTTTTAATATTTGAGTTAACATCTTTAAAAAAAAAATCCCAAATTAAAAGTTTTTAATCGTATCGACCTTCCGTTTTGGGAGCCTGAACACACATTTTATAAAACTGATCCCAGGGTGGATTATTCTGAAAATGCCAACACTGCGTGGATGAAAACAGAGACTGAAGCTCTGAGCTCATTTTGGCTTTAACAGCAAAATTATAGAGAACGATTTTTAATATGAAAACGTGTGGACAGAGTCCAAAACTACCCTCTCCTGGACACGTGTTTTATTATATATACTTAGACTAATGTTGGTATCAGATATGAACATTTTTGACCATATTTGTCTCATATATTGGTGAATATATAGTGGCAAAAAGTAAAAAGCAACGTCCACTTCTGTGAATCAAAGATATAACTTATTAATTTATCAAAGTATAAAAGTTTCTTTAGCTTCATTATTCTAACACAAATGGAGTTTGGGTGAAAATAAAAGGTGAGTTTTAGTTAAAGAATTTGGATATCACAAAAGCCCAATATTGGACGCTCCAGCCTGTGAACTGATCTCTCTAAATGACCCTTAAGTGTCAGTGTGAATGATTGTCCGTCTCTCTATGCAGCCCTGTGATTGGCTGGTTCAGGGTGAACCTCTTTTTCTTCTATTTCTTCAGTCATAAATATTCCCAGATGTTTTTATACTTTCCCAAAGTACATTTTGCATGTACACTGCATTTGTTAAGAGCTGTTTTCATTTATATTTCATTTTATTTTACTCTCTATTTTTATATAAATTTGATTTTAAATGAGAGAAAACAACCGCTGGAGTCAAATTCTTTGCACGTCGCATACTTGACTATAAGAAACTATTCTGATTCTGATGATTAAGGATGGATGACCTGGTTAATGTGCAGGTTGACTTTATAAATGTTTGATATCAGCTGCTACAGAGTTTGATTTTGCACTTTAAAATATGCAGAAACGTTGAAATTAGTCAAAATGTCTGGAATTATTTTGATATACATGAATAAGAAGAAGCTAAGATGCCAAAGAAAGGGTTAAAACTGAAAGAATAACAGCAGCTTTTACACTTTGCTCTTTTTCTTCTGGTGAATAAAAAACAGTAACTTCCTGTTTTTGTTTTCCTCTCTCCTGATTGGCTGTCTCGTCTTAACCCTTGTACAGTGTTAGCTATCTCCATACATGCTCCATGCCTGTATATTACACTAAAAACAAAGATCTATCAGCCAGTTTTTTTCTTATCTCTTTTTACCTCGTCAGGCTTCATTATCCATGAAAGTATTGATTTAATATCTTTTGCTGTGGCCTTTGGGCCAAGTGAGCCTCAAAAGAATCATTTAATAAATAAAAGGTTGTAATGTTAGCTCACTATATATGTTATAGAGATATATGTATCAACATTTTTCATTCTAATATGATTAACTATAGTTACATCAATGGTGTCAATTTGGATCCATGAATAATTACTTACAGAACTGAAATTTTTTTCTTTTTTTGCGAAAACTTTATTTAACAATGATTATTTGTGAACATTTATGAACATGTATCTGTCTATCTTCAAAGATGCATCATGATTTCAGTTTTGTCTCGAATTATTTGCTTTATAATCTCTTGCACTCTTGCACCTTATTCTTATTACTTACTGTATCATACTTTATTCTATTTTGCACCTTACCTTTATTATTTTATTATATTTTTATCTTATTATTTTTATTTCTTATCTTATTTTACTTCACTTTTGTTTGCACCTTACACTGTTCTGCACTGACTGAAGGGCTTTTGCAATTTCGTTGTACTTGTTGCAATGACAAATGAAGTTCTATTCTATTTATATAACCGGGTCAAAACTGGCCCTAACACCACAGATGACACTATTTCAACAGAGCACTTATTATTTTATGTTGTATTTTTTTTCTTTTTAGTTTTTTATCTGAAATCGTCGGTCCTGACCCTGCAGGAGGAAGGTTAAAAGTAAGAATATAAATGTCTTTTCTTCTCTGTCTGGTCTTTGCAGTAAATAAATCAGCTGCTGTGTCTAAAGAGAATCCTCTTCCTTGAAATCCTGCACATCAGAGTGTCAGTTTGAACTCTTCATAAATAAAGAAATCCCTCTCTCAGGATCTTCAGAAGAGAACAACAGAAGGTCGTCGGTCAAACACACAAACTCCTCTTCGTCTAACTCTTTAATGGCGTTCGCTGCAGACTCATTTCTTGCTGTTTTTCCTGAGGTAGGAGTCTCCTCAACCTCACAGTAGAAACTGATGAAATGTTAGGTCTTAAGAAATGGAAGCCTTGAGGATGGCGAGGGCTTAAAGTCGGGAAAAAGCAAAAGCGCGCCCTGGCATCGGTGGCATTTAGGTCACCAAGTGGCTCCTCGTCCGTCTCTGGGCGATGACGAACAGCTCGTGATTCTCCTCCTGCAGCCTTGTATGTTACAGAGAAATCCTTTCTGATGTGTCAGAGCGGATGAAAATAACCCAGGAGGGATTATGGGAAAAAAATAAAAAAAAAAAAATCTCCACATCTCGGCTTTGGAGCTCTGGGCCGGAAAAAGTAGGATGTGAGGACACGAAGGATTTGGGAAAACTCTAATAAAGATGCATGAGTGAGGCTTTGGTAAAAACTCAGCCCGCCATCTTTAGAGCATTATTCATACTTTCTACTGTTAAAGAGATTTATTCAGCAACACAAGTTATTCATTATTAATGACTTATTGATGTGTTTATAATAATGAGCCCACACTGACGATGTAAAGCATGCTTAGTCAGTTGATTTATTTGGTGCAAAGACTTTCTGTCTGCAGATACTGATTTATGGGTAAACTTTTTAAAAAGTAAGATACTGATGGTCGTAAATGACCTGAGTGCTCACACTGTACCAGTGAAATCTGGGCCGAAACACTGAGAAAAGTTTACTTGACTCATCATCTTTAAAGCTCATCAGCTCACAGGGCTGCTGCATGTTTTACAACAAAAACAAAGAAATATTTGTAGTTTTCTTCCCTCCTTATAGCTGCACATTTACAGATTTATTGTGACCAAATGTTTTTACTTCTTAGTGTGCTGGTTGAAAACCTTTTAGCGCAGAAAACAGCATCTTAATTCACCAAAAGTTAAATAAACAAATGAGCGCCAGATTATGAAGGACAGACATTTAACTGCATAGTTTTTAATTTTAGAAATTTACTAGATAGATAGATAGATAAATAGATGGATACTTTATTTATCCCCATAGGGAACTTGTCGTATAGGGATAAATAAAGTTGACCAAGATCTATCTATCTCGTAAATTTCTTCAATTATAAACTATTGACGTGAAATGTACTAATTCTTTGTTTGTTGTTGTAACAGTTAATTAAATAGCTTTAAGGGAAAAAATTAAGGGACTAAATAATCTATTTATTTGCAAGTAACAGCGCATAAACCTCCAATCTGATGTTTAAAGAAATATTCTAGCACATATTATGCTGTTGTGTTGGTAAATGATGTAAATAATCACACTGCTTTTATTGGATAAGTTACTTTACTTCTGCTAGAGTGGTGATGTAAAATTAGTGAAATAATAAGAGGAAGAAACAGTTGGATGGACGAGAACAAAATCAAAAGGAGAAATCAGAGAATGGAGGCTGCTGTTTAACGTCTGTGAACTTTCTTAACCCTTTAACTCCCAGCTCAATGATTTGGCAGAGGTCAATAAATTCAGGAATATCCATAGCCTATCTGCTGTCACTCTCTCTCCTTTAAATAAATAAAGCCTCAAAATACCCGAAAAATAATCTTAAAAACAAAACAAAACATAACATGTCATTGTTTGTTTCTGTCAGTGCGTTAGGGTACAGAAAAACTGCAAACAAACCAAAAGAAATAATATTTTCTCTTTGCACAATTTAAATGTGTTAAAGCTAAAAGCTATTGTAATTAACCCTTTAACTCCCAGCTCAACTGTTGGGCAGTCAATAAATTCAGGAATATTTAATGTGTTAACTAACATGTCATTGTTTGTTTCTGTTAATGTTTTAGGATGAACTACAAACAAACCAAAAGAACTGATATGTTCTTTAAAGTTTTAAAAGATAAAATCTTTTATTATTATCATCATTATTTACTAATATGATTCATCAGAAAAACTACATCATTCATTCAGAACATTTTTTGTGTTTTTCAAACTCAATATAATCTTTTGAAACATTTCTTTGCAAACATTTCTCCCTTTTCTAATCGATTTTACCAAATATTTCTGCATTTTTTGTCACCACGTTAATCAACTGTTAGCTTTTAAAACCTTTAAATCCCACAGAATTAAATGTCTTTTTTTTGTTGTAGTTTAATTTGTTTCCTGAAATGTTAATTAAATCAGACAACAATTAGATTTTATTAGGTTTGTTAAAACACTAAATATCCCTGGTCCTCTTGTAATCTTCCATTGTTTTCACAGAGTCACAGACGAGGATCAGAATGGACGCTTTGTTCGGTCTGGAGGAATCTTTTCCAAGACGAGACGCGACTGCTGCGGCCGTGACGAGGCCGGACAACTGTGGTGAGATCAGCGAGAGCGGCAGACAGGTGCAGGCCCGTCAGATCGAGCCGCCCCGCCGCCACAGGAAGCTCCTCACAGCTGGGCCGCCGTGTCCGCCTGTCATGTGTGCGTGCCGAGCTGCTGCAACCGTTTAACAGCCTGAACCCGTCATCTCCGAGAGCGGCGGCGATGAAAAGGATGCCATGTTCCTCCTCACAAACATCCCAGGGGCGTGAAGACGGCACAAACAGATGAGCATCTGGGCCTCTGCTTCAGGTGGGACAAACTTACAGCCAAGTCTGCAGGAACATTGAGACCGAATGTCACGTTTCACCAAAAAGGGCCGCATGCATGAGCCAGGCTAACGGCCCAAAAAGCGTTAATTTAAGGAGGTATACGCGCCATCACAGGCGCTAACAGCAGGATTAGCACACCTGTTGAGAGGATGGCGGACATTGTTGTCATGCGTTACTGTCTAAGATGAATACTTCATTGATACCGTGCCGTTCCTGGCAGTGCGTTCAGGTAATGGTACCGTTTGTGTAATGGCTTGACATGCATACGAGCCCAAGTTGTTAAACCCTTTAACTTCCATCTGCACTGTTTTGCAGAGGACATTGAACTCTTGTTTTTTTTTGTTTTATGATACAGAAAAACTGCAAACAAACCAAAGAACTGATATTTTGATATTTTGTTTGTGGGATTTAAAGGTTTAAAAGCTGAACGCTACTATTATTATAGCTATCATTATTATTTTAAATACTTAACCATTTACTGGTATTATGATTTATATGTACATATAAAGTCTGTTATTCACCAAAAACTTCTTTTGTGTTTGTCAAACTCAATATCATCTATTTTAAGGTCATTTTTGAATTTTACAGACATCACTGCCTTTTGTAATTCCTATTGTCCCAAATGTTTTTGCATAATTATGTCACCACACAATCAACTTGTTTTGATTTGATTTGTTCTGTTTTTATAAAACATTAAATATCCCTGAATTTAACAGTTGAGCTGGTGGTTAAAGGGTTAAGCTGTTATTAAAAAAGTGGCTAAAATTGGAGATAAAACCCCTGAAATCTTGTTTTATACTTGGCTCATTAATAAGAGGGTCTGCACTACCAGTGTGACATCACAAATGCAGCAGTCTTTCGCCTACTCGTGCAAAATTTTAAGTCCTGGACGACAACAAACTTCTTTAGTCAGCAGCTCAGAAAAAAGTGATAAACTTGAGTTTTTTTAGATGCTATCTGGAAAGTTTGGGTGATTAAACATGAAGCTTTTCGTGCCATGATCCTTTAAACATCCAAATGGTAACTTTGGGGTATTTTTGGACTTTGTTTCCGAAAAAACAAGTTTAATTCTGAATAATAATTTTATTTAGAGGCGATTATTTATATCCTGTTTTTATTTTTCTTTATTTTTTTATTACTGCCTTTACAGTTTATGTAGACTACTTCTAATGTTGAAATGTATTGCTTAAATATGTTTCCTTGACAGATTGATTGATTCTTTATTTATGTTGTTGGCTAACTGACTGTATGAATGCACACTGGAAAGCTACAAATGAATTGCTCCTTGTTGGATAATCTGACGACCACACTGACACATCAGCACCTTTAAAGCTTCAGAGAATACTAACAGGTATCCAGGTCAGGAAGACATTTTAATACTGACACTATGAGCCTTTCTAGGAGCTTAATAACATGATAACACTTGTATTTTGATGCACTTTAAGTCAAAGCAGGTCTTTTTGTGCTAACAGATGGTATCACACATGCACATAACCTTCAAGAGATTGAGCAGCAAACAGCGAAAAAACTGCTGCCTAACTTATTAACCAAAAAGAGGGTGGAGGTTGACAACAAGAGATTTTGCAACCTCGAAACAGTGCCCAAAGAGAGCCTGATCATTTTGGTGCATGCTGGAGAAAGCGTGCAGCTGGATCCACATGAGTCACGTCTATAAACAAACTTCAATCTGTAACGACTGAGATAGCTTTTACACTTAAAAACCCAAACCTAAGGAAGTTCATTCATCCAATTTCAATTCTAAAAGTCTCACAACACCTGTCGTAAGCCACAGTTGCTAGCTACACATCCTATTTCAGAATTTAACAACAGAAAAGTAACCCTGAATTACTTGTAATCAGTTGAAATATCACAACAACAGAACTGAAGAGAGCTTGATAATTTCGGTGTGAGCCAGAAAAAAGCAGGAGGAACATTATCCTTGCTAAAGACAGATATTCTATCACTGTTTTAACCTTTGAGAAAATAAAAAAACAATCCCTGGCATCACAAAATGCTGTCTGTTAGTGCAGCAGTTCAACAAAGGCCTGAACGATGTTTCTTGCTAGCACTGATGCTAACGACTTTATTTGCAGTTTTATTGGAGCTGTGCAAAATTTCTACATTTAAGGAAGAACAAAGAACAATACAGAAAGCCTTACTCCATGGAAAAGGTGTTTTGGTTCCACTTTGATCAAGTTTTGGGGGCGAGTTAGTGGTCTAAATTATCTGCAGTGAGGATGATTGACAGGCCGACTGTTCAATGGGCTGTTAGTTTAGAAGAACTGGTTACTACTGTATTTTCCACACCTAAAAGCCTTTAATTTTCTCAAAAACCGACAGTGCACCTTATATATGGATCAGTATGACCCATATATAAGGCGAACTGCGCAGTGGATGACAGAAGGCGAACACCACGTTCACCAAGACGGGGAGACAACGCCAGGCGACATACCCCACTATCTGCCAATGGATCGTGGATGCTTGGGCTGATATCTCAGTCTCAACTGTGGTCCAAGCTTTCACGAAGGCAAGAATTGTCAATGAACTGCCAGACAACAGCAGCGACACTGACTCAGATAATGCCAACTTTGGCCAGACGGGCGGACAAGTTTGATGCCGTACTTCGCCCAACTGTTCAATTCGGACACTGAAGAAGAATGAGTTGTGTGCCAGGGGCGTGTTTATGGATCCTGCATAAGCGAACAAGGAGGCGTGGCTCGGCGCTGTTCATGTAGCTTTGAACTGAGACAAATGGAGCTGGAAATACATTGTTTTCAACGAGGCGGCGCAAATAAGAGCTACCGGTACATACGGTACCGTACTGTGAATGCACTAACTAGTTTTGGGAGTGAGCGGAGTTGTCAGAAACGCTGGTTTGTAGTCTATTAATTAAGTTTGATAACCAATTGTCAATGAAGCTCACATCGTTTGCTAGACACCACCTAGATAGCCAGCTGATTCAATGTTCAATTTGGTCACTTCCGACTGGCGACGTCGGGAGTCATTAGTGCTGACATGGAGGACTATTCTACCAAACTTACGCTTACTTTTTGCCAGCAACTTCAAATTTGATTCAATGTCGCCCGCTCTGGCCCCTGGGATGCACCTAACTATGCCCGCTGACTTCGCTATCTTCACGTTTCTGACCATGGAGTCACCAATTATCAGAGTTTGTTCCCCGGTGGGCGGGTTACCACCGTCACCGAGGGGAGAAAACCTGTTCGAAACATGAACTGGATGGTGGGGTACCAAGTGGGTCCTCGACTTACGGCTATGCTTGCTGCGGACAGTGACCCAGTCAATACTAGCCGGGGGAGAGGCTAAGCTAAAGCTAGCTGTTTATAATCCGATGTGCCTTATAGTGCGGAAAATACGGTAGTTTTCGAGGACGCGTAGGTTTCACCTTCATACAGAGAGGGAAAGCCCTGCTGTGGGCACATGTTGATGTGTCCTTGGGCAAAAAACTCAACTAACTGCTCCCACTCTTGCATCAGCGGCTCATAAGACTCGAGAAGAGCGACATAAGCTTCATAAACTCTGTTAATCAGTATTAACAGACGTCTAACCTTAACACTGAAACCAGGAGGGCAGGTCGAGGAGGAGTGTGGACGTGACAAGCGGCTGATGATGATGGACTTCTGCTCAGAGAAACCTGGACAACAAATGCATAAACCACCTGCAAAATCAAACAGAACCTGATCGGTTTATCTACATGGTTTGTGCAGCAACATGAATCATGTTTTCAAATAAACTTCTAAGCATCGATGGAAGATCCAGAGTGTTTTTTTTTGGGAGTCAACCACGAGACTCAGTGCAGAAAAAAATCCAAGTGGTAACAGTAACATCTCAGTAACATCCATACGGGAAATTGCAAAAATAGAACACATTGCATTCGTTGTTTTTCATGAACAATCGCCTGATTGAAGAGTCTCTGTGTGTTTTTGTGTGGTATCAAAACTTCAAAACTTCAACAGAAAATCTCCAAAAGGAAAAAAAAAAGCTGGAAGCAAAAAAAAGGGCGAGTGAAAGCGCAGCCACATTAAACGTGTCAAACCCACGCGGTCGCAGCAAATCAAAGCACTGTGAAATTAAGCACTCACTCAGCATGCTAGCAAACACACGTCCCGCCGCTGCTCTCCGTGCACATGCAACGGTGTGCAGGACGACGTGCCGTATGGGTGTGGATGTAAACAGTAGAACCTGTTTGTTTTGGTGTTTCTGAGCACGCAGCCGACGGCGGCGTCTTCGTCTCTCCACTGAACGGCTCGAGTCTTTGTGGCAGGTCAGCTCGTCTGATATGTACAGTACAGGATCATGATCGGGGAAAACAGGAAGATTTCTACTTGGCAAGATGTGACCGTGAGATGCGAGGTCAGACTGCATCCTAGGCGACAGTCTTCAGGTCCTGGCTTCCTAAAATTGAATTTCCTGATTCTTTTGTGGTCGTGGAGGGACTATCGTTCCAACAACCTACTTAGCAAGAGCTGTTAGCGTTAGCCTCGAGATGCTAGGTCAGTAATTATGGTGTTTGGTAAGATTAGAGGTTATTTAACCCTTTAACTCCCAGCTCAACTGTTTGGCAGAGGTCAATAAAGTCAGGACAGTTAATGTGTAAAAAACATAACACATTATTGTTTGTCTCTGTCAATATTTTAGGATACAGAAACAACTACAAACAAACCAAACCATCATTTTCAGTTCAAATACTTCACCATTTACTTATATGATAATCTATATCTATGCATATATCATCTGTTACTCCGAAAAACATTTATTTTGTGTGTTTGCCTAAAGCGAACAAAAACAATTTTAAGTTATTTTTCATTATTTTATTTACAAAACTTTCTGCCTTTTCTGATTGATTTGATTTTGTGCATTTTTATCTCCTCATGTAATCAACTGTTCACTTTTAAACCTTCAAGTCCCACATCAGGAAAACATCTGTTTTTTGGATTGTTTGTAGTTTTCTCTGTTCTATGAAAAGTTTTGATTTGCTCTGTTCTTTAAAACAATAAATATACTTTAATTTAATGATGACCTCTGCCATACAGTTGATAGTTAAAGGGTTAAGAGGAGGTTGGAATACCCACGAGGTGGAGAGACTTAAAAAAGATATGAAATACCTTCCAAATGACAGAACAACCATTTTAAATGGTTTTGAATGCTATATTAAGCTTCTTGTTAAAAATAAAGCTTTACATAAATGGGCTAGAGTTGATTTAAAGGTGTAGTGTGTAGAAGTTGGCAGCATTATGCCAAAAAGAAACAGTTAATATAAAATATAATGTTTCTATTTGTATGTAAACGCCATAAAACTTTCATTTTTTATGTTATTGCTGGTGTCTGTTTGTTTCTCTATTAGCAACATAACTCATAAAGTTATGGACAAATTTCAATGAAATTTTCAGGAAATGTTCGGATTAGGACAAGGAACAAATGATTAGATTTTGGGAGTGATCCACATCACCGTCTACATCTAGGACTTTTTTATAGGATTCCTAAACATTGCGAGATAGGACCATTTTTGTCATTTGTGCATATTACTCCACTAAAAATAGTCAGGGCATTGGAAAAAAAATACAGGACAAGTTTCCAAGAGGTTCTACAGGATATCAAAGACTGATCTGGATCCTGGCAAGAAAAATTTAGATACCCTTGGAATTTTCATCATAGCAGGGGAACAAATAAAGACATAGACTTGCAACAAACTCCAAAATATAGCCAAGATGCTGAGGAATCTGGAGTGTTCAATCTGATTTGTTTTATCTACAAAAACTTTGGAGCTAGATCCAGAAAAAAACCGCCATGACGAAAAATGTGATTTTGGTGATTAACTACTGAACTAAAATAGATATCATTATGAATCCAGTTGCTAATGGTATGTTTTCATGGTCAAGGAATCTAAATATTTACATGAAATAAAGGTAGGACTAATATTTATGGTGAAAGTCACAATATGGGTGAGGACTGTGGCACTGGCGGAGGTCTGCTTTAGCAAAAAAGTTAGAAAAAGCTTTTTATATCTTTGTACCACGGGTCTCCCCTCTGTGGAGGCTGACATAATGATGTTGTCTATGGGTGGGTTTTGGGGACAAAAAGAGCGAAACTACAAAAGTTTACTAAACCTATAATCATCATCTTAACTGAACTTTAGTTACAAACATACTAGAAAACCCTCACCTGGTAACTGTTGTAAATGATGCCCTGTTCATGATCCTTTTTGGTCTTCTTGCTCTTAAGGTGCGTTCACACCGGACGCTACCTGTACTACCTCGGCAATCACTCTCCATTCAAAGTCAATGTACAGCCAGGATGGGGCGGGGCTAACCCTCCCGCGATGCGACAGCCGGCAACAAGACGATCACTTCACTCGTCGCGCGATGTCAAAGTTAAAAAAAAGTTGATCTATTCAGACGATGTCGTGTGTGGCTGTGTGGCATCAGCCAATCAGCGGTGTGTGTACGTGTGACGGTGCAGTTATTCATCCGGACTACAGGGCTGATGACTTCCTTCTAGGCGGAACTAATCTCAGTGAGGACATTTGCAGACGGACCGTGGTAAACTCACAGAGGATGCTGCTGCATCATCAGCTGCAGTGTTTTGTGTCTGATAAGTGAGTGAAAATGATACAGCTGGAATAATGTCAGCTTATACATCCTATTATGTGATATATGATATGATCACGGTAAAACTCACGGTAAAACGTGACGTCACCGATCGACGGCCGACGCCAACGGCGACCAAACAGGTATTTATGGACGCGCGACGCTACATCAATGGGCGACGCGACTTTGGTAGCTGGGTCGCTTGCGGTGTGAACGCACCTTTAGTGATGTGATGTTTTAGAAACAGATGGGCTCATTCCAAAATCTGAACACTAAATGTCACTAAAATGCCGATTTCTACAGACTTCACCTTTAAACCATAGCCATGAAGTGAGCTTGAATTAGTATAATGTAGATAAAAAAGGGTTTAAATGTTACTTCTGTAATTTTACATGATGGCAAAAATGTAGGAAATCTGCAGCTCTCTGTAGGGGGTCTTCAGGTCCTTATTTTGGGGTCAGAAATCATTGTGAATACAGTCTCATTATGCTTATTTGAGTGCAGTCTTGCTCTTATGGCCCTTTTCCACTTGCCCTACTCTACTCGGCTCTACTCTACTCGCCTTGTGCTGCTTTTCCATTAGCCCCAGTCGCCTGCCCAGTGTCGCTGTAAACAGCTGAGCGGCACTGCAGTGACGTCATTTTGAGCGCGACACAACAATCTGTGGCCAAGAAGAAGGCTGCAGGTGGTAAGAAGAAATACCCCTTGAGAAGCACAGGAGAGTTTTGGAAGCTATACAACAGAATGAAGCGAAAAGAAAAAGACATATGAGGGTAAGCTAATGGTAGGTACGGTTAGTATGCTAGGTCGTAGCACTCATGACTCATCCATGCTGAAATTGTCTGACCAATCAGTAGCCAGCAGTTGGTGGCGTCATCTTTTAGTATGGACCCAGCTCGCTTGGAACCAGAGCGGAGTAGGTACTAAAACTAGCTTGTTTTAGGAGGTACCAGGCTCGTGGAAACACGCTGCTAATCGAGTAGAGTAGGGCCAAAGCGTGCTAGTGGAAAAAGGGCCATTACCCTCTTACTTCCGTCCTCCTGGATTATTTGTGTACCATCAAGTTTCCTGCCATGTTAGCTGGTGGAGTAACGTCTCTGTTATGCATCATAACAGATAAATAATCGCGCAGTCTGACCTCGGCATGAGAGAAAAACAAAAACAAACTTTTGTCCAAAGTGAGAGGAAGCATGGTGAGACGGAATCTTCATCACAAAAATTCACACAATATATAAAATTACTCGCAATGATGAAAAACTTGTTTCTCCTCTCTGGACTCCTCCGTGGGAATCGTCACTCTGAAGGTTTTTGACATCAGTCTATGCCAAAAAAAGAGTCCATTTAATGGTTTTAACTTCTCTCTCCTGGGGGAGCATGCCGGAGTGCACGCCGGGTCCCTGCGTTTCCTCATCCATAATCAGATTGAGCAGAGCCGCGTCCAGGATGGCCTTCTCTTCCATGTTTCTGTTTGTTTCTCGCCCTTTTAAAGGGTAGCTTTCCTACTCGGTCCGTCTACTTAACTCCTTGCCTTTTCACAGTTTTTCTTTTTTTTTTAAGTCTTTAGAAAATTCTTTACAAAATTATCAGAACAAACAAAAACCAAGAATTAAAAATAAAAAGTCCAACATCAAATGAAAAACCGGTGGAAGATTGAAGAATGTGTTGCTGGTCACTTGAACCTCCGTGTTTGAGCTCCAGAGGTGGGTCGGGTCGGGTGGGTGTCCCGGGCTTCTGCGTCGTCCCACGTCCGATCCCGAGGATGGAGGGAGAGTGAGGGGCGGAGAGGACGAGGAGGGGGACGGGGGGGTTGAGACCAGACAACTGTAACTGCGAGAAAAAACTCCATCCTCTGCGCCCGGAGCCCTGCATCCCCAAACCACCGCTTCTTCTTCTTCTTCTTCTTTTTTTACTCCGGCTCTGCCACCTCGGCTGAGCTCGGAGGGTCAGACCTCCACAGACGTGATCTGGTTCATCTGTGCCGCATCATCTGGGCGCTGTTCAGGATCTTCTTCTGATGGCCCACGTCCGCCCACCCTCAGGATGTCACTGCGGGACAGAGGAGCAGGTGTCACAATAACACTGGCTAAAATCAGTCTACTAGTACTTTAGGGAGATATTTGGACTTTACTAGCAGTACTAGAAAACAAAATTTGTTTCACTAGTAAGGATGTTTGGCACACTACTGAGTGGGTAGATTTGATTTGATTTGATTTATTGGATCCACCATTAGTTACAGCAAATATGCAGGAGCTACTCTTCCTGGGGTCCACATATTACACCTTCAACAAAAATATCCTTTTGAACATGACTCATATACACTAGACTCAGAACATTTGAGAACGGTAGCTCTATTTTTCACCTCTTGGTTGCAAAAAGCAAACGGATACACAAAAAGTTTTAAAAAGGGAGAGAAAATGACAGAACTCACATTACCTCTTGGGACAACAAGGAAAATGAACATCATTAGGAGAGAAGATCTTACTAGTGAAGCAAAATCAGTGATATCAACCGTACTTTAGCTCTAGTACTCAGATTTGGAGAACATGTACTCAATTTTGGTTTACTAGTGTGCAAGTAGACTACTACTGAAGCAAAAAGTGTCACTAGTACTACTACTAGACCAAAAAATGTTCACTAGTAGCACTAGTGAACATTATTAAGTCTACTAGTACTAATACTAAACCAAGTCATGTTCACTAGTACTACTAGTAAGCCTTAGATGCAGTAGACAGTTTTGTGTTACTCGTAGTACTCCTAGACTTAGAAATGTTACTAGTAAAAACCCAAAACTACTAGTAGTACAAATAACACAAAATTGTCTACTAGGAGATGATGTTGTTTTACTAGTAAGGTCTACTCGCACATTTGTATGTCAAAGTTTACTAGTACCACTAGTAAACTCAAAATATCTTACTAGTAGTACTAGTGAACTTTTTTTAGTCTACTAGTAGGGCTAGTATACTACTAGTGAAGCCAAAAGTGTCACTAGTACTACTACTAGAAAAAATGTTAACTAGTAGTACTAGTAAACATTTTCGAGTCTACTAGTACTACTAGTAAAGCAAAACATGTTCACTAGTACTACTACTTAGCCTTATATGCTAATAAGGGGGCGGGGAAAATTCATTCAAATTCAGGCTTCTCATTGGCTTTTTAAAATATTACAGCCAATCAGGTGCTGGATTTGATTATAATCCTTCCTGCTTCATTGCACTAGGTCTAGTAGTACTACAAGTGATACTTTTGGCTTCACTAGTAGACTATTAGTCTACTAGTAGACCAAAAAAAGTTCACCAGTACTACTAGTAAGATATTTTGAGTTTATGGAAAGCCCTTTGAGCATTTATTTGATATCAGTGATATCAACCCTTGTTCAGCTCTACTTGTACTCAAATTTGCAGTACATGTACTCAATTTTGGTTTACTAGTGTGCAAGTAGACTTTACTAGTAAAGCAAAAAGTGTCACTAGTAGTACTAGTGAAGCAAAAATGGTCACTAGTACTACTAGTAGACCAAAAAACGTTCACTAGTAATACTAGTAGACTCTTTTTAGTCTACTAGTACTACTAGTAGACTTAAAAATGTTCACTAGTATCACTAGTAGACCAAAATTATGTTTACTAGTACTACTAGTAAAGGGAAAAAGTCTACTAGTACTACTAGTAAAACCAAAATGTTTACTACCCTACTAACAATTTTACGTTCCCAGAACGTTCTGGGAACGAAAGCTCTAAGTTGCAGTAACGTTCCCGGAAGGTTATATTTTGGTTGCGATTTGGTTGCCCCTTGGTTCCCTATGGAAAGTTTTTTTTTACGTTCTCTAAACGTTAGGTGTTGGTTAGATGTTTGGTTCCCTTAACGTTCCCCTAACTTTATTTGGAACCTTCCCCTAACCTTTGGGGAACGTTACTTTTTGGTTAGCTTTTGTTAGATAAAAATCCCCCTACAACCTTTATTATCCCTGTATTAATGCCCATAATAATAAACTGATTAACATTACCTAACTGTACATGAGCACATTGTAAGTAATGAATGAGCAGGCAAATGTGATTGGACACTTTTTATTTCAATATGAAATACAAACAACAAAATGAAAAAAATACAATTACAATTTAAAGCAATTGAAAAATAGATATAAATAGTTTATTATATACAATAAAAAATAAAAAAAGTGTCTCGGTTGAGACCAAAAATAAACTAGAAAAGTACTCGGAGAGTGCAGACCTCTGCCAGCGCCACAGTCAGTTCAGTTCAGTTTATTTTGGACAAAGAAAACAGTTGAAAATAAAAACAGTCAAATCAAAGGTACATAATGCCACAATTGCTCATAAGTACTAAATAAAGCATTTAATATGTCCGAAAAGGAGCAGGAAGAGCAAAAGCTTTTCATGTCCTGTCCCCACTTACTCTCCCTCTATATTAACCAAAATATGTTCAGTACCCCAAAACCCCCTGCACTCACCCCTCACTCATCCACCCATGCATTCATTCATGGGTGTGGTGAATTACAGGTGTGGAGTATATGCGGACTGGATATTAGAAGTTTCACTTCCAAAACAAATCACATTCATAAGCACATATACCCGTATGCATTTACATATTATACTCATATACATAGACACACACATACAGATATACAAATACACAAACTTGCCTGTGTTATGCATAGTTTAACAGTCATGACGAGAATAAGTCCTCAGCAATATTGTCATTTTGACCATAAATATTAGTCCTACCTTTATTTCATCTAAATATTTAGATTCCTTGACCATGAAAGCATACCATTAACAACTGGATTCATAATTATATCTATTTTAGTTCAGTAGTTATTCACAGAAATCACATTTTTCATAATGGCGGCCAGATGCTGATCTGGATCAACACAAAAATCAAATCAGTTCTTCCTTTTCCCATGCTGAACATTTCCTGAAAATTTCATCAAAATCCAATACCTTTTTCAGTTATTTTGTTCACAGACGGACAGACAGACAAATCTCCCGAAAACATAACCTCCTTGGCGCAGGTAAAAACGGAAAAAGGCACCAATTGGTCACTGGTCCGGGGAGGGGTGGTCTCCGTCTTTGTCAGCTGGCCTAAAAAGATGAAAAAAAATCTTTGAGCACAAGTTCACAAAAGCATGACCAATCACAATCCCATCCCTGGTTTTCCGATCACTACAGGTTATTTTAAATCATTTCAGTATTTTGAACATTCACCAACAAGATAAATATAAGGATTCCAATTTACCGTCTGTGGGGGGCAAACTTGAGCACCTACAATCCTCTATTTGTGCCACCTTCTGGTCGGGAAAGTTATTTCTACAGGGTGCTAGGGTAGAAATAAAAGGAGATGTTAAGTTACACATCATTACCATGTCAGTCTAGCTGAGTAAAAAAGTGATATGAACGTAATAACACCTGCCTGTTATAATTCTGCAGAGATTAAGCTGCTGGAAGGCCTCTTTGTCTCCTTCCCTGCAGACTGTACTGGGCCAGTACATCATTTGTCGCCACCCAACGCAGTATACGGCGGATGGCTGACCCAATGTTTGAACCACCTAAGATCCCCAGGAATTCCTGCTGAAATAACAAATATACAATTCACACAATGTAGAGAGCCTTAACAATTCTGTAGGATATATCTGTTCAGTATCAGTAGGGACAACCATTTACCATTTTGTGTTTCATGTCTGGTTGAGCGAGACTTCGGTCCAGCTCCTCCAGTTCCCTGACTGTCCTACATGGAGAAGTCAAGACTTATTCTTGAAGAACAGTGGGTGTAGGTCTGGCTGGCTGGCAGTTGATGAAGGAGGTGCTGGCTCATCTGAAAAGGATATGGATATGAATGTTAGTCAGTTCATTTGTGTTGAGCTTCATAAACATGGCTTTTTGAGACAAATGAACTTATTTTGTTGCATTACACAATTCTAAAACAATCAGTTTTACAGGGCATAAGTGTGAAAATACCCCAGCTGCATGGGTTTAGATCGACAAGGTTAGAAATTGAGCTACAGCCTAAAACACAGCAAAAGTTGTTTCGTACAACTAATGACTTTTAAAGCAAAATGTACGCCGCTAAGCCTTTTGGAGTTAAGAAGGGATTCAATATTAGTACGGACATATAAATACCTTGTCGAGTTGTATCACGTTGTTATACCACAAAGAAACGTTAAGTTAGAAAGAACACCGCATTTTCATTCATTGCCTCGCTTCAAAGCAGGCATGTATGCTGTACGGCGCAAGGGCTTGTGGGAAACGGAGTCTCTATCGCTAAACAACTTTCCGAGAGTCTCCACACAGCCATCCATTCTCTTAGCACATATCAAGGAACAACATGAAACAAAAACAATGTGTTCTAGAGTTTCTTGAACTGTGGTCAGACACTCAGCATTTCAATTTTCAGCCACCGAAGAAAGCAATCTTACCTTTTCGTTCGCGTAGCTCCGGTGATTTCCAGCCAAAACTTCCGGATAGTGTCCACTGCCCCATATCTTACAGCCAATGAGGAGCGTCCGTGATGCGTCATTCAGTATGACGTCATGTATGCCGGCCAATCAGTATTTTGGTCGGCTAATTCAAGCTAGACAAAGGAATTCAAGGAAAAGTTCGTTTCTCTGTCCGCCTTTTCATGTTTTACATTTAATTTTGCTGTGCAAGTACTCTTATCATGTTCAAAAACTTCTTCGAAAAGAAATACACTTACTGCATTGATGCTCTACATGGGCAGAGGCAGAAATACATGGACACACAACGCAACGCGTCCGTTTGCTCCGTTTGCTCCATTCATCTCCTTCTTCTTCACTGGAGACTTTTGTCATTAGTCAAACCAGCTGTAACTCACAATAGCGCCACCTATTGTACTGGAGTGAGGTTCTGGTAAATAAAACCTAAATAAATAAAACATAACCAACCCAGGTGAAATATGAGGCATTTCATTTTATTTATAGGGTGCCTGAGCTAGACTTAAATTTTAAAGTAAAGATGTGTGTATTTTCAGAAACTGGAAATATCAGTTTCTAAAGCCACACTCATTACGGTCACACTTGTGTGTAAATGTCTGGAATTTCTCATCTAGTATTGAATAGCACTCCCAACAGCTTCCAATTGTCACCTAAACGGGCAATTTGCATAGTCTGCATGCAAATTAGTAGCCCAAGTGTAAAATATCAAAGAAAAAGGAGCCTCATTATCACACATGATGACCACAAAAACAAGCCATTTTTTTTGTGGAGCACAGCTGTGCTGACAGCTGCTTTTTCTTTGTGAGCTAACCAAAAAACAACCAAAAGAAAACCAACCCAAAGTTGTATAAAGGTAACAGTGCAACCACACCACAACGTTTCAGTTGGTTGGTTCCTGTAACGTTTAGGGAACGTTAGGCTTTGATAAGTTTCAGTGTAACCAATGGGGAACGTTCTCCTAACGTTAGATCTTGGTTTGGTTCTAACTAACCTATAGAGAACCAAAGGCTAACGTTCTCTTTACGTTCTGTGTTACTAGGGTAGTAATACTAGGGCTCCAAATTGACCTCAAAACCTTCATAATTATAGATGAGTTATTATCTTTTTACACACACACACACACACACACACACACACACACACACACACACACACACACATATGTAACCCAGGTTATATAAGTGTTTTTATTTTATTTATTTTTTTTGTGCTTAAATGGTTTAGTCTGAGATCTCCCGCTGTGTCTAAGTGGCCCTCGGAACCTCCATAGCCCCAGAATTTGGTGTAGTTATTAGGTTAATTTACTTTTGATTTATATTGATGATTTAGCATCAGATTAATTCTCAGATACTCACCCATGCACCGTAAATGACTGAACCAATAAGGACACACCCCAGTATTCATAAGCATCCGGTTCACGAGGGCTCTTCCTTTTCACTTCGAATGAATCCTGAGGCACAGCGGGAGGTCTCCAGAGAGTGTTGCATTTGTGACAACACATGTATTTATTTTCTTGTTTGGTTTTTGTAATCAGTTAAGGTGTGCCCGCAGTACACTGCGCGATCCATTTCAGATTTGTTTGTTAGTGTTATTTTGTTTGGGTAAGAATTGATTGATTTATTTTACATTTGTATAGGTCAGGTTTTTTTTTTTTTTGATTCCCAAACTCACCTTTGAGAAGAAATGAAGATGATGGCGAGCTAGGTGTATTATCTCCACCGTGCGCATTGAGTCCACACGGTTCTCATCCCGGCGGATCCCAAGCGCCCCCCTCCAAAAGGATTTTCTCGATGGACTTTTTTTTTTGTTGTTTTGTCTCCCCCTTTTTATTTAAGGTCTCCTCACAGTTTGTTGTTGTATTCTTTGTTAATTGTCTTCAAAAATAATATACTTTATTTACCTGAATTTCTAAATTTGTCTGTTTCATTTCACACATTCATTTTTGAGCTTCTTTGAGACGAGCCTAAGTTAAAATATTTTCCTTCCCTTTACACTTGTCTGATTTATTTAAAATTATCTTAAAAAGGTTTAGGAAATAAATTTAAGTACACCTTAACAATAATTTGATTGAATTTAAAATACAGAGAATTTAATTTTCCTTAACTAAAACTAATTTCCTTTACAGAGAATTTAAAATTTCCTTAAATAATTTTTCTTGAATTCTTTAACTGAATTAAGATTTAATGCTAGCCCTACTCAACTAGCCCTATTCAAAAGGTGATACTTATATTTCTTTTTTGTTTTCATTAAAAAATGAGATTTATCATTTCATTTAAATAAATTAATGTAACTCTATCTACTCGTTACACACACACACACACAAATATATATATGTATATATATATGTGTATATATGTGTGTGTGTATATATATATATATATATATATATATATATATATATATATATATATATATATAAAATAAATTGCATTTCATCAGTTTCATGAATAAATACATCTATTTTTCAGAGAACTTTAAGTAGAGGTTTAAACAAGGTCTGTTGTTAAAAGGTTAAAACTCTACTCTGATATAACTCCTCTAGTAACAGGGGTCTCCCCATGGCTCCATTGTCTTCATAAATAGTAATTATGGTTGTGGTTAGGCTTCCACTATCAGCAAATAAGGAGAGAGTACTCATTTATCAACTTAAATTTTAAGGGTGTCCCCAGCCAGCATTAAATAGGAGCCATTTTCAAAGACCCGAACTAAGTAAGAAAATGCATTTTCTGTTTACTTCAAGAGTAGAGAGACAGGGAGTCAACTCTAATAGCAAGGTTTAACACTGTCATGTGTAGTGCGCCCCCTGTCGCACCTCCTAAATAATAAATGTTACAAAAGCACTACTACTCTTAGTGCTACTAGTGGCACTAGTATTACTAGTGCCACTAGTGGCACTAGTATATGGAAAGCCCTTTGGGCATTTATTTGATATCAGTGATATCAACCCTTGTTCAGCTCTACTAGTAATCAAATTTGCAGTACATGTACTCAATTTTAGTTTACTAGTGTGCACTAGTACTTTACTAGTAAAGCTAAAAGTGTCACTAGTAGTACTAGTGAAGCAAAAATGGTCACTAGTACAACTAGTAGAGCAAAAAACGTTCACTAGTAATACTAGTAGACTCTTTTTAGTCTACTAGTACTACTAGTGAACTTAAAAATGTTCACTAGTACTACTAGTAAGCCTTATATGCTAATAAGCAGGCGGAAAAAAGCAAATTCAGGCTTCCCATTGGCTTTTGAAAATATAGCCACCAATCATGTCTGCTTTAGTAAAAATCCTCCTACTTCATTTGCATTAGGTCTACTAGTACTACTAGTGAATGTTTTCTCTACTAGTACTACTAGTAGACAAAATATTCTACTAGTACTACTAGTAAGCTATTTTGAGTTTACTAGTGGTACTAGTAAACATAAATATTTTACTTGTAAATTTTTCACTAGTGCTTATAGATTACTAGTAAAGGCAAAAATTGTCTACTAGTAGACAATTTTATGTCACTAGTACTACTAGTAGACTAAGGAAATGTTACTAGTAAACTCAAAATCTAATTACTAGTCTTATTTGCCTACTAGGCTATAATTTTGCTAAAAAACTATAGTAATTGCACTAAAAAAAACCTTTACAAGTAAAACATTTTTTTGTTTACTAGTACCACTAGTAGACTCAAAATAGCTTACTAGTAGTACTAGTAAAATATTTTTTTGTCTACTAGTAGTACTAGTAAAGCCAAAACATTCACTAGTAATACTAGTAGACCTAATGCAAATGAAGTAGGAGGATTTTACTAAAGCACAATTGGTGGTTGAATTTTCAAAAGCCAATGGGAAGCCTGAATTTGCTTTTTCCGCTAATTAGCATATAAGGCTTACTAGTAGTACTAGTGAACATTTTAAGTTCACTAGTAGCACTAGTAGACTAAAAACAGTCTACTAGTAGTACTAGTGAACGTTTTTTGGTCTACTAGTAGTACTAGTGACCATTTTTGCTTCACTAGTACTACTAGTGACACTTTTAGCTTTACTAGTAAAGTCTACTTGCACACTAGTAAACCAAAATTGAGTACATGTACTGCAAATTTGAGTACAAGTAGAGCTGAACAAGGGTTGATATCACTGATATCAAATAAATGCTCAAACGGCTTTCCATACTAGTATTACTAGTGACACTAGTATTACTAGTGACACTAGTGGCACTAAAATTACTAGTGGCACTAGTATTACTAGTAGGCAATAAATATTATTTAGGAGGTGCAGCAGGGGGCGCACTACAGATTATAATTGTTGTCAAATATCTTGAAATCATTTTTCCATTGTGGAAATTATGAGTAATACCCATTGAACAAAAATATAATTTTCTTATTTTTTTTATTAATTTTTATTTTTATGAGAATATCTTTAAGGAGTTTTATGTGAAAAATTGAAAAATAAATGTCTCTGACAGTTTAATAGATCTAAGATCAGTTGACTTTATTGTGTGTTCATACAGTCATACAATGACAGAAAAATATATATATATATCTATATCTATATATATATATATATATATATATCTATATCTATATCTATATCTATATCTATATCTATATCTATATATATATATATCTACACACACACACACACATATATATGTAACCTAAATCCTGTCTGAATAAATTATGTCTCTTTATAATGATCTAGTGATTAATGTGAGACTGCTTTTATTTTCTTCCTTCAAGCAAAAAATGATCATAGATGTGTTGTGTCGTTTTTATGAAGCAGAAAGTCCATTTTCGCCATGGAGACGCTCCTACTAGTGCTTAGAACAGAATAAAAATGTTGGGTTTTTTGCTATCACAAACAACTATCTTTGATAACAATTATAATCTTTATATCATTATTTCAAATGTTTTGATTAAAAATGTTTTTTATCTTTTGCTATCACAAACAACTACTACAAAAGATGTTTGAAAACAATTATAATCTGTAGTGCGCCCCCTGCTGCACCTCCTAAATAATATTTATTGCATAGGTGCTCCTACTAGTAGTACTAGTAGCACTAGTGGCACTAGTGGCACTAGTAGCACTAGTGGCACTAGTGCTACTAGTAGGAGCACCTATGCAATAAATATTATTTAGGAGGTGCAGCAGGGGGCGCACTACAGATTATAATTGTTGTCAAATATCTTGAAATCATTTTTCCATTGTGGAAATTATGAGTAATAACCATTGAACAAAAACATAATTTTCTTATTTTTTTTTAATTTTTATTTTTTTTCTTTGTTTGTAAACTGAAAAGCAGCACCACTTTTCTTTTAATCTATTTTTTTCCCTTTCCAAATGTTTATATGGCCATTTTACCACAATAAATACTAGGACACAAAGAAATTACTGTGTTTCAAATAAAAGCCTATGGCAGTGGCTTTGGCAAAAACTTGCTTTAAATATGAAATGTCTAGATAAATGTTCGAATATAAATCATAATCTGTGTTACTGGAGCTGAGGGCAGTAGCTAGGGTCAGGTGCCATGAAAAAGTATCTGATTCCAAATTCTATACTCCCCCCTTTCTTTCTTTCTTTCTTTCTTTTTTTTTTTGGTTTTGTTTTTTGCACATTTCTCACAGATCACAAAGAAAACCCAAGTGAATGCTAAATGCGATTTCTACACAAAAAAAGTTTATTTATGAAGTGGGGAAAAAAACAAAATATCCTGTCTCAAAAACAATGTCTTTATGACTGACCTGTTCTGGGGAACTGTCTCAGCTTGTTTTTGTGGAAGTTAGTCAGTCTGAGGAAAGCCCACTTGATTTTTCCCTGTAATAAACTATCATCTACAAGAATGCAGAGAACCTCTATCTTTGAGGAGCTTTATGTGTGATAAACTGAAGTAATTCATAAGTTGAAGATGAAATAATTTCTAAGTCCAGGAGATATTGCTTAATTTTGAGCTAGCTACTTCTGTTCAAAAAGCTATTTTTGTTATTATGGTGATACAAAAAAGGACATTCTGCTATAAAAATATGAAGTTATTCCTAGGATTTCAAGAGAACTGTTAGAAGTTACTTTAAGTGTTTTAAAACTGCTGCATAACAGAAACAAGGGATTAAGATTTCATTTAAAATATGTGCCTTATTGTGTTCTGCTTTAAAATAGACAGACATTTATCGGCAATCTGCTTGATGGCCTATAGGTCAAATGTTATCTGTGATCTATTGCTTTTGTCTCACTATTCTTTTGTCAGTAGAATAGTGGGAAGATCACCTGTTCATTCATTCTATTCTATTAAACGCTCCTGAGGAGGAAAAAAGAAAAAGAGTGTATCTCTCCTTTTCTTCCCTCAACATAACAAATGCAACTTCATGTGAAAAATGGAAAAATAAATATCCATGACAAATCAATAGATTCCACATCAATGGGCCTTATTGTATGTTCATGCGATGACAGAAAATGTCAGTAAACAGTTAAACAATATTTCCTATAAGCATTCAAAGCAGAAGCTTCTACATTATGGAAAGGGTCTATCAAAGAAATCAAAAATTATATATATAGAAATGTTTTAAAAAGAAGTTATTGCAGAGGTGGCTGAGGATTTCTGTTATTCCTGTACAAAACATGTTATAAATGTTGATTTTATGCATCTTTTGAATACAATACAAGTTAAACTTTCCTGTCATGTGTAATTATGCACCTCCTAAATAATAAATGTTACAAAAGCACTACTACTCTTAGTGCTACTAGTAGCACTAGTAGTACTAGTGGCACTAGTATTACTAGTGGCACTAGTGGCACTAGTATTACTAGTGCCACTAGTAATACTAGTGCCACTAGTGGCACTAGTGCCACTAGTAATACTAGTGTCACTAGTAATACTAGTGCCACTAGTGCCACTAGTAATACTAGTGCCACTAGTAATACTAGTGCCACTAGTAATACTAGTGCCACTAGTGGCACTAGTACTACTAGTGCCACTAGTAGCACTAAGAGTAGTAGTGCTTTTGTAACATTTATTATTTAGGAGGTGCGACAGGGGGCGCACTACACATGACAGTGTTAAACCTTGCTATTAGAGTTGACTCCCTGTCTCTCTACTCTTGAAGTAAACAGAAAATGCATTTTCTTACTTAGTTAATCAACATTTGAAAATGGCTCCTATTTAATGCTGGCTGGGGACACCCTTAAAATTTAAGTTGATAAATGAGTACTCTCTCCTTATTTGCTGATAGTGGAAGCCTAACCACAACCATAATTACTATTTATGAAGACAATGGAGCCATGGGGAGACCCCTGTTACCAGAGGAGTTATATCAGAGTAGAGTTTTAACCTTTTAACAACAGACCTTGTTTAAACCTCTACTTAAAGTTCTCTGAAAAATAGATGTATTTATTCATGAAACTGATGAAAGCATAATTTATATTATATATATGTATATATATATATATATATATATATATATATATATATATATATATATATATATATATATATATATATATATATATATATATATATATATATTTGTGTGTGTGTGTGTGTAACTACTAGATAGAGTTACATTAATTTATTTAAATGAAATGATAAATCTCTATTTTTAAGAAACAAAAAGAAATATAAGTATCACCTTTTGAATAGGGCTAGTTGAGTAGCTAGCATTAAATCTTAATTCAGTTAAAGAATTAAAGAAAAATTATTTAAGGAAATTTTAAATTCTCTGTAAAGAAAATTAGTTTTAGTTAAGGAAAATTAAATTCTCTCTGTATTTTAAATTCAATCAAATTATTGTTAAGGTGTACTTAAATTTATTTCTTAAACCTTTTTAAGGTAATTTTAAATAAATCAGACAAGTGTAAAGGAAGGAAAATATTTTAACTTAGGCTGTCTCAAAGAAGCTCAAAAATGAATGTGTGAAATGAAACAGACAAATTTAGAAATTCAGGTAAATAAAGTATATTATTTTTGAAGACAATTAACAAAGAATACAACAACAAACTGTGAGGAGGCCTTAAATAAAAAGGGGGAGACAAAACAACAACAAAAACAGTCCATCGAGAAAATCCTTTGGGAGGGGGGCGCTTGATCCGGGATGAGAACCTGTGGACTCAATGCGCACGGTGGGGATAATACACAGTCCTAGCTCGCCATCATCTTCATTTCTTCTCAAAGGTGAGTTTGGGAATCAAAAAAAAAAACCTGACCTATAGAAATGTAAAATAAATCAATCATTTCTTACCCAAACAAAATAACACTAACAAACAAATCTGAAAAGTGGTGCGTGTACCATACCTTAACTGATTACAAAAACCAAACAAGAAAATAAATACATGTGTTGTCACAAATGCAACACTCTCTGGAGACCTCCCGCTGTGCCTCAGGATTCATTCGAAGTGAAAAGGAAGAGCCCTCGTGAACCGGATGCTTATGAATACTGGGGTGTGTCCTTATTGGTTCAGTCATTTACGGTGCATGGGTGAGTATCTGAGAATTAATCTGATGCTAAATCATCAATATAAATCAAAAGTAAATTAACCTAATAACTACACCAAATTCTGGGGCTATGGAGGTTCCGAGGGCCACTTAGACACAGCGGGAGATCTCAGACTAAACAATTTAAGCACAAAAAAAATAAATAAAATAAAAACACTTATATAACCTGGGTTACATATGTGTGTGTGTGTGTGTGTGTGTGTAAAAAGATAATAACTCATCTATAATTATGAAGGTTTTGAGGTCAATTTGGAGCCAGATCATTTTAAACAATTCAATATCATGTCACTGCTATTTATCCATCCAGAATTATATACACTTTCCTGCTTAACTCTACATAAAAGTTATAAAGAAGCTGTCAGAAAGCCCAAATAAAAACTAAGCAGCCTTTAAAGGGTTAAATTTTGGCTGGGTGGAGTTGTAACAGGAGCACCAATAGGAGACATCCTTGTCCGGTTCATTAGCATTTAGGGACTAGTACTACTAATAAGCATTTTCCTTTTACTAGTAGTACTAGTAGACTTTTTCCCTTTACTAGTAGTACTAGTAAACATAATTTTGGTCTACTAGTGATACTAGTGAACATTTTTAAGTCTACTAGTAGTACTAGTAGATATATAATATATATATATATATATATATATATATATATATGAGTATATATATATATATATATATATATATATATATATATATATATATATATATATATATATGTGTTATATATATATATATATATACTATACATATATATATATATACTATATATATATATATATATATATATAGTACTACTATATATATATATATAGTATACTAGTATATTTTTGTCTACTAGTAGTACTAGTGAACTTAAAATATTCACTAGTACTAGTAGACTATATGCAAATAAGTAGGAGGGATTACTATAAAGCAGAATTTATTATTCATTTTTTAAAAAAGCCAAATATTCTGCTTTTTTTCAACTTATTGCATATAAGGCTTACTAGTAGTACTAGTGAACATGTTTTAATCTACTAGTACTACTAGTAGACTAAAAATATTCTACTAGTAGTACTAGTGAATTTTTTGTCTACTAGTAGGTACTAGTGACCACTAGTGCTTTACTAGTAAAGTTGCACACTAGTAAACCAAAATTAGTACATGTACTGCAAATTTTACTAGTAGAGGCAAAATTGTCAAATACTAGGACAATTTTGATAAATAATCAAATAAATGCTCAAAAGGCTTTCCATAGACTAAGGAAATGTTACTAGTAAAAACTCAAAGCTTTACTAGTAGTACTAGTGACTTAAAATTGCCTACTAGTAGGCTATTTTGCTTCACTAGTAAGGTCTACTTGCGCACTAGTGTGCCAAAAACCTTTACAAGTAAAACATTTTTTTGTTTACTAGTACCACTAGTAGACTCAAAATAGCTTACTAGTAGTACTAGTAGAATATATATTTGTCTACTAGTAGTACTAGTAAAGTATATATATATGAGCATTTATATATATGATATCAAATATAAACACTTATATACTATATATACAGTACATATATATATATAATATTTATATATACATATATATATATATATATATATATATACTATACATATATAGTGTCACTAGTAGTACTATAACATATACATATCACTAGTACTACTAGTAGACCATAAAATATAGTATACTAGTAGATATATATATATATATCTACTAGTATATACTATATATATATATATATATCACTAGTACTACTAGTATATATATTTTATATATATATATATATATATAACTATATATATTTGTGTGTGTGTGTGTCTAGATAGAGTTACATTAATTTATTTAAATGAAATGATAAATCTTTTTTAATCTACTAGTATACTAGTGAATTTTGGTCTACTAGTACTACTAGTAGAATATTCTACTAGTACTACTAGTAATTAATTACTAGTAAAATTACTTACTAGTAAAAAAATTAGTACTAGTAAATTTAAATTTTTGAGTATAGTGTATCAATTGTTACTAGTAAATCAAATTTAGTACATGTACTTAAATTTATTTTACTAGTGTAAGTAATTTACTAGTAAAGCAAAAGAAAATCTAATTACTAGTAAAGAAGCTCAAAAATGAATGTGTGAAATGAAACAGACAAAAAATTCAGGTAAATAGTAGAATATTTTTGTCTACTAGTAGTAGTAACAAAAAATTCACTAGTAGTACTAGTAGACCTAATGCAAATGAAGTAGGAGGATTATTACTAAAGCAAATTGAGGTGGTTGAATTTTCAAAAAATGGGAAGCCTCAATTTGCTTTTTCCCTCCACTTATTAGCATATAAGGCTTACTAGTAGTACTAGTGAATTTTTGTCAAGTAGCACTAGTAGACTAAAAAATATCTACTAGTACTACTAGTGAACTTTTTTGTCTACTAGTAGTACTAGTGACCATAAAAAAAAAAACTAGTAAATGTACTAGTAAATCTACTTCAATTACTAAACTACTAAAAAAGTACTAGTAAAAACTGAAACTAGTAGTACTAGTGATTAAAATGCTACTAAAGGCACCACTGAGTACTACTAGTAGACCTAACAAAAAATGTATGGAAATAGCATTTATTTGATATCAGTGATATCAACCCTGATAAGCTCTACTTGTACTCAAATTTGCAGTACATGTACTCAATTTTGGTTTACTAGTGCAAGTAGACTTACTAGTAAAGCAAAAAGTGTCACTAGTAGTACTAGTGAAGCAAAATGGTCACTAGTATACTAGTAGACCAATAAACGTTCACTAGTAATACTAGTAGACTCTTTTTAGTCTACTAGTGCTACTAGTGAACTTAAAAATGTTCACTAGTACTACTAGTAAGCCTTATATGCTAATAAGTGGGCGGGAAAAAGCAAATTCAGGCTTCCCATTGGCTTTTGAAAATATAGCCACCAATCAGCGTGTCTGCTTTAATAGTAATCCCTCCTACTTCATTTGCATTAGGTCTACTAGTACTACTAGTGAATGTTTTGGCTCTACTAGTACTACTAGTAGACAAAAAATATTCTACTAGTACTACTAGTAAGCTATTTTGAGTTTACTAGTGGTACTAGTAAACAAAAAAATGTTTTTTTACAGTAAGGTTTTGGCACACTAGTGCTAAGTAGACCTTACTAGTGAAGCAAAATAGCCTACTAGTAGGCAATTTTGTCACTAGTACTACTAGTAAAGCTTTGAGTTCTTACTAGTAACATTTTTAGTCTACTAGTAGTACTAGTGACATAAAATTGTCTACTAGTAGACAATTTTTGCCTTACTAGTAAGGTCTACTTGCACTAGTGTGCCAAAACCTTTACAAAATAAAACATTTTTTGTTTACTAGTACCACTAGTAAACTCAAAATAGCTTTACTAGTAGTACTAGTACTAATAGTTTTGTCTACTAGTAGTACTAGTAGACTAAAAATCACTAGTATTACTAGTGAATTCTACTAGTAGTACTAGTGACATTTTATTACTAGTACTACTAGTGACACTTTTTCTTTACTAGTAGTCTACTAGTAAACTATACTAGTACTATTGTAGTACTAGTGAACATTTTTTCTACTAGTAGTACTAGTAGACTAAAAAAAGGTCTACTAGTAGTACTAGTGAATATTTTACTAGTAGTACTAGTGGACTAATACTACTATTGCTTACTAATAGTACTAGTAGTATTTGTACTAGTGAACTACTAGTAGTACTAGCAAGCTAGTAATTACTAGTGCAAAATTGAGTAACATGTATTGCAAAAATATAGTAGATAAAAACTAATTCAGTAGATATCTACTAGTGTATATAGTGAATAGTGAATTGTAGTCTACTACTAGTGACAAAAAAATAGTACTACTAGTAATATTTTTGTTTACTAGTAAGTACTAGTAGCACTAGTAAACAAAATAAAATAGTACTTTACTAGTAGTAGTACTAGTGGGAGTTTATTAGTAAAAACTAGTAGACTATTTAGTCACTAGCACTAGTAGAAAGTGAATCTACTAGTACTAGTTTGTTACTAGTAGTATATAGCAATTCAGTAGTGTACTAGTAGATAAAAATATGTTACTAGTAAAACTAGTGCTTAACTAGTTTACTATATAGTGCTTTTTTAGTAACTAGTAGTACTAGTACTTAGTAGTACTAGTAGTAAAACAAAAATGCTTTTAGTTTACTAAAATTTAGTACAAAAAAACTTTAATTTTTTTGAATAGTACTAGTAGTGTAAAAGTCTACTACTTAGTAGTACTTGCACTAATGCTTTTGCACTAGTAGTTAGTGTAGTACTATTTGAAAGCTAGTTTTACTTTTAGTACTTTACTTACTAGTAGTACTAATAGTGAAATTTTTACTATACTAGTAAACTCAACATACTTCACTAGTAGTATAAATAGACTGTTTTTAGTCTACTAGTAGTACTAATAGATCTGATGCAAATGAAGCAGGAAGGATTATCACCAAATCCAGCACCTGAATTAGATTTTCTCTGCCTCCTTATTAGCATATATGGCTAAGGAGGAGTTCAGTGACAATTGTTGCTTCTCTAGTAAAGTCTACTCTCACATTTTAACCAGATTTGAGTACTAGTAGAGCTGAACTACAGTTGATATTGCCGATATAAACTTTATGCCCAAAGGATTTAGATTACGTTGAGCTAAAACTCTGAGCGTGTGCAGATGATGTGCTGCAGCTATTGAAGCCTTCAGATAATTTAATAAAGAAAAAGAGACACAAGTGAATTTAACCCCAGATAAAAAGACTTCCTTCATATTTGTGGTCAGCCGAACTCCAGATAAACCGGACTGTCTCCATAATCTAATCGCAGCAGGACTCATCAGCACTTACTCCATGGTCATCTGGGAGACCACGTCGAACGTGGAGAAGTCCGCGCTGGCGAGTTGTCTTTGTACTGCCCCATCTTGATGGCGTCCCAGCCATTCGTCCACGGTGCTGAAGCTGGAGAAGTCTGGGATGCTGCGGTCCAGGAGGGGGAGGTGGACCCTGGGGGAGACAGCAGAGGGGGGACATTAAGAGGAGCCATGATTCAAAATGGCAGCTCCCTCGTCCTGACGGCTCAGACCACCTGCGTTTGATTCAGAGATGAATTATTACGGTGCTTCAGAGAATCCCCCCGGTCTTCTTCAGGCACCGAGGCTTTCCAAACTGAGTCCTCGTAAAGTGAATTTTCCAAATGAAGTGACGGGTGCTCAGTGGAAAAGTCTGTCCCCGCTCGTCCTCACACCACAAATCAAAGCACAGACGGGGAATCATGGAAATCAGCAGAAACTAACACCCAGAGCTGGAAGGCCTTAAAATGTTTTGTTTTCAGAGTTTAAAATCTGCTGCAGACCAGGTTTTGGCCCAGCGATTCGTGGGAAGGTTTTGATCTATCAAACCAAAAGGCTTTAATTTACATAACTGCCCGGCGCCAGCAGAAACAAGAGACACTTGTGTGAGAGAGGAGTCAGCGGAGCTGCGATGGCACTTCAGCAGGAGGACGGGCTTCCAGTTTTAGAGATTTAGAGAGGAGAAGCTTTACGCTGAGAGGGAGGTAGGGCTGGGCAACAAACAACAAGAATCACATGTCCAATGTTATCTGTTTTTTTTTTTTATATATGTGATAATTTTTATTTTCTCAAATATAATTAGTGCTGTCAGTAGATAAAAAAACTGAGCGATTAATCAATTATGACCTGTAAATAATTAATCTTTTTTAAATCTCACTTTAAAATGCTGAAAAAGCCTCAACTTGAGGTATTTTCATTTAAAGATGCTATGAGGAGTTTCTCATTACAAACAAGTCTAATTTTTAGATATATGCCTGATGGAAATACACACTTTAAGATGAGTTTTATAGCATCAAAATAGGTTATCTATAAATGCTATTCCTTAGCTTCGCGGTCGGGTTGGACAGGACTGGACTGGATACTCAACTTCAGGAACAAGACAATTAAAACTAGAGCAAATTTATATTATTCAGACACGTCTTAGAGCACCGGGCTGTAAGTAGCCATATATAGCCGGCTACCAAACGACAATACTAAGTTTTCCAAAAATTGCTTGTTGTCACACATCAAAAACTACCACTACGTAACTAGAAAGAGATACATTACCCGAGGCTTTGCATCCTGTAAGTTGTTGAAAAGAAGTTGTAAAGCAATGCAGAGTTCTGAGGAAGGTCTGAGCTGCATTCATTAGCATCACAACAAACACACACTTTGGCTTGGGTCATGTCTTTACAACAGTCGCTGCACGTGCTCATGGGCAGCAGAGTCTTTATGTCGCTGGAAATAGATTCTCCTCATAGCACCTTTAACAAAACTAAAGATAAAGTGATATCATCTCGTTCAGACCAAAGAGTTTAAGGATATTATTTTGTCATCATTGGACTTTTGTTTCCCTGGTTTTACTCTAACAAACAGTTTTCTCTGGACTGCAATCTTTAAAATTAAAAAATCAATTTTCTAATTCAAGATAAACCTCTGCTCATGGTGGAATAAAATTAATATAGAGTCTAAATAATCTTAACATAAATATGGACAACTAAAAGGCACAAAATGAAGTGATGCATTCATTTTCTTTTCATGTTTCCTAAAACACTTTGGCACGTCTCTAAAAGAAAACTGTTTTAATAAAATTGATGTTTTCTCCTCGTTGTTTAATGGTAGATTGAAAAGTCAAACATCTTTAGAGCGATATTCTCAGTGAAGCTAAAGTTTAAAGACTAAGACAAACTCCCTCAGTCCTGCACTGAGAGCAAACAGCAGAAAATAAAACATTTTATTATTATTATTCCTGTCTGATCTGAACACCAGCAGGCGGGCCCACTCCTCAAACCTGTCGAACCAAAGTGGCGTTGGTCTGCAGACTCACCCCGAGGACAGCGGGGTCATGGCCTTCAGCGTGTTGGGGTTTGCGGATCATCTTGTCCAGGTTGTTGACGATCTGGCTGAACTTGGGCCTGTTGTAGCGGTCCTTCTGCCAGCAGTCCAGCATGAGCTGGTGCAGGCGCTGGGACAGTCCATGGGGGGTGGCAGCCGGTAGTCCTGCTCGATGGCGTTGATGACCTGCAGGGGGCGACACAGATGTCTGAGGTGAGGGTCTGAGGAGGAGGAGGAGGAGATAGACTGATGGAGACATGAAAAAGCTCCCTCGTCCAATTAGATCTGCCTACAGCCTAGGGCTGAACAATTAACTGCAAATTAGATTAAATCTCAATATGTCTTGTCGCAGTTTTCAAATCGCAGAAGGTTAAATATTTTTAGCCCAAATTGTGTTGAACATTTTGGCATTGTGATGTAGTTTTTGCAATTTCATGCCTATTTTTTACCTCTATTCATACACTTTTTTCCCACTTTTGGACCATTTTAACCTTTTCTTTTTAACCCTGTTTTTACAACTTTATGCCTATTTTGCCCCATTCATCTTATTTGGCCACTGTCAGAACCATTTTTGGAGTTTTTACATGGTTTTTGAAATTTCATTTCAAATTTAATTCCCAATTTTGCTGCCACAATCAATTTCCAAAGCCACTTTTGGATTTTTTGCCATTTTTTCCCCATTTGTTTGCAATTTCATACCTATTTTGCACGTATTAGATAAATTTTAATATTGGTTTTACTATAAAAAGATTTACTGCTTATGTTTGTTTAAGAATACAGAAGATGAGGAACATTAAAACAGTTGCAGAGTAAATCGCAATATTGGGAAAAAAAAAATTACATTATTTTCTCAAATCGTTCAGCCCTGCTACAGCCGAGAGGTGAGAGCACCTTTGTGTCAAGGCCCGCCCAAATCACCAGCAGCCTGCTGCACCAAAAGCTTAAAACCTTAGTCATCAAACATTTTAATCCAAAATTCATCTTGAAAAACTCAAGATAATTCACATTTCAATTTCAATTTAGTTTATTTGATACAGAGGGACAATGTACATTCATACACACTTTAAAAAAATAAAATGTAAATGTACCCAACTCTAGCTACCAAGCTAATTTCCATTGGTAGTCCCCCCAGCTAAAATATAAAAACAAACAGGTTAAAGGAAGAAAATACAAATATAATATTTAAAAGGTTCTGTTCTTCTTGTTTTGCTTCTTTTTAAAGAAAGAACAGAGAAACATTATCATAATAAAACATTTTACAATACATTACAATCATAGTTTTTATTGTACACAGGTGGTCAGTAGCAGATGTTAAAGAGCTAGATTTAGGCAATAAAGTGCTGGAGTCGAGTATAAAGTGCTAGAATTACTAATTAAAGTGCTGAAGTTGATATTTAAAGTACCAGGTCTCTTGGAAAAATGAGCACTAAAACTTTAGACTCTTTAGATTCTTTCATTTGTATATCAATGAAGTACGTAAGAAATAAATTTAGGGAAGGCAACATTAATGTTGAAATATCCAGAACAAAGTTATATAACAATTTTGGAATAAAAGTTGAAATGTCTGGAATAAAGTTGACATAAAATGTATTTCGACTTTATTCTCAACATTTCTGTCTATTTTTTTGACATTTCGACTTCTATCACAAAACTATTTCAACTTTATTGTCGTCATTTCAACGTTAATCCCGACATTTTGACTTTCATCTCTGCATCCCCAAAATAATTTTTCTCCATCAAGGATGCAAAAAACTCTCTTTCAGTGTCACTGTATCTCTATTGACTCTTAATTTTATTACTTTTATAAAAGATTATTGTTTATTTATAAATTACTGATCAAGTCTTTTGGGTAGATATTCATTTTTCCAATCTGTTTTTTGTCATTTCATAAATAATAAGTAATTTTAAAAACTCAAGTCCAATTAGTCTCATTCTAAAAAAAATCAAATACATGGTGTTTAGGTCTTATCAGGAGGACTCTTAGAATTCACAGGGTGCACTTTCTAGTGTGTGTGTGTGGGTGTGTGTGGAGGGAGGGGTATTAGTTATTTCATCATGTAGTTTTTTTTTCGTTTTTTTTTATTATTATTCTTGTTTTGTTTTATTTATTACTACTATTTTGTTGTTGTTGCTGATTGCTGTTTTTTTTTGGTGTCACTCGCGTCTGTATGATAAATGATGATGATTTATATATGCTGTAAACGGATATATGAATAATATTATTGTATATATGTGTGTATGTATTTTCTGTGTATGTGTATGTATGTATGTGAATATATATATGTATGTGTGTGTGTAGGTATATGTGTATATGTATGTATATGTATGTGTATATATGTATGTATATATTTATGTGTGTGTGTATGTGTATGTATGTATATGTGTATATGTATATATATGTATATATGTGTATATATGTATGTATGTAGGTATATATATGTATGTGTGTGTTAATGTCTGTATATTTATATTCGTATAAAGAGTGAAGGAGCAGAAAGGAAATGATAAATTATTATTAATTATTAATTAAATGGGGGTGGGTATAAATAAGATTTACTTCCACTCACTCCTTTTTGGATATATGATTTATTTAATCACATGACAAGTTTTACTCTTTTTAGTTTCATGCGTTTGGCTTCTGTAAAGTATTTTCTTTTTTTTTATTTATCTTTTGTTTATCTCAGTCTACTGCAGTATTCTATTTTTGGTTTATTTGTGATTATCATCATTGATATCATTATTATTACCTTATTTGTATTACTATCATTGTTATTGTTATTAATTTGTCCGAAATAAACTTTACTACTACTACTACTATTGTCCAGCACATTTTAAAACACACATTAAGAAAATTAAGTTTACCAAACTGCTTAGCTAGTGATAATATAGGAACAGTTTTTAAGAAGCACAGCAGTGGCTGCCCTTTCTCAGGAAACCGACCGTGGTGGAGTGTGCTGTACATCGATGACAGTCTTTTATAACATCATGGTTGAGTCTGTTGTCACCTTTGTTTTTATTTCCTGGTTTGTGAGCCTTTCTTCATCTGGTAAAGCAGAGGCTTGAACAGGTTGTAAAGATTGCTGTAAAGTCATGGGTGGAGTAAAACCTAGAGCTAAGAACAAAATTCAGTTTCCTGACCATCCTCTCCTTCAGGCAGGAGCTTCAAACCAAAGTACGGTGTACATTTTAGGACATCCTCAGTCTCAGGAAAACTTCTGTCATTTCTCAGACCAAACGGCCTCAGAAAAACCCCCATCATACCAAACGGCCTCAGGCTTCAAAATAAAAGTCATCAGACAAAACGGCGTCAAATTAAACTGCCTCACCCAAAACGACGTCAGATAAAACGGCCTCAAAACGAAAGCCATCAGACAAAACACTGGATAAACGGACTCAAATGAAAAACAGCGTCAGGTCGTAACAAAATCATAATCATCGTAACATCATAAATGTTAAATCGTCTTGAGACGGCATTCAGCTAAAAATCAGCCACTAGCAAACTTCCTGTTTTCAAAATAAAAGCATCTTTTATTATCTCCTTTTAGTTCTTTAATGCTTTTGTAAATTGGGCTCTTGTTTTGGAGCCGACCGGAAGTTTCTTCGATAGCATAATGGCGTGCATAACGAATGTCCGAAATGTCGAAATGAAATTTGTGTCTGTGCGTTTTATGGATCGAATGATCACATTTTGGTATTCTACGTGGTGACGAATCAACAGAGATATTTAATAGCCTGGTGTGCTTCTGATTTCTGTCGTCCAGGGTTTGAAATGCATCATGGGAAAATTAGTAGTATACTACAGTGTGAACGGTTGGCATTCTAATCATACTTATAGTATGTAGTATACAGTATATACAGATGAGTGTGTAGTATGTAGTATGTTAGTATGCCATTTCAGACATATATAATATAATAATGTCTATGGTACCGACTTTTGATGACGTCATGCGCACTTCCGGTCTCTTAAAAATAATGTTCAGTTGGATGTTACGACCTGACGCTGTTTTTTATTTAAGTCCGTTTATCCAGTGTTTTGTCTGATGGCTTTCATTTTGAGGCCGTTTTATCTGACGTCGTTTTGGTTGAGGCAGTTTAATTTGACGCCGTTTTGTCTGATGACTTTTATTTTGAAGTCTGAGGCCGTTTGGTCTGACGGAGGTTTTCCTGAGACTGAGGATGTCCTAAAATGTACACCGTACCAAAGGTATGGCACCACAGTGTCGCCTCTTTTTTTAACTGATGGCTTTAGTCTTGGTTGTCTCTTGATGTTTTCTGTGGTTTACATCCTCTGTTTTATCCTTTCATACTTAAATGTTTTTCTTCTTGTGACTGACTTGGCCTGAATGTGTTCTGATGTATTTTCCCGGGATACCAAGCAAATTTCATAAATCTGCGATTCCGCCAAAAGAGTGAAATTTCTGTCCCCAGCATATTATTGTATATTAAATGTATAAAGACAAGTAATATATTACAATTTTTTTATTGTTATACTAAACACCATACACATTAATATTTGTAGAAATTGCATATATATATATTTTAATATTTTAAAATGGCATCCAAAACACTTATACATAGCATTTCTTGCCTGTCCCCACAGCCAAACTCTACACTTTACTAAAACGCATCATGAACAAAATCCTTCCAAAGAAAATTTTCTTTTGCTTTAAGTGTGACTCCATATTCTATCTACACTTTTAGTCTTTATATTTTGGTTAAAATTCACACTTTAGTGCTGTCCCCAGGTTTTCACCAAACACATTCCCCAGCTTTAAAATTCTGGAACATTCCACCAGTGACATGTTCTGCAGGAAGTGACATCATTTAGGTCTTCTGCAAGTCATGGGAAGACCAAAAGTTAGTTATCTCTTTTATTTTTCCTTAAATTTAATGATATATGAGCTGTTTTAGAGATGGTCAATCTAAAAACTCAGTCCTGTTACCTAAGTTATCTCTAAGACAACATTTGTTGATATCAACAGTAAAATATTCAGTTCAATCTTAAGAATGTGCTCCATGTGCTCAAGCTCCTAGCATAGATGCTAAGTGGCTAGATTTCACACAACTGCTAATTGTAAGTGAAAAGTCATTGCTGTTACGCATATAAAGAGAAACAGCAAAAAAGTCATTATTTTGTCATAAATGTTAGTATTTTCATCATATAACCAACCATTTTTCTAAATAAACCCTTTTTCTAAGGGAAAACATTGTATGTGGTTGATATTCTTATTATTATTATACTTATTCATGGTTTAAAAATGGTATTTGAGGGGCCGTTTACATGTAAACTCCTGACTTGAAGATGCAAAGATTCTTTCTTTGCGTTTTCGAATTCTTCTGCGTTTAGATGACAACGCTCTGAGACGAGTTAATCCCCTGTAAATCCGCTGTAGTGTGCATGCCGGTTCAGTAGATGGCACTGTAGGTCTGCAGAGAGGCAGCGCTGCTACAACACACGAACGAAGAAGAAAAACTTTCACACAAACAACAATGGCGAATAGACACACAGAAAAGCAGGAGTTTCTTTTATGGACAACAAATCAGTTCGGACAACAAATCTGTCTGGATAGTTTTTTCTGGATAACAAACCGAGCACGGTAAGACGCTCACACGTTACTCGGCAGACGGCCGAAGCTGTTGTTGTTCCTGGTATGCGCACGCAGCCTCCATGTGAAAGAGTACTGCGCATGCGGTGACGTCAGCGTTTCCCCCTGAAACGCTCTGCTTTTGTTTACGAGGCGGATGGAGGCCGGATTCAAATCTTTCCGCTTTGGGGAAGCGGTTTCAAAGTTTGCGTTTTCGGTGGAAAGCATAGCGTGGTCTCATCAAGCGGAAGGCCAAAAGCATAGCGAAATGTTTGCGGAATTGACCGTTTTCGGCGTCATGAAAAGGTCCCCTGAGTTTTGGTAACAGCAGAGAAAAAATTGCAATGCTAATAAACTGTCGAAAGTTGCAACAAATTAAATAAAGTAGCCTGAGATTGGCCAGTATTCATTTTTAATGAGTAAATGTGTAGATTATTAAATTCTAAATTGAAATTGGATGAAAAATGAAGTTTAATTTTGAAGAGTTACGACAACAGATTTCCCTCTTTTGGCGGAATGACCCAAATGTGCCAGTAAAGATGAAGTCAAAGTTGAGAGAAAACATTAGCCAGGCTGTATTTAAGATTTAAAGATTAAAAAGTTTGTCAAAACATGTTTAAAGAAGTTTATTTTAAATCTTTATGACACAATGCATAGTGTTTTAAAGGGTGCATAATAACATGATAATAAACAACATAGAGAAGAAAAACAAAAATAAAATACAAACCATAAAGAAGCAGGTGAAACTGAATGGTAAAGACAATGGCCTGTGCTTAAAGATGGTTTTTCTCTGATTTAATTTTAAGCTTCAGTAAACATTAAGCCCTCATTCAACATCTGCAACATGAGCACATAAGATCTGATTCACCTTGTTCTGAAAGCACCAAGGAAAGTGTGGTAGTTAATCTAATTCGACAGAAAGATCATTTTTTAAAAATCAGTGTTTTTGATTTATGTCTCTATCCCTCTCTCATCAGCCGAAACCAATGTCCAAGTCATCACCCATCACATGCAGAGACACACTGTCTGGTTTTTGGGATCAATGTTAGCTTCAACTCTGAGTATATCAACCTGCAACTACACTATTCAATCAGTATAAGCTTATTTTACACTGTGAAATGGAGATAATATCCTCATTAAAATCAACGGTAACACTTTACTTTAGAGGTCTGCAAATTTCATTGCACTTAGATAATAATTAGACAAAGTTTCCTCTTTTTTCTTTGAATTTTCATGAGAATTTGGTGTAAATGAGCACATAACTCTCTAAAATAATGTCCAAATTCAATGTTGCAAGTCACAACTGGTAGGTTACTGTTTTTTCCAGTTTCTTTGAAATTTACTCTGAATTGAAGGTAAGAAGGTGATCAGCAAATAATTTATTTGAAATTAAATCACAAACCACCACAAAATGTTTTAGAAGTATTCCAACATTTCTGCTGTTTCCAGAGAAGCAGGTGATAAATAGCTGCTTAGTTCTTGGATACAGAAGTTAGGTTCGTTGTTTCCTGTGATAATTACCTTTGAAGTGTTACGTGAATAATTCAATTTCCCAATAAGCAGTTGATAGTTAGCTATTTGTTATTTAATTTCACCAAGTTCTTTAGTACCAAGTTTGCTGATATGCATAATTGAGATCACATGCAAAATATTATAATTGTAAAGAAGTTTTTTGCTAATTTTCACCAAATTCTCATGAAATTTTGGGGGTAATTTCAAGGAAATAAGAAAAAACTTTGTCTAATTATTACCTAAGTGCGATGAAATTTGCGGACCTCTAAAGTAAAGTGTTACCAAATCAACAGCAGTGTTACTATCATAATGAACAATAATGACAACAACACACTTGATTTCATCATTTTGTGTTTTGTGGTACTGTGTAAAAAGGGCCGATGGTGTTGAGATGTCTTCGATTTTTACACAATTACAAAACCATTGTTGGGGCAGCACAAAGGCGCAGCAGGAGCCTACGTCCGTTGTAGCAAAACGGTTGCTGGTTCGATTCCCATGTCTTTGTGGAGTTTCATATCTGAATGTAAACAGCTATGGCGATGATGTGGGCGAACTCTAGGGATGGGATGAAATATCGTTTGGCAATATATCGTGATCAGTACGTGTCGAAATGCATCGAGTTTGAAAAAAATGGATCACAAAATAAAGACGTCACGTCGGGTAATAGCGCATAGTGTGTTGTTGCCATGGCGCTGTAAACAGCAGCAGCCTGTCCAGTTTGTTCTCCATATTTTAGCTGTTTTTTGTGTTTTTTCCCTTAATTTTTCTAACAATTTTCAAAAGTTTTCCTTTTTTGATCTTTTTCTGACCTTATTGCACTTCTTATTAAGACTCTTTTTTCTTGTATATCCTATGCATATCTTTTTCAACCATCATTGCTGCCAGGAGGCATTTCTGAGGATACCAGCAGAGTGTTCTTTTTTGAAAGATGCCACCAACTGCCAGCTTCATTATCATCAGCTACCAAGAGCCAGTTTCATCAGATATTCAAGGACCAAGGACACATCCAGGATTGAAAAACTGATCAGGAGGGCTGGTTCTGTGGTTGGCATGAAGCTGGACTCTTTGGTGACGTGGCAGAGAAGAGGACACTGGACAAACTGCTGGACATTCTGGATGATGCCAATCACCCTCTACACATGGTCATCAACAACCAGATGAGCCTGTCCAGCGTAAGACTGCTCCTCCCCAAGTGCAGGACCAACAGACTGAGAAACTCCTTTGTCTCTCAGGCCATCAGACTGTATAACTCCTCAATTGCGGGGATGAGGAGTAACTGTCTGGCAGCATTTTGGCTTTCTCATTAAGAAAGACGAAGACAGCGAAAACATGCTCGTTAGCATACACTCTCACTAACCTCTCTAGGGTTAGAGAGTGTTATTGTTTAATGTTTGGCCTGTTAGGCCTTGTGTTTTCCTGTGTGCAACTCAAACAAAAACAAATAAGTTGTAATTACACAGTAATATTTTTTCTTTTTACTTTTTTGATATTGTATCGTATCGATGTATCATATCGTGACCGGGCATATCGAGGTGCAGCGTATCGTGAGTTTAAGTGTATCGTCCCATCCCTAGAGAACTCTGCACACAACACAGTCTTAAGGTCTTTGCACACGACACTGTGAAAAAATCCCCAAAATTGGGAATAATTCAAGGCAAATTTCATGTGCCTTTCTTTCCACATCAGCAGCGATATGTTTTAATACATTAGTTGAAATATACTTTTTACAGTGTATCCTCTTTCCTCAGAAATATGGCTGATTATCCCTTCATCAGACCACAGAGAGTTGGTGAGAAGTGGTCTTATAATGCTCTCTGATGCATCAAGACTGACTTGCAGCCTTGCATAATATCTTTGGAAAAACTGTGAAAAATTTGTTATGTCTTGGGAGACTCACTAAACAATAAAGTAGGTAGGGGTGGGCAATATGGCAAATATACTCAACAAAAATATAAAAGCATAACACTTTTGTTTTTGCTCCCATTTTTCATGAGATGGACTCCAAGGTCTAAAATTCATTCCAGATAAACAATATTACCATTTCTTTCAAATGTTGTTCACAAATCTGTCTAAATGTTTGATAGTGAGCACTTCTGCATTGCTGAGATAATCCATCCCACCTCACAGGTGTGCCACATCAAGATGCTCATCAGACATCATGATTATTGCACAGGTGTGCCTTAGACTGTCCACAATAAAAGGCCACCCTGAAATGTGCAGTTTTGTCTCACAGCAAAATGCCACAGATGTCACAAGCATTGAGGGAGCGTGCAATTGGCATGCTGACAGCAGGAATGTCAACCAGATCTGTTGCTCGTGCATTGAATGTTCATTTCTCCACCATAAGCCGTCTCCAAAGGCGTTTCAGAGAATATGGCAGTACATCCAACCGGCCTCAAAACTGCAGACCACAGGCCACAATTGACAATCTGATAAACTCTATGCGAAGATGTGTTGCACTGCATGAGGCAAATGGTGGTCACACCAGATACTGACTGGTTCTGAGTCCTCAGACCCCCAATAAAGCAAAAAAATTGCACATTTCAGGGTGGCCTTTTATTGTGGACAGTCTAAGGCACACCTGTGCACTAATCATGGTGTCTGATGAGCATCTTGATGTGGCACACCTGTGAGGTGGGATGGATTATCTCAGCAAAGTAGAAGTGCTCACTATCAAACATTTAGACAGATTTGTGAACAATGTTTGAGAGAAATGGTAATATTGTGTATCTGGAATGAATTTTAGATCTTTAAGTCCATCTCATGAAAAACGGGAGCAAAAACAAAAGTGTTGCGTTTATATTTTTGTTGAGTGTATATCATATCACGATTTTTGAAAAATAAAAAAAAACAAAATCAGGATCACGATTTTATCACGTTTCTTTTTTACTTTGATTTTTCTAGACTAATTTGCATGATTGACCATTATTTCCCTATGTTTAACATATAATACATGTAAAACCCTAAATAGAAAAAACAGACAATTAAAGCTAAAGAAACTTTCTGAACAGGTTTTAATTTAAATAGTGCAGTTTTTATAAAAATGTGCAATATCAATTGAAGTAAATTTCAAAGAAACTGGAAAAAACAGTAACCTACCAGTTGTGACTTGCGACAATGAATTTGGACATTATTTTAGAGAAGTTATGTGCTAATTTTCACCAAATTCTCATGAAATTTCAAAGAAAAAAGAGAAAACTTTGTCTTATTATTACCTAAGTGCGATGAAATTTGCGGACCTCTAAAATAAAAAAGGTTTTATGTTACATATTTGGGAGAAGTTGGCCATTTTGTTTATTTTTAAAATCAATAACTCATAGATCCGTGTTATTCTGTGTTGTCATGGAAACAACTTTGAGTTTAGTCATGGAACTCAACTCATCAAAGGATTGAAGAGGATCAGAGAAGCTGCTGAAAGTATAAAAAGAAGAGCTCGATGAAACCCTCTTCGACATCTAGCAGAGCACAGCACAGTATCGACACTGAGTATTCAGCAGTCTACTGTAGCAGCGTACGGAGTATTCCCGGATCATTCAGAAGGTGACTGTAGCAAAGCGCCGTTGACCCTGAGCATTTCAGCAGTCAACTGCAGCAGAGCACAGCACTTTTTTTTGTCAACTATGGATCGCAAACAAGCTTGGAGGCCCAAGAACAACCGCCCCATGAATGCAGCAAACAACACGGCCCGCGGTACCAACAGCAGGAGCCGTCAGTTTAAAAACCAGGACCAGTACCTGACTGGTCCTGGTCAGGTCCAAGGACAGAGGGAGGATTTCGTGGCTATTACCATCAGCCCCATCAGGATCGATCCGCCAGCAGAACAACAGGCCCTTCAATAAGATTAGAACGAAGGAGCAGAACAGGCGTGAGATTGAACACCTCAAACTCCAGAGCCATACCTTGAGTTGTTTGAGAGCTGTGGAGAAAAGAAAGGCCCTGCACAGCGGTGAGCTGGCACCAACTGTGCAGAACCGGCCTGCAAAGGAGAAGGCTCTGGAGCAAGAAGTTGAAGCTCTAAAGATGTAGCTGGTGGGGACAGTGAGGAAAGAGACCTTCAGACAGCCAGGGCTGATGACCTCCAGAAACAGCTGGAGGGAAGGCCAGGAGGACAAGACTCTGCAGAAGCCACCTTCTAACTCTAAGACATCTGAAAGGGAGGCCTTCAGCAGAGCACTGGAGCAGTCCGGTCTGAAGGAAAACTTTGAAGAAGAGAAAAAAAGCAGCCGCCCAGATGAAACGTCACCACAAACTAAAGAGGAACTTCTGGCTGACACCCAGAAATTATGCCTGGAGCTGTATACGGAGGTCAAAAGACTCGAGGAGGAGCAAGAAAACGACTTCCACCAGAGACAGAGGCTGGCCAGAGAGTTTAACACGGAAAACCACGCTCTGACTCAGAAGGTAAAGGACCTCGAGTGTGAGATTAAAGAGTTGAAAAAAGCAACATCGACACAGCCTCCAGACTCAGAACCACACAGGAGTCCAATCTCCAGATTGGACTCCAGAAGGTTCTGGAAGCCTCCAGAACAGAGTGTGGAGAGCTGGTTGGGAAAGTTAACAGCCTTGAAGAGCAATTATCTGAGGAAATCCAGAAGAGTCAAGAGCTGACCAAAAATGTAACATTGGAAAACAAAAAGCTCATTCTGAAGATAAAGAACCTAGAGTATGAGGCCTCCAGCAGTGCTCTGCAGAACGAGAGTTTGAAGGCAGACCTTAAAGCTGCCAAACAGACCAACATGAATACAGCCTCCGGACTCAAAACCACTCAGGAGTCCAATCTGGAACTCCAGAAGCTTCTGGATGACTCCAGAGAAGAGTTCGGAGAGCTGGTTAGGAAAGTTAACATCCTTGAGCACGAGACCATGGAAAAAATCCGCCTGACCAATGAGCTCAAACTAGAAAACGACACTCTGCGTCTGGAGGTGGAGGCCCACAAGATTGAGGCCTCCAATAAAGAGGAGCTCTTTGGTCGGCAGATTAAAGAGCTCAAGGAGGAGCTGGAGGCCCAGAAGAGCAGCAGCCTTCTCCTTACATCAAAACTGACTGCACAGGAGGTCATCTGTAAGGCTGTGCAGGAAACTGGAAAGGAGGAGATGGACCATCTAACATCAAGCGCTGTCGACTCCCAGAAAAAACTACAAGGAATCACACACCTGTTCCATGAAAGCGAGAAGATCAGTCTTTGGAGGAAGGCTAAAAAACTAGTAACATCAAAAAGCAGGCGGCAGTTTAAGCTGCAGACCGGCTGACCCAGCTGGAGCAGCAGCAGTAACTGCCCCCAACCAAAAAAAAGAAAAAAACAGCAGCGCAGTGGATCCATCTTCACTCCAGTTTTTGTTTTCCAATGCAACATTTTTGTTCCTCCGTCAGCAGTAATTGTTCCCTCCTGTCTCCAAAACCAGCAAACCAGCCTCCATAATTTGTTCTTTGTGGAGCTCTCAGGTGCCCTGGCACTATTAGCGGAGAAGCTGAATTCTGAGGTAAAGCAGCCCTCCCATTGGCCACGGAGAAACTGCTCCCCTTTCAAGAAGCTGAAGGGAGCAGCTGGAAATCGGCGTTCTTCTGACAGCAGCTTTGAATCCCTGTTGGCCTCCAAACCCTTTATTGTGATTGTTGTAACCTTTGTATTTGCTAGTTTGACTGTTTGTACTACCAGATAATTGCTGTAGTTTTTGGTAAATCCTTATTTTGTGTGCCAGCCTTTGCTGCCATTTGTTTTATACCCTATTTCTTGTTGTTAATATCTTGGCTTTTTAGTTTAACTGTATACAGTAAACTAAAAATACAAAAAAAACAAAAAAGGAGTACAACTCTCTGCGGCAAGAGCACTCACTCACACAGAACAAGAACAAATTATTACAAGATACGGCCAGGGTCAGAATAGGGCGCACTGCTGACCCTGAAAGTTTTTTAATTCGACACATCCTAAAAGAAGTTTTCAGAGTCATGGTAAGTTGAGGCTCGCTTTGTTTCAGTTGTTCATTTCAAAAGGTCAACTGGAGCAGAGTGCACCACTTACCAGGAACATAAATGGTGAAAATTACATTTCAATTAATAAACCTTAGATAGTTTTAAATATAGGTTTAACTTTTCATAATGATCCTTTTGATTAAATTAATGTTTATAAATACTTTATTTTCATATAATACACTTATTCCTCAATAGGGTGGTGGCGGTTTTGGACTTATGATGCAATCTCTTAATATGACAAAAATATGTAAAGATAATGTTTTTAGGAAACTTGTTTATTGGACAAGTTTCACTAATTGGTATTTGTAGTTGTTATTGCAACCCATATGGTATTTAAAGTTTTCCAAATATCTGTCAGTGCATGAAAAAGTTTTATTTCTCTCTAATGTGATTTTTCTGATTAACACGCCAGAAAAATGTCTTTTAGAGGCTCTTTTCACGGTATTTATCTTTATTTTATGTCGCCTTTCCTACAACAGAAGTTCAGGTGAATATGTATTTAATAAATCAGCCTGTTACAAACTCAAACCTTCGCTTCACAAACCTGTAGGACACTCCTGCTCCCTCACTATCAGGCCCATTACAGGAGCTCCATTCAGACCATAATCTCATTCAGACCCCCAGTAACACTATCTGGAGCTGCTAATAAGATAACCAGTGAGCTCCTCGGTCCCTCTTAGTCTATTAGCGCCCTCACTTTCAATTTAAAATTATTTTCATTATCTCGCACATCATGCTCCCGCCGCTTGTCCTCGGGGAGAGAGAGGAAACGGAGCCTCCAGTCAAGAGCAGAGATCGGCCCACTGAGCACTTCGCTGCATTTCAAATTATCTGATTATGTCTCTGACCGCTGGGAGAATTTTGATATAAAAACGCCAGAGAGCTAGCGAGCGGCGCTTTGGGCTGAGAGCAAACAGAACTAAGGAGTGTTAAAGTTTCAAAAAGACTCTGCCGAGGGTTTAAATTATCACTGCAGGCAGGATAATTAAGACACCGGAGACACTGTTGTAAAGACGTGACCCAAGCCAAAGCGTGTGTTTGTTGTGATGCTCATGAATGCAACTCGGACCTTCCTCAGAACTCTGCATTGTTTTACAACTTCTTTTTTCAACAACTTACAGGATGCAAAGCCACGAGGTAATGTATCTCTTTCTAGTTACGTAGCGGTAGTTTTTGACGGTGACAACAAGCAATTTTGGAAAACTTATAGTGTATCCCAAATCGCATACTTCCATACTCAAATACTTAAAATTTTGAGAGTACTGCCAAAATGAAAAACAGTATACATAGTATGTAAAAATGAGTATGCAAAAGTACCCGGATGATGTACTCAAATCGCCCGGATTTTGAATATGCAGCTGTGGACACTCAACGACTCATTTCCTCATCAACGATGGCAGCGGTGAGCTGTGGCTCTGTACTGACGACAGTGGATGTGACTGCGCTTGTTCAAAGGTAAGTTATAAACACATGTTGTTTTCACCAAGCACCATAAGCTGTTGTCCTTGAGAGCGCACTTGTTGTGTATGTTGTTTTTTTGTTTGTTTTGTACCTAATGGTCTGGTTATCAGTTATGCTAACGCTTAGTTGGACTAGCAGCTACCTTGAATGCTAATGCTAGTTGGGTTAACAGCTGCCGGGGTCCGAGCATTACCCTGAATAATCGGGCAAATAAAATTAACCAGCAGGTTAGACCCTGCACAGGGACTATATGATCAGAAGCACCACTCGGACATTTCTATCTATTGGTGTATTTTAATTGCCGCGGCCCCGTAGCTCTCGGTTGCCTCAGTCAGCTGCAGATACCTGTAAAACACAGGTATCTGTAAAACACCGGTACCTGTGACTCTACATCGCTGTTTGTGATGTGGTTAATATGGGATTAATGTTTGCCTTCGCTGTAGAGGATGCTGATGTTAGAAGTGTGGGGAGGGCTTTATCAATCATAAATACTGCTCGATTCGCAGCTATTAGCTACCTTTAGCTTGGTAGATAGCCTGTGAATATATAGCTAGTGTCAGCTATGGATGTTTATCTGCAGCATATCATGTCATTACTCTCATGTTTCCTTCGATGTCTGTAAGGTTCAATGTTTTGCTCTTTCTAGGGACTGATGAGTAAACCAGGCGCCTGATAGCCTGGAGGGTTGCTGCCTGTTCACGTGAGGCGTAATGCCACAGGTACCTGCTCTTGTCATTAAAAAATTGGTTTGCTGTGATGTGATCAACAAGTGGATTCTGTATGATGTTAGTGTTGTGTCATGATTACATATTTCTGTTTTTCTTTAATCTGTTGTCCTCCCTGCACAGTCCCTCAAGTGCCCATATAACAAAGGATGGACCTCCACCTGGTAGATGGTGATGAGGGCACAGCTTGAGGGAGGGGAAGCCCCCATCACAGAACATCGGCAGGAGTGGCACTGTGGCGCAAGCTGGCAGTGCAGCCTGAGGATTGGAGGCTGGGGAAATGCAGCACTAATGTCTTTAAATAAAAGTAAACATAAAAAATATCAGTAAATATATCTCTATCAACAGGCTACGCATCCACAGTCTTTTAAAACAGCAGTAATCAAACCCTCCCTAAAAACCTAACCTCGATTCAGGAACATTAGCTAACTAATGTCAGATCTGTCACATTGGGCTCTCTCTCTCTCTCTCTCCTCTCTCTCTCTCTCTCTCTCTGCATCTGCTTTTGCCCCGCTTTGTTTGCTCCTGTACTGCTTTCTGGCTCTTGTCTTGCAGGTGGCCTGGGATCCTGGTGGAGACTGCCTGCTGCTGTGGAGCCACGAAGCCTCAAAAACTACAATTATAAACATGACACATAGTTGGCCATTTTATTAGAACACTCCATTCCCATTATCATTATAGCTGTTCATGCATGATCTCCATATCCATGATCGATACATCTACAGTATCTATTTTTATTACCACATAGGCATGAGGTCCCTCTGAAAATGGGATGTCACATCTCAAGAGGCTTTTAACACATTTATATTTAATGGAGACAAATATGGTAGGAATGACCTTGTGGTCTGGGCACCCATGAGTTCATCACTACCATAAATTCTTATTTTCAGTAAGAATATCTAAGATTATACTTCTATAAATTGATCCCCACAACCATTCAGACATGAGGACCCTCCTGAAAATGAGATGTAGCATCTCAAGAGGCTAACCTCTAATAAATCAGACGACAGGTCGATGGTCCATGAACCTGTCGCTAACTTTAGTTCTTACTTTAGTCCACTTGTCTCCTCTTTCCTCCCTTCCTTTGCCCTCACACCCAACACAGCATCGCGGATTTGCTGTTCATCATGAGACTGGGATCCACATTCAAGATTTCCTGCTGCTTAACAGAAGGTTTTTCTTGCCGCCATGATGGAGGGATCCATGATTGGCTATATGGATTCATGTTGGTGTTGGATGTATATATTTGTATATATATGTATATGTGTATTTTATATATGTATATATGTATCTATGCATATATGTGTATCCATAATATGAAGAGCTTTATGCTCTATTGTAAAGTGTCTTGAGATAACACTTGTTATGAATTGGCACTATACAAATAAAGATTGACTGATTGAGATTGAATGAATTTAAATTAATATTAATGGTGGTGTGTTTTTTGTTATATGCTTTGTGGTACAAGTAACAAGCTGATCTAACACTGATGCTTCAATATTAACCCTTTACTCCTAGCTCAACTGCAGAGAATAAGACATAAAGCTATCTATATCCATAGATATTTCATTTCTGTATATTGTATTATATATATATATATATATGTTAAAAAATATATAAAAGAAATATAATTATATCTATCTATCTATCTGTCTATGTATCTATATCTATATCTATATCTATTTATATATCTGTATATATATATATATATGTATATGATAACTTGCATTTTAAACCCTACACAAAGAAATCAGTTATTTTGGTTAGTTAGCAGTTCTTTCTGTACCCTAAGACTGACAGAAACAAACGATTTTTCAACACATTAAATATTTTTGAATATATCGACCTCTGCCGAACAGTTGAGCTGGGAGCTGGAGGTTGTGATGTCATGGGTGTAAATAATATACCTGTCGAACTACTGTAATACTCAATAATTTTTGTATATGAACTTATATAGAGCTATCTTTATATTGTACAACAGGGACATGTTTAAAATTCCAAGTGGAAATTGGTTTGAAAAATAAAATGACCCATAACCAAAACCTAAACCAAGTAAAGTACAGATACTCAAAAATGTACTTAAGTCTACTATGTTGCTGTCCATCACTGAATTTAACACACAAAGAGAAGGACGATACAAGTAACAATGGATGTAGCTTGGTTAGCAAATGGCGCACTCAATGAGGATTAGAAAATGTTTATCTGTTTTATTGGAACAAAGTAGCAAGATGAAGAGCTGGTGCCATGTTTGCTGTATAAAAATAGAATTTTTCGGTATCACTTTGAGTTATATTCTTTGCTTTATGATGGCAAGAGAACAGTTTGTATTATACACGTATACTGTTAAATTGTGTTACTTTTGGTTTGCTGTTTTGTTTATATTTACTTTTTATCAGTTAGGATATGACAGATAACATGTCTTCTCCCTTGGGACAGGAGTATGAGGATTTTTATGAGAATGAAAATAATTTAGCTGAGCCCTGTTTCAATAGAATATATGAAGAGTCACACATAAGTTTCTTATGTGCTGAACATAAATCATTTAGCTTTGAGAAAGACATTGATCCAGATGTAAATTTTTACAAAGATTTGAATTCTGCATCCAAATACTACACAGAAAATCAGTTTAATGAACTCAGTCTGAATGGATTTTCAATCATACACTTCAATAGTCAAAGCCTCTATGCAAATTTTGATCACATCAAAGAAAATCTGCAATCATTAAAACATATTTTTCAAGTCATTGCCATCAGCTTAAACCTGGCTGACAAATGAAAAGGGCTCCAATTTTATACTAGGGGGATACAATCTTTTTAGTGTAAACCGCAAAAATAAAAATGGTGGTGGAGTGGCTGTCTTTGTACAGGAAGATTTTCAGTGTAGAGTGGTTGACAGCACAGTTGTGGATGATATCATGGAGAGTCTGACAATTGAAATTCATTCCACTAATCTGAAAAGTATTATTGTGAGTTGTATATATAGGACACCTGGCTCTTGCATCGATTCCTTTGTTAGTTCCATGGTTGACATTCTAGGTAAGGTTTGTGATAAGAAACAAGTTTTTGTTTGTGGTGATTTCAATATTGATTTAATGAAATGGAATGAACATAAAATGACAACAGAATTTTGTAACACAATGTTCAGTTTAGGTATCTGGCCCCTAATTGATAAACCGAGTCGAATAACCAAAGACAGTGCAACACTCATAGACAATATTTTTACAAATACTCATCACCAAGTAACATGTGGTTTGCTCATAAGTGATGTCAGTGATCACCTTCCTGTTTTTGTAGTAACGCATAATTTAATTTCTAAATGTTCGGTTGATAAAAATAGACATCCTTGCAAATTAAAGAGATTGAAAACATTAGAAAGAACAGAAGCCTTCAAAATGGATCTTAAGAATTCTAACTGGGATGAGGTTTATGTTGAAGATCCAGATCTAGCATATGATGCTTTTCTGTCTACATTTTTAAAATTATATAATAAGCATTGTCCTATAAAAATGTGCAGGGTGAAAGATCAATATGAAGGTAAACCATGGATTACAAAGGGTCTGCAAAAGGCATGTAATAAGAAAAATCAACTGTACAAAAAGTTTTTACTGCAGAGAACTAGTGAAAGTGAGGAAAAATATAAGTGCTATAATGCTACGGCCACACCGAACGCGAATTGGCAAATTTTAACGCTCGTAAAGCCTGTGACGCGCCGCGCTTAACGCCCGAAGCTGGACGCTGGACATTTTGACAAGCTGTGGGACGACGTGCGTCTGGGCGCAGGCGCAGTAGAGAGCCGGAGCCGGTCGGACGCAGTGATGACCCGTGCAGGCAAATCCAGCTGGAAACGATTATTTACAGAACTTACCTTCAAAACCTGTCTCCTCAGAGACTTTCACCCAAGCCTGCTCCTTTTGTTCCAGTCTCTGTAGAGGACACACGCCGAGTAGTTTAGCTCCGGATGATAGCAAACAGTGCCGATAAACCTCTCCTCCATCTTTGAGAGGAGCTTGAGTGGGAGCAGGAGGCCGCTGAGGCCACATCGCCATCAAATCAATGACATCGGGGAATGTCATCGCTGATTGGCTGCCGTGCCGCGAACTGGCTTTGAAAGTTCAATATTTTCAACTCGAAAGGCCGAGGTGTTTGGGGCGCCAAAACGCCGACGCTTCCAAACGTGCCGCCAAACACGCCCAACGCCGCCTGGGCGAATTTGGCCAAGACGCTGCGGTTTGCATAGACTTTGTATGTAATCTCGCCCAGGCGAATTCGGCCGGGTGTGGCCGTAGCATAAGAACAAAGTAACCACCATTATGAGGATTCAAAAAAAGGAAGACTATAGTAAAATGCTGGAGGATAGTAAAAATAACAGACAAAAAACTTGGAAGGTAATCAATCATATTATACATAATAAAATTAATAATTCAGAACTTCCAGACTTTTTTATAAATAAAGTCAAAAATAAAGTGGATGATTTAAAAAATATTGTTGATGAGTTCAATGATTACTTTGTTGATGTTGGAGCTTCTTTGGCAAAACAGATTACTGTATCTGATGAAAACAAATATATGTTTAATAATTTGATTAACATTAATGTTAGTTCTATGTTTTTAAGTGGGATACACAAAACTGATGTTATTGAAATTGTAAAAAAATTAAAAGATAAGCGATCACCGACATAAACTCCATTGATACAGTGACTATTAAAGAAGTTATTGATTATATTGTCAGACCCCTGACCTATGTTTGTAATCTGTCTTTCCAAAAGGAATCTTTCCTAACAACATGAAGTTAGCAAAGGTGATCCCAATTTATAAAAATGGAGATAAAAACTGTGAGGAAAATTACAGACCAATATCACTTCTGCCGCAGTTTTCTAAAAATTCTAGAGAAATTGTTTGTAAAACAATTAAAATTGTTCATACAGTAATGCAAATGGTAGAAGAAGTAGCGAATGCAAATGAAAATGGTGAGTGTTGTATTGGTCTGTATATTGATCTGCAGAAGGCTTTTGACACCATAGACCACAGACAGTTACTGAAGAAATTACAGGTGTATGGAATACGAGGGGCTGCTTATTCTTGGTTGGAAAGTTATTTATGTAATAGGCACCAGTGTGTACAAATCAATGATACTATGTCAGCACTTAGAAAGATCACATGTGGTGTGCCACAAGGATCAGTGATTGGTCCAATAATGTTCATTCTTTACATCACTGACATCTGCAATGTAACAGATTTTTTTAGATATGTAATATTTGCAGATGATACCAATTTGTTTTGTTCCGGTAAGAATCTGAAGGAGCTTTTGTGCTGTGTAGAAATGGAGCTGGAAAATCTCAAGACTTGGTTTGATGTCAATAAATTATCTTTAAATATTAAGAAAACAAAATGTATGGTTTTTGGGAATCAAAATGATCGTGATTGTAATGTTAAATTAAAAATCTGCAATGTTGACACTGAAAGAGTTTCTGAGACTAAATTCCATGGAGTTGTCATTGATGAAAAACTAATATGGAAACAACACATTGAATACATAAAAGGGAAAATCTCAAAATCACTTGCAATCCTGTATAAATCCAGAAATATATTGAATTCCAAGGCCTTACATTTGATTTACTACTCATTGATTGCTCCCTATATATCTTACTGTGTGGAATTGTGGGGATCCACCTTCAAAACCACCTTAAATTCAATAATAAAACTACAGAAGCGAGCTATACGTGTAATCAATAGAGCTGACTATTATGCACATACGGAGCCACTTTTTCTTAATTCTCATGTTATGAAATTTTCTGATCTGTTTTATTATAAAATAATGCAAATTATGTTCAAAGCAAAATCAAAAATGCTCCCTGACTCAATACAGAGGTTTTTTGTAATTCAAGACAGTCCATATAATCTCAGAGGCGCTTTGCAAATTTACTGTACAAAAAGCTAAAACAGGTATGAAAAAGGAGACGTGTCTCCATTATTGGAGTTAAATTCTGAATGATGCCAGAATTAATTTAAAAACTTGTCATTCTTTATTTGTTTTTAAGAAAATGGTTTGTAAAACTATTTTTGAAGCTAATAAGAGTGATTAAGTATCTGTGTTGTTGCTTTTTTGCTTTTTTGGAGGATGGTAGCCTAAAAGAGTTGACAATATAGGATAGGCCTTTATAAGCAATTTGCTTCTGCCTTTGCCTTTTCAGTCATTATTTAACACATGAATCTTAGTTTTGTCATTTTGTGTCAAATGTCAATATTGTGTACAATATTTGGTGTTGTCATGACCAGTGTTGGGGAAGTTACTTTTAAAAAGTAGTGTTTGCTCATTACTCATTACATCTGAAAAAAGTAACTCTTTACTTTACTTAGTTACTCTATGAAGAGTAACTTCTCAAGTTACTTTTTCCGTTACTTTTTACATTGCTTGATCATGGACAGAACCCCATATCTATTCCTAAATGTGAAGGCCTACATAAAGTTCTACTACAGAGAACATAACAGTTATTACTTTTGTGCTCTCTATTTTACAAAATCATGTCACATACCCACATTTTGCTTCTGAAATAAGCAACCAGGTCGATAAAAATAAGCCCAAAATAAGCAACCTCCAGCTATTTCCTTTCCTACTGTGATCTACTACTTTTTAAAAAGAGAAGTCTACACAAAGTGTGTTAATTTTCGCTACATTACATTTCAATATCATAGTGCAAGTAGGCTATCTATTCAAGAAAAGACCGCCGCTATCACAAGCAGACCTGGCAACTTTGGCTCTGGAGCATGCGCGATGTGCGTGAGTGTGTTTGGGGGCGTGCATATAACCAGGAAACGAGGAAGTGGACAAACTGCCTACTGCAGTCGTGGTTTTCCTTTATGTCAGGAGCTGGAAGATAATCAGGGGATTCACACAGACTTACGAGCCCCAAGAAGCAACTTCACGCCTAGAAACAAGCCTAAAAACCACAACCTGCGGCCGTGACTCACGAGACAAAGTGCTTACATAAACAAAGAAATTAACAAAAATAAATTAAAAAGTATAAGATTGAACACAATGAAAATATAAGACTGTTCCCACCCTCGCTGTCTGCGCATAAAAGACATTAAGAAGAGATTCTATCAGAAAATTAATTAGAAAAAGGAAAAGGAGTACCTTCCAGAGTAGTAATGCATGCAGTGCTATCAGCAGGATTTCTGAACGACTCATGTCATGCCTATTGAGTGTCACCACTTTTTGACAATTTGCCACATAAATAGGCATCACTTAAGATAACTATGAATGAGGATTTATGGGATGAAATGTTTTTCATAACCTCAGCAATAAAAACTGGGTGGAAAAATTAGGAGATGCGATCCCTCCTTGGCCTTCAGTTCATTTGGTTAGCTTGTTAGTTGAGCTTTACTGTGCAGAGTTGGAAAATCATACTACATTATCACGGAGGACATGGTTATCTGCCACTTTTCTGGTTGAGCTAAGAGTTATTAAAGTTGTGATGTTTGATCTTATTTCTGACTAAAATGGCCATTAACAGCAAAACCTTGCTGTCTCTTGAGTCTCTAGTTGCAACTTCAAATGTTCGTGGCTTCCCCTTCCCCATGGTCTGTCACAGTAGTGGAAAAAAAGAGTAATGCACATTGTTGTCTAGTCAGATGTCCTTCAGTAATTTGGCCTTAGTCAGGTTCAAAATTTTGTAAATCACAAAGTCATGTTCATCATTTGGCCTAAGTCATTTAATCACTCGATGCGACAAATTTGAGCAAAGTCATTGTTTGTATGTTAATTGTCATCTATTGAAATAACATTTTTGTTTGAAATTATTTGTATATATCATTTTCCTATTATTTGGCTAAGTTTTTCTGTTTTCTGAAAAACTTGAAAACCTGACTTGGGTCATTATTTTAAGAAGGTGACATTATGTTTGCTTCATAATACTTCCATTTGACCCATAATGTTTCTCAAATTATTTTCAACATCCCTATTTGAACGGCTCCCTGACTCATGGTTGGCTTTGTTTGGTGTTTTCAGTCTAACAGACTTTGTCTCCCATTTTGAATTTCAGGCTAAGACATACTGCTCTGCTACATCAATTGAACCAATCCCGAAAATGTCTCCAGCTTGTTTCTGCATAGACGGAGGACTTATTCGACACACTGATCAATATGTTCATGACTTGGAGAAATGAGGAAGTGAAGACCCGAGGGTGGGTGTGACTTGGCCATGATTGAATAGCCAGAATTTGACTGTTGACCCACAATGGCAGATTACTGAATATTTCAACAACATGTTGAGAATCAGACTTGTCACAAAATTTCAGATTTTTCACACAAGAACTGGGGAGGGTTAGTATTTCCAAAAACAAAGGGTTGTGCTGTTATGCAAAAGTCCTCAACATGTTACTGGTGGATTGCTCCAAAATGCGGCAAACACAGGAACACAATGGAAACATAACTGAGTAAAACTGTTGACTACATCCTATGGAGTAGTCCACACAGGTGTGTGGGCTTCATATTCATGTACTTGACTGTGTTCAGTTGAAACAATCTCGAAGTATCCACAGCTTTCTTTTGCATAGACAGGGTTGTTCTTAGACAGCCAGACCAGTCATTGCAGGATTTGGAGACAATAGGAATTGTAAACCTATAGGCAGAGTTTTCTAGTGTTGGGGGTGTGGCTTGGCCATGGTAAACAGGAAATGTAGTCAGGATCTGCACCATAGGTGAGGAAAGGAGGAAGATTCACACATCACAAACGACCAAGGCTGCTTTCTCAGCCAAGAGTACAGCCAGCCTCTAATGGCTGTGTTGGAGCTGTGGCTTGGCCATGGTTGTCAACAAGAGGAGTCAGGTCCAGCACCCTTACCGAGACTCCTCCTGCAGCCATGAGCACAGGCAGCCTCTAATGGCTGTGTTGGAGCTGTGGCTTGGCTATGGTTGTCAACAAGAGGAGTCAGATCCGGCACCCTTACTGGGACTCCTCTTGCAGCCATGAGCACAGCCAGGCTCGAGTGGCTGTGTTGGAGCTGTGGCCTGGCCATGACTGTCAACAATAGGTGTCAGATCCAGCACCCTTATGGAGACTCCTTGTGAGGTTTGTCACTGGTGATGGCCACCTATGTGTCACATTTTGAATTTAAGGCTACCATATATGGCTCTGATGTATTCAGCTGAACCAACTTGAAAGGCCACTTCAAAAAAAACGTAATGTAATAGAAAGGAGTTCTGCAGCCCTGGGAGAGTACTGCATTTTACTAAAAATAAAAATCTTCTTATTAATCCTATTTTCTGTCATTTTAATAGATTGGTTCCAAAGTCTAATCATTTCACATTTTCTCAGTATTGATCCAGGAATCCAACCCATGTCACCCTGAGCAGCTAGAATAGGGGCAAATTTATGGATACCTAAAAAATATCGTATTGCTCTATTTTGAACAGCATCTGAACTTTTGCTTTCTTTGTATCCTCATATACCTGCAGCATAATTTGAAACAGGAGAAATACAACTTGTTTGTAGTGTTCTTTTTTAAAGACAAAAAGGTGTGGTTACCTTTACATGTTTCGATGTTCACTGCCGTCTTCTTCAGAAGCTGTCATCCTGACAGCTGTGACGTGTCTTTTATCAGCTGTTTCCGAAACACAGGCTTTTGAGTTTTTACAAGCTGCTTTTAAAGTTGTTCAGTATCATCTGACAACTTTGAAACTGGTTTAAACACAGACAAGACTAAGCTCTTAGTCTTGTCAAATTCTAATGAGTTACCGGTCAATATCCCAACTGCTGTGACTCAACAAGGTAACCCAATGAAGTTGGTCTCCAATTATTAATACATTCCATTTTATACACAAGGTTTCCCAGATTATTTTTAACATCCCTATTTGAATGGCTCCTGACTCATGGTTGACTTTGTTTGGTATTTTCAGTCTTACAGGCTTCCTTTCACATTGTAGATTTGTAAATTTTAGGACAAGACGTACTGCTCTGCTTTATTCAATTGAACCAACCTGAAACTGTCTTCAGCTTGTTTCTGCATAGACACATGAGTTCTACAACAGCCTGATCAATCTGTTAATGACTTGAGAAATGAGGAAGTCCAGACCTGAAGGTGGACTTCTAAAGTGTTGGGGGTGTGGCTAGACCATGATGCACCAGAAATTGAGAAGAAAACAGCACCCTAAGCCAGGGATACATCCAAAATATATTTAGGAAATTCAAAGGCAGAGGGCCAGCCAGGCGGCGACTGAAGGGGGGCCCAGCCCCGGCCCTCGCAGAGGGCCGGTTTGTAATGTTTCCTGGCTCAGGGTGCAGATGTCTTCAAACTGGTGCATCATGGTCAAGCCACACCCCCAACACTTTAGAAGTCCACCTTCAGGTCTGAACTTCCTCATTTCTCCCAGTCATGAACAGGTTGATCAAGCTGTCCTAGAACTCCTGTTTCCATTCTGAAACAAGCTAGAAACATTTTCAGGTTGGTTCAATTGAATATAGCAGAGTAGTATGTCTTATCCTTGTAATTCACAATGTAACACAAAATCTGTTAGATTAAAAATACCAAACAAAGTCAACCATGAGTCAGGGAGCCGTTCAAATAGGGATGTTGAAAAATTCTGGGAAACACTTTGAGTCCAATTGGAAGTATCAAGAAACAGATATTACATTCTACTGTGGAGCCTCTCTACTTTCCTAATCTCACAGAGTCTTCTGCTGATATCAAGAATATGGATATGAAGCCCACACCTTGTGTGGACTACTCCATAGGATGTAGTCAACAGTTTTACTCAGTTTTGTTTCCATTGTGTTCCTGTGTTTGTTGCATTTGGAGCAGCCCACCAGTAACATGTTGAGGACTTTTGCATAACAGCTAACCCTTTGTTTTTTGGAAATACTGACCTCCCCAGTTCTTGTGTGAAAAATCTGAAACTTTGTGCACAAGTCTGATTCTCAACATGTTGTTGAAATATTCGGTAATCTGCCATTTTGGGTCAACAGTCAAACTTTGGCTATCAATCATGGCCAAGTCACACCCGCCCTCAGGTCTGCACTTCCTCAGTCCTCCTATTCATGAAAACAGTGGTCAGGCTGTCATAGAAGTCCATCGTCTATGCAGAAGAAAGCTGGAGACATTTTCGGGGTTGGTTCAATTGAATATAGCAGAGTAGTATGTCTTAGCCTAATTCACGATATATGACACTAAGTCTGTTTAGACTGAAATTACCAAACAAATCCAACCATGAGTCAGGGAGCCGCTCAAATAGGGATGTTGAAAATCATCTGAGAAACATTATGGGAGAAATGGAATTATCATGAAGTGCATGAAGCTTATGATATGCTGCTATACATATTATCTGTAGTTTCTTAATCCCAAAAAGGCTGCTGCCGATGTCTGGGGATTATGGAGAAAAAACAAGTATATGGATATGAAGCCCACACACTTGTGTGGACTACACCATAGGATATGGTCAACAGTTTTACTCGGTTTTGTTTCCATTGTGTTCCTGTGTTTGCCAGATTTTGGAGCAACCCACCAGTAAAAGGTTGAGGCCTTTTGCATAACAGCGCAACCCTGCTGAGTGCTGAGTCAGCATTTCAACATATTAGTCTCCCTAGACTCCATTTTGTTTTTTCTTCTTCTTCTTATTCCTCCAGATTTTGGCACCTTTCACAGGCTTCAAATTTGCACAGATTTTCACAGAAAAAAAATGTCATATGCAGCATGTTCATGAGAAGTGCGCTTGTATTTTTCACAGGTTTAACAGTTATACTTTTTACAGTAAAAAATAACTTTTGCATGTATTTTACATTGAAATCAAAGGGACATTTCCGCAACTCTGCTGAAAACTTCAGTAACTTTGAATCTCCACAGATTGGGCATGCTTTCACCTACAGACTCCATTCATGCTTTAAAAGCCGCACTGACTTCTCGGCTATTTTTACATATCTTCAGCTCTTTGCTGGCTTCCACAGTTTTTTAAACATGATTTTTTAAGCAACACCAACTTTTGAGGACATCCTTCTTGCTAGAGCACGTCACGTGACTTTAGACCGACGCTTGACAGCCGAGTGCTTCACCTTGAAGCACTTTTTTAACTCGCCACTGTGTTAACATGTTTAGCAGTACAGACATGAGAATTTTATTAAACGTTTCAGCAGGTTCTTGGGATGCTCAAGGTAAAATCCCTTTCCTGATATCTAATCCGATTTGGACACAGCGAGCATTCGATTACCTGGAAGTACCGAGCGTTATCAGTGCTCCTATGAGGACAAATATCATGCTTTCCATGGCTCAGCATATTTAGCCCCGTGGTCAAGTAGTTAGCACAGTGAACTGCAGACCTGCAGACCTGAGTTCAAATCCAGGTTGAGGCAGAGGTACTTTTCTTCTCCATCTAGTACAGATTTTTCTCTACTATGGCGTAATCATGCTTGTCTTTACACTCTCAACCTTACCTTGGACGATTACACTGACTGGCCACTTTATTAGGTACATCTACAAATATCAACACATTTAACCATGTTACAAAACAGTCATTCATTTTCTGCTTTTTTTCACAACTGCAAACAGTTTTAGTGCACTTTTCACTACCTGCTACAGTTTCTGAGCTATGACTGTTGAAGCAGCATCAACTTTTGCACATTTCTGTGAAGTTACAGTGTGGTCACGTGAGCCTGCACACCTGAGCTCCAGTATCTCTAATGTTCTGCAAACATTTTTATTGCACGTTTCACACATTTTCAGCCGTGATTTACCGCTCACAACTATTCATGTCACATTTTCAACTTTCTTTGCATTACTTTTAGCAATTTCATTTCACAGTTTCAGCAGTCACACTCAGCATTTCAACGCATTTCCTTCATGGAAATGCAAATTCTCGAGTATATTGACCAAAAAAAAGGGCATGTCTGCCATGTTTGTGGAATTCAGTGAATCCTCAGCAGTCCGCTCTCCCCCTCCCTCCCGGACCCTCTCTCTCTGCCCCTGCTGCAGGGGCGGAGTTTCTCTGTTCTGCAACCTGCACACCTGCCTCCAATCATCTCATCAACTCCCCTATTTAAGACGGCCCCGTGAGGAACTTGGCTCAGGAGTATTGCACTCGGCCGAAATGGGCTTCTTCGCAGGCTGGGCTCTCCTTAGAGATAGGGGTGAGAAGTTCGGTCATTCGGGAGGGGCTCGGAGTAGAGCACTGCTGCAGTACTGCTCCTACGCATTGAGAGGAGCCAGATGAGGTGGCTCGGCATCTGGTCAGGATGCCTCCTGGACGCTTCCCTGGTGAGGTGTTCCGGCACGCCCACCAGTAGGCAGTCCTGGAAGACCCAGAGACTATGTCTCCAGCATGTCCTGGGATCCAGATCCCCGGAAGAGCTGGACAAGGTGGTCGGGAGAGGGAAGTCTGGGCTTAGGCTGCTGCCCCCACGACTGAATTTTACTATATCTTACAGTGTGAGTTAAATTGTAAATTTACAGTAAATTATTGGTTAATTGCATTACTTTTACAGTAATTCATCGTGAATATCTTCACAGCAATTTACTGTGTTTATTTCACAGTAATTTACAGCAAGTCCACAGCTAAACACTGCTGTATTACAGTAATTCCTTGGGCATGGCAACTGTGAATTTACCATAAAGTGCTGTTGTTTCAATGTAAACTACTGTGAAACTATCACAGAAAATTATAATTAATTACAGTAAATTGCTGTGAAAATATTATACTTTTACAGACTTGCTGTGAAAGTAATGCTATTATTAACCAGTAACTTAACGTAATTTTAGAGTGAAATTTTTTTACAGTGTACCCTCTGAAAAGGGCTCTCATCCACCTTGTTGACCAGGAGCAAATTCACATGGAGGACAACTTGGCAGGTAGCTGAGATTGCACTTGACCGGGTGGTGCAGTCCTGGAATGCACACAGGATCCAAGGTTAGCATACCACTTTCTAAAATTCTCTTTAAGCCTGCTATGTACCTCTATGCATTATGTTTTTCATTGTGAATATGTCTGTTGCTAATTTTATCCACTTTTTTCAACACAGGGTAGATTGAAATGTTTAAATGTGGTATGTTCAGATAGATGCCTCCAGATTATTGTGTGAAGTTACAAGGCAGAGATGTACGTTATCATATTGCTGTTGATATGACACGACAATAAAACCTGTGTTGCACTGTCATGCTTCACATATGGTAACTATTATGGCAGAGCTTGCAATGTATCACCAGGATGAGAATGAGCTCAGCAGCTAACTCTTGCACATTTACATTGATGTCTCTGATATATTAATTGATCTATCTCGCTCCAACAGTGGCATGTGACCATACAAGTTTGGTAGTCATGTTTGACACCCCTAGGCCTTATTTTTAAACCATACCTTGCCATTATTAAGAAGAGCAGACATAACCTAATATTTGGTAAAGATGTAAGGTCCGATATAGTCCATCTTATCCACAAGATGCTATGTTAAACATGATGGAGTACTATCTCAAAGAAGCAAATATATGAACAGTAATTTATAGGCTACTCTATAAAAGAGTTAGCACAACTACAAGCCAAGTAGTAGCGATCAATCATTTGAAATATTTTGACCTAGATATATTAAACTAATTAAGTTTTTTCCATGTACTGAACATTGAAGCCAAATATACTTAGACTTTATACTTTTCTGTATAACTAAGTATAATTAAGTGTAATATATAAGAATAACATAAAAGTTAACTGAATACTTTAATATATATATATTTTTTTGAAGTGTACTAACAGCTCACTTGAAAAGATTCCAAGGACTCCTGAGGATTACAGGACGAGGTGGATTGATATGCATGATGGTGATAAGTTAATTACCCAAACCTTCGCCCCTGATTTGTGTTTTGATTTGCTTATTTTAGGCAAGGGTGTCCCAAATCAACTGAGTCTGGGTGGATGCCCAAAGAAGCGACCGGCAGAGTGTTTGCCAGAGGCTGCAGAAGCTGCACACTCTTACCACCAGGAAGTGGGGTCCCCTCTGACACAGGTGTCACTCTTCGGGAGAAACCCATTCTCCACAGTTGAGCACCAGACAGCAGCTGAACACGAATTTGCACAGCAGTACTCTGACATTTCTGAACTCTCTGACCATGCTGTCAACAATGAGCCAACCTGTTTTCAAAACGGAATTAAAGACCTAATTGATATTGCAAGACGGCATGTGTAAAGACAGAGTATGCAGGGTCGGGTGTTGGTAGACATGCATGCACTTAAATGTCTTGATGTTTTAATGTTGCGCTAAATGCATTGTTTTGACAACTGGGCATTTTTTGTACATATTTGACTTTATCTTTGTGAATAACAGGCTCTGTTGATATATTGGCATGAATTTTGCCAAGGATGTGTATTTGGATTTGGATATTTCAGGGGGAAAAACATTTCTATGTCTTTAATGCACTGTCTACACAAAATAGCTACACTGAGTTTGCTATGGATTTTTTTTGTGTCATTCACTCACATTAAAAACACATTTTTTTTGAATGCACTGCCATTGCAGTTTGATTTTGATTTCTTTTCTTTTTTTTTGGCTTGGTGTTTACATCCCTTCGAATTTGTACTTTTTGTTGTTTTATTGTTTCTAGCAGATTGTGCCATCTTCCCATGTACCATCTATAGTATCTGTCAAACACCAACAAGCTTCTGTTTACAATATATACTGTATATTGTTACACACTGCCCAACAATTCTGTAAATATGTTGAACTAAAATTATTTGGGTGTGTTTTAGGATGTCATAGTAGTGTGGTGTGCATGTGTGTGTCGAGGAATTAGTGTGTGTGTGTGTGTGTGTGTGTGAGAGAGAGAGAGAGAGAGGGAGTCTGAGTTAATAATGTTCAAGCAAAAGCTTGCTTCCACTGCAAAATTTCTCTTGGCTTTTGCTTTTTTCTTTTCTTGAATGTGTTTGGAAGTTACTTTTAATGATGTTAACTGGACCTTATAAATTCCCTAAACACATAAAAGTGTTTGTTTGTTTGTTTGTTTGCAACATGACGTCTTCAATTCTATACAAGAAATGTGTACTTATATTCCACATCTCCGATTTGACTGTCATGTCCATAAGACCATGTTGGTAATTAATGTTTTCATTTAAACATATTATCTCTTGGGACAGGGGTTCCCAAACTTTTTCATGTCAAGGACACCCACAATAGATGCACAATAGGCCATGGACCCCTAATTCAGATGATTTTGTCTTAAAGGCAGTGTGTTTCCCAACCTGGAGGTCAGGACCCTCACAAGGGGTCACTGGATTAATGAAAAGGGTTCAAGAGATAATAGGACAGGATAGAATACAGGTATAATACACATTTTGCACAGACTTTATTTCCCAAGCTTTTGTCTCATTTTTGCTTTATGCCTTACCTTCTCAAGCCTCTAAAAGTTATTCAAAGAAAACGAAATAAGTCTTTGCAGCACTGCCAGGTAAGTCATTAGAATATTACTCAGCAACTATTTTGATAAAGGAATAATTGTTTTAGTCTCAGCTGTTGGCTTCTCAGATGTGATGAATTGCTTTTCTTTATGAAACATGCTGATGACATGAATATCTTCGAGTTTTGAGCTGGTAGTCTGAGTAAACCAGATATTTCATCAACAAGTGCTGTTTTTTCATTATTTGCACTGGTCCGCACACCCTATAAAATATTCAAACGGAAAGTAACTTATACTTGAGTAAATTATTAAGCAGGTACATTTTACTTTTACTTAAATAGGTTTCTTAAATAGTCATTTTACTTCTACTTCAGTAATTGTACTTTTACTTGAGTAGCCTACAGATTTTCAGTGCTCTACCCTTACATGCAGCATTTTGTGGGCTACATGTAGAATTGTGTTCTATATAACCTTTATTCATTTGTACACTTCTTTTCATTTGCTAATACCTTTCTCACATTGTGTGCATATTTTTACTAAATTGTTTCCATTTTGTTCCTCTCTTATTTTTGAAAAAACAGCTGATTTTCATTTTCCGTTTCTAAAAACAGTGAATAAAATTTTAGAAGACAGAAACAAAAAAACGGCCGTTTTTCATACTGTGAGACCGGAAGTTTCCTTTTCAAAGTAAGAGCACCTGCCAGGGCGGTGCTGCTGTGTAGGACCATAGACTGTAGAGTGGACAGCGGTGCTCCGCCAACAAAACTTTTCAGAAAAAAGGAGGACTTGAATACAAGGCAGCCGAATGATATCTTCAAATCACCACAACAATCAAACGTGAGAAACATTTCTACGAGGTGTATTAATTTTCTAAAGTTTGACCACAGCCTATCAGGAATGACTGGAGAGCCGGTGTTGTGCCAAAATTTGATTTCGATGCGGAGCGCGCACAGTCGTCATAGTTGAAAAGAGCAGCTTCTGTGGCTCTTCGGCTTCATCGAGCTCAACAACCAGTTTGTTATGATCATCTAACAATGTTTATTTGTTTTTGCATTTGATAGCCTCCTGTACGTCTGCTTGCCTTATATAGCTGTTCAATAGGCAAGTTAGTGATTTTAATCTGGCGTGTATTTGCGCTAATGAACTGACGGAGCTTCTTTTTTCTGCACCAAAATTACATTAGATCCCTCAACAGAGTAATTGACCCCACAAAGTGCTTTGTACGGTTTGAAGTATGAGAAAAATGACATTACAATGTAAAAAATCAGCTTATTTTGCTTGCCCAAAACTGATTCATGCCTCTGCTATTGTACAATACATGCAAGTAGGCTACTGGTTGGAGATAAATCTTGTAAATATTACTCTGCTGTGTTATATTTAGTTATTTTTGGACTAAATATTCATCTATGTACTATATCAGAGGCATGAATCAGTTTTTGGCAAGCAATAAATCTGATTTTGTCATGTGCTTTTACTATTTTTTAAGTGGTAAAAAGTACTGGTTGGAGTCAAATGTTGTAAATATTACTCTGCTGTGTTATATTTACTTATTTTGGGGCAATATATCCATCTTTGTACTGTACCAGAGGCATGAATCAGTTTTTGGCAAGCAAAATAAGCTGATTTTTACATTGTAATGTGCTTTTACTCATTTCTTAAGAGGTAAAAAGTACTGGTTGGAGTCATAGTAATGTGTTTTTACTCATTTCCACACTGTACAAATCACTGTGTGTGGCCAATTACTCTGTTGAGTGATCTAATATAATTTTGGTGCAGAAAAAAGTAGCTCCGTCAGTGACACATATCTTTATTAGCGCCAGTACACGCCAGATTAAAATCACTAACTAGTCATTGAACAGCGATGCAAGGCAAGTAGACATACAGGAGTCTATCAATCACAAATAAACATAGTTAGATATTCATAAACAAACTGGTTGTTTGAGTCCGATGAAACCTGCTGCAGAGCTGCAGAGCCACAGGAGCTGCGCTCCCGTGAACCGGAAATCAGTTTATTTTTCGTCCTTAATAAGAAATGAAAAAAATGAGACTGCAAAAAGGAAAATCGGGCCGTTATTTGAATTTGGGTTTCTCGTTTGGAAAGGAACAGACCATGTGACTTGTTTTTTTGTTTTTGTTTTTGGAATCGAGAAGCGAAAAAACACGTGACGTCATTGGTTGATTCGTTCTTCGTTCCAAGTTGAGGAGGGAGAAAAGGAATATTGAAAAATAATAAAACGGCTCGTTTTATAGTCGTTTGTAGTGGTTTTTCGTTTTTTGCATCCTGACAAGAAAACGGTTTTTCCGTTTTTCGTTTTGGAACAAATATCAAAATAATCGTTTTTCGTTTTTGGGTCACAAATGAATTAGGAATTATACGATGATACCCGGACCCGATACCAAAACTAAACTTTTTAGGCTGGTATTGGCTGATACAGTATCAAACTGATAATATTGTGCATCTCAAAATGAAATCCAGATTTTTTCCTCACAAGACTTTATTCTTTATTTTAAAATAGATAACTAGATAGATAATGATCAATGATTTAAAACAAATCTGCAATAATTGTTAGGGTCTCTTTCTGTAGTCCTTATTTAGCAGCTGGTTAGCAACTGTCCTTTTAAAAAAAATCAACAAAAATTCAATTTTTTGCATCCCTTATTTTATTATAACCCCTGTTTACTCTTTAACAGTGAATTTTGAGCAATTTACACTGTAATTATAATAAATTATAATTTTACTCACAACCCCTTTAAAACAATATTCATACTTATTTCTTGGTATCAGAAGTAGCAAATTATTTTTACTTTTAATTTATTGAAACTCTTTCCTCTTTTAGGTCTAGAGTAAAGTTATTAACCCTGTCATCTCCAGAGGCTTACCTAACCTAACCTAACCTAACTTAACCTCTTTTTAAGTTAGAAGGGCTGGGGTAAAATGTTTCACCATGTCTCTCATCTGCCATGAAGGACAGTATTTTTTAGGTTCTGAATTTGGAAATCCACTGAAAGAATGCTGTGGTTTTTGTTTCAAGTTTTACATTGTCATGGTGAAGAGCATGGCAGCTTTCCATTTGACCCCCATTTTGACCTCTAAAAGAAGTGAGAATTTCCAGTGGGTCTGCTGACAAAGCAGATAAATCCAGCAGAGTCTGTGTGAGAATGTGGTCTTCTGTATCATTTATGACAACAGCTGCATCCAAGAGTGGGACAAATGACTAGATATTCTTATCATTTCTACTAACAGCCAAGGCTCAAGATGCCCATGTTTAACTGAGAAATCATGTTTTTGTCCCCTTGGTTAGATTTTCATACATAAATCTGAAAGCTTGTCAGCATAAATACTCTGATAGTCCAGGTTGTTTGGAAGTAGACTTTTAACTTGATTGCCTGAAGTAGAGCTGGGCATCCATTGAATTTTAAACAAGATTATAATTGCTGCCTTCTACAGTATTGTAACGGAGAGTAAAAGATCACTGTGTCACATTATATGTTCAACTTATCTTTATTTTTTCATTGTTACCATCAACATTATTTTAAGATGTTTCTTTTTTTACAAGTATATTTCAATGTAACTTTAAAGTCAAAGTTATATGTGTGTTTTTAAACCAATGAGTTGCCATGTTTTATAATCGTGGTCCCAATATCTATTTATATAATTGTGATTATGTTCCCTATTCACATAATCTTTCTCCTCTCTTATTTTAGTGTTCAGCATGTTGCCTGTGGTGGTGGTCCATGGAGGGGCAGGTCATATCCCAAAGAAGAAGTCAGAAAACTCCACATCTGGTGTGTGTGCTGCAGTCAAAGCAGGATACATGGTTATGAAGGGAGGGGGGAGCAGCATGGATGCTGTGGTGGAGGCTATGACCCTACTCGAGAATAACCCCTCCTTTAACGCAGGTAATATCCACACAGAGTGAAACACAGCATCACGACTTTTTAAGATAATATTTCTGTGCATCTGGACTTATCATACTTTGTTACTCCAGAGACCTACGTGACGAAATGTGCACATTTAGGTCCCTATAAAATCTGTATTGTGTTTCCTGAATTTTACTTTTTTTCATATTCCGATTTTTTGTAGTTTTAATTTTCTGAGAATTTTGTTTTTAGTATTTTATGCAAATCTAACCCCGAGACACAGCATAAAGTAGTGAAATATAATAACTCACTCTTCAGGTCGTCCTCACACGTATCTTTACCAATCCATTCACAGGATGTTGAAAACATTTGCAGAACATTTGACCACCTGCCTCATAATAATTGTTGGAAAATGCTCTACCTTGTACTTTGGAGTTAGCTAGGAGTTTCCCCTCATTAGCAATATTTGTTAGCAATCCCGTGATTATGCATGCATCCAAATATGTTTGTTGGTTTTGGTTAAAGAAATTGTATTTCTTAATGACGGAGCAACTTTTATTTTAGATAGTCTTGAAGAGTAGTGGTCATGTTACATGGTTTAATATTAATAATATTGTTAAGTAGGCAGCTGACATTTTTGTATACCTTTCTAAATTTGTAAGTATGACAAAAACATGATTTTTGATAGCATTGTTATGTTCAGAGCAGCTTTAGCATTTTTTTTGCTCAAATAGTGTGGTAGCATTTGAACAAGCAACATTTCCCTCAGGAGCCACGGTGCAAAGCACTGTCAAAGTCCAAAAACACTTTTGGACTGCTGCATGGATTGAATCTGCAGGCAGGGGAGCGAGACTTCACACACGCACCAGCATTTTCAGAATAATTGAAAAAAACACAAGCTCCAATTAAGTTCACTATCATAGCAGTCAACAAAAAAACAGCAAATAACCTCAAGGAGCTGACCATAAAGTGCTGGATACAAGAGGAAACAATGGACAAGTTGGATATAAGATTAGGGCGGGGGACAAGAAGAGTGTAAACCAAAACTAAACTGATACAGGTCTGTTGAAACTGCCCTGTTATGTGGAAATGTGCCTACTTTAGTAGTTAATCAGATTTTTCTATAATTTGTGGAAAAAACTAACAAGTGGGTCAAGTCTGTTCAAATGGTTATCAAACGAGCAGATGCCATAAAGAGCTGCACAGTGGAAAAAAACATACGGAACAAAACAAACAAACAAATAAAAATCCAAAGAAATTCAACAGAAAAGATTATTTCATTAAAGCAGATATAGAAATACAAAAAAGAAAAACAGACTGTGATTTAAATCAGTACAATGATATTAATAACTGTACCACTGGAAACCATAGGGCAGTGTTGCTGTCACTACCTATCAGCTCTAGTGAGAAAACGAGAAGAAATAATAATGGCGGAACGTTTTGAAGGACACCAGGAGAAACAAATGCAAAAGCAAATGCAGCTGGAAGAAGACTGGAAAGCAATTAAATATCAGTTGGCCAGTGGAGAAGGAGAAGTGGAGGTCTGTGCAAGACAGATTTGTTCGAGTCCCCCCTGGTGGATGTATTGATAACAGGAAAGGAAAGGCCAACAGAAAGGATGCAGTGGGCCTGCTTGGTGTTACTGCTTTATACAAGGCAGCCACCTGTCTATCAGAGCACTAAATACATGCAACTTATTTCCCAGTGCGACTTAAACATTTTTTTTCTCTTTTGTGATGCATTTTATTGCTGATGCAACTTATACTCCAGAGTGACTTATAGTCAGGAAAATATGGGAACTGCCAACTTAGCTGCTGCCGATTACTGCAGAAGATGCCAGATTGTACTAAGCTGTTCTCTTCTGTATATTCAGGCTGTGGTTCTGTGCTGAACGTGAAGGGTGAGGTGGAGATGGATGCTTTTGTGATGGACGGTAAAACTCTGACAACTGGTGCGGTTTCAGCTGTACGCAACATAGCCAACCCAACCCAGCTAGCAAGGATGGTCATGGAGAAGGTTTGTACACGGCATTAGCATCAGCATCAGTTTAGAGTGTTCAGATAAGCAATACTCCTTCATGCTTTGTTGTACATGTTTCAGTTCTTGCTGAAACAGTTTGGTATCTGAAACCTGAAACCGCATATGAAGGTGGTCTGGGGCTCTTTTATATGGACTGATATCCTAAACACTGCCCCATCCACTGATGTAATCTGCAGCAATATGCCAGAAAATCCTTAAATTAGACATTTATTCAGTCAGTGAGAAGGTCATAGATATCAGAGGGGAACACAGCTGGAATAATTAAAGTATGTGAAGCCTCATACCTGAAGGGGGCAGCTTTGTCTTCTTGATGGTAAACTTTCTCTAATAGTTTTCCTTGTATACTGCTTATGAGCATTTACTGACAATCCCAGTAAAAATGGGCTCTGGACTCAAACCTCTGGAAATGCTGGTGTATATCATCAAATGGGACATCTTTGTATAGTCATACTTAATTTAGCATTGGCGTTTTTAGAGATTGTGTTTTAAATTTAGGTATAGCATGCAGTGTATTCTGAATAACGAAATTGGATCCATCATCATGGTGAACTAATTTTGCTCCTTATCTGCAGTTTACCATGAATCCTTGATGTCTTCATGACACATTTGTGACATGCTTTGGTGCAAAAAGCCTATGAATCAAGTGCAGCTGCATTCTTTTCATTTTCACGTAGCCCCTCTGTTCAGAACAGCTAGTTTTGATGACATTTGCCTTCATATGCCGATGAGCCAGAGCAATGCAGCGTACATACTGGAATTCACAGTGGACCTGCAGTGTAACATGAGTGAAAGGGAGCGCACTGCTGCTCCAGCCACGCACCACTTACAGTCCTGAACTCACAAACTGTTAATTCATGCTAACACTGCTAATAAGCTAACACACAACATGTTAATCGCATGCTAACACACAATATGCATGTTGTGCTGTTACCTCTATTTCACTTCACCCTGCTGTTAGCATTAGCTTGTAACAATGAGCAAAATAAATATTACACAGCTTCAAATTATTCACATTTCCATCATCAGGTTTAGTGAAGGACTGTTGGTAATGAGCACAGATTCAGAAAAAGTCTAGTTCCCAGTCTTGTGTTGAACTGACTGAAGCTGAAGAAAAAGTCAAACATAAAGTGACTGGCACACACGTACAGGTTTTAGTCGACCGTAGCAGCTCATTTCCTTCAAAAATAAAATTAATCCACCGGGCTCTTTGGTCCTCTGAGGCTGATAGCTTATATGTGATGATATACGTGGCTGTTTACAGCCAACAACCGAAAAGTGGTGGCTTCTGAGCTTAGACATGCTGAACACTGATCTCTCGCTAAGAAAATAAAAAACATAGCTGTGTTTCGCAGAGGAAACTCTCCAGCATGAGGGGTATACTCAGGTCGAAGGTAAACAAAAGATATACATTGTTACGTTACAGTATATCCACAAACTCAACAGCTCCCGAATGTCCTGAGTTGACATTCAGGCAGCCTGCTAAATGCAGCTTTTTTTGTCTATTACATTTTGTGGGCAGAGAGGAAGACCATAGACCAAAACTGTGTTAAAAAGTGTTTTTGTTGCATAATATATCCCCTACAAGTATTTAATATTTAGAATTTTGGATTTAACAGATTAGTTGTCTCCAAATCTTGTCATAAAATATCTTCTTTGGTACTTTGAATGGACATGTTGCCCTCTGGTGGTAGTTCTGTTTTTCAGTTTTTGTGTCTGTGTTTTAGACAAATCATGCCTTTCTCACAGGAGAGGGGGCCAACCAGTTTGCCCGCTCCATGGGTGTTCCTGAGGTACCCATGGAGTCTCTCATCACTGAGTACTCCCGCATGCGCTGGAGAAAGAACCTGGCTCCTGATGCCAACCCTGTGGAGTGCCAGATGTGAGACTCTTACACTTTGTTAGAACAGATAAATATGAGTATGTATCCATCAAAAAAGACTCAGGTGATAAAGTTCTCTATCTGGTCTTAAAGGATCTACAGTGGAAGGAGCTCAGCAAAGAGGATTAGATGGAAATTTAGACTTTCTAGACATAATGATGAAGAGAATCAACAATAGCTGAAGGGTTATGAGGCAGTAGATACTGAATAAACTTCTGGATGTTTGCACAGGTTTTCTGGCTCTGACTCCAGGTCATCATTGGAATTTATGAAAAGCACAGCTGTAAGTTCAAGTCGACCACAGCTGCGCTTTTCATGAAATAGCAAGCTTTTTGAAGGAGTGTCCTAAGACTTTATAAAAAAACAGGACTATATTTTAACATGTTTTACAGCCACATTGACATAAAAAGCCAGCAGACTTTGGACTTTTTCACTCAATTGACTGAGACAGCTCTGAAAAAGGCAGCAATAGCTGAACTCAATCATTAGAGAAAAACAGTATAAGCTTTGTCCTCTTCATTTAACTTTCTTTTTATTTCTATTTCTTGCAAAATCAGATTTGTAAATACATTTCTGGCATCATAACAGAGCTCACGTCTCACGTCTTCTCCCGCTTATCCGTGGTCGGATCGCGGGGGCAGCGGCCTAAGCAGGGAAGCCCAGACTTCCCTTTCCCCAGCCACCTCGTCCAGCTCTTCCCGGGGGATCCCAAGGCGTTCCCAGGCCAGCCGAGAGACATAGTCTCTCCAGCGTGTCCTGGGCCTTCCGGTGGGACGTGCCCGGAACACCTCACCAGGGAGGCGTCCAGGAGGCATCCGGACCAGATGCCCGAGCCACCTCAACTGGCTCCTCTCAACGCGTAGGAGCAGCGGCTCTACTCTGAGCTCCTCCCGAATGACTGAACTTCTCACCCTATCTCTAAGGGAGAGCCCAGCCACCCTGCGAAGGAAACCCATTTCGGCCGCTTGTACTCGCAATCTCATTTTCTCGGTCACGACCCAGAGCTCGTGACCATATATGAGCATATATTAGCTCATAACAGAGCTAACAGTTCCAAAAAATATTCATTTAAAAAAAAGGCCATTTATTCAGTCATGGGTTTGGGAATGTTTTTTTCCAAAGGCACAGCTACAATTAAGCCAAAATTTAAAGGTGTGCCATATTCACACCTGTATAAAACATCCTCTTCAACAAGTTTTACTGTATCTTATCAGCCTGTACTTGTTTGATTTTATACTAAGTTTTTAACTGTAACTGATTTAATATTTCTAGTATTAATATTTAAAGAGTTTATCTGAAATTTTTTTGAAATTCAGAAGTTAAACTTATCGTATTGAAAACTATATCATTTTAAAGGTTTTAATATACAGAAGCTTTGTCTGAAAATGGACTGTCCCCCCTCATATTCTATTTTTGGCTTTATTTTTGGCAATATCTCAAACAACTGAGGATAGTACCTGCCAAGAACAACCTGAAGACTATTGAAAAAAAGAAGTTTAGTCTTTTACATTCAGTATGGGTCAGCCAAAGGCTTGCAGTCACTCCTCACTTTAGCATAGCTAATCCACTCTCAGAGTCACTGCCTCTTTGTCCTAGGGATGGGAATCAAAAAATAATTCAACTAGAGAATCAATAACAACTCCCTCAAAGAACTGACATCATTAGGCCATTTTCTGACCGAGAACAACCTTTCATCTTGAATCTTTGCAAGTGTATTAACTAGCTGGCATAGGCTGAATCTTAAATATAATTATTTACAATTTAATAAGGCGCTTTGATTGCACCTTAGACAAAGACGCATCTTTTTCTGTTAATGTCTCTTTTCTTTTGTGTTGCTCAGGGGTAAAATGGGCACAGTTGGGGCTGTGGCTGTCGACAGTGAGGGAGTCGTAGCCTGTGCCACCTCTACTGGAGGGATGCTGAACAAGATGGAGGGACGAGTTGGGGACGTACCCTGCATAGGTCAGTTCTCACACAGTTTGTCAGTCCTACTAATTCACGTCCATAAGACACACTTTTAATACCTTATGTTTTTATTTCTAAAGTAGGCTGGGCTATCTGTGTTGATGCAACCGAAGTATCAGAATAAAATGCTGAGACACTTGCAATCGTTAGAGTGCAGTTGCCAACTCCACTAACAGTACACAATATGATGTGGTTCATTTCAGTTCAGTTCATACACTTATTTGTCTCCAACATCAAAGAAATCATTACATTAAAAATACAAGTGCTAAGCCCTAACAAGCCAGTGATCTTAAAGGCTGATTTTAGGCTGATGGAATAACACCTAAATTTAGCACACTCTTGATGGAGTGGTAAAATGTCAAGAGAATGTGAGAACAGATGTTGTCTCTGGTGGTATGAGGACTTCCTCAGTGTTGGAGGCGAGCCTTAAAAATTTGAGCCCTATAAAAGCTGTGTTATTTTTTTCCAAAATTCTATTTCAATTTTTCCCATATTCTGTTATTTTTTTTTTGTTTTTAATTTTATTGTAGAAGTCTTTTTTTTTTGTATTTTATTGTATATCATTGTCCGTATGTGTCTTGGGTCAACAATATGATGTCAATATTTGGAGAAAATTTGATCTCCTGATGCATAACAATTGTTGAAAAACTGCTCTGAACTGTACTTTGGAGTAAGCTGGGGGTTTAGTAGCTTCCTTGCCAACATAACCAGTGTGGCTGCTTCGACATGCTTGCATCACCATTGAGGGGAGGAGGAGGGAGAGGGGAAGTGAAGTGTGCGTTGTCCCCAGCCTTGGTGCCCCCCTTGGAGCATTTTGCCCAGAGGTACATTACTTTTTATTCTGAAAAAAACAACATCTTTTACATAAAATGTGAAAAAATGTGCTCTGTCGAGGGCTGCGTACATTGATTTTAAGATGTAGGTGATCTTATCTTTACTGTTTTGTTCAAAAGGCATTATATTGAAAGCCAGTGTAAATCTGTCTTCAAACTAACAGGAAACTGTAAACTCTAGCTACTTTTGCACAGTGATATTTGAGCTAGGTTAAGAAATACGTCAAAAAAAACTGTCATCTGTTTGCAGAGAAAGGCAGAAAGGGAGTAGAGACGGGGATGTGTATCTAATAAAACACTAACTTTGTGATTTAAACTTTTTGTTGTGATGAAAGTTCAGAAAAGACAACAAGAGAGTGCTAAACAATTTTTTGAGTTTGAGTCACATCAATCAGAAAATAACTAGCCCCGTCTTTTGGAATAAAACGTGGTTAATCTAATGAATCATACAATGCACAGAGGTTACTTTAAAATAGACCTAAGAGGTTGTTAAAGCCCGGGGTGTATTGATGGTTTGGATGATGCAAACAGGCACAGCGTTATGCACAGATGGCTGACAACAGAGAGAAACAACTTTCCATGCACTTGCCAACATGTTTGGACTGTCATACACAGCATTAATTGAATATTTTCTGGGACTGACTGATTTTTTTGATGGATGACTGAAAGATTTGAAGGCTGTCTGTCATTATGAAGGACTGGAAAATGAGGGACGATCCAGTATGCCATCATACTCCTGCAGACATGCTCAGACAAAACTCTGTCTTTTTTTGCCCTCCTAAAAATCTGTGGTCATTTAACTGATGTAAAACAGATCCCCTTCATGGCCATAATCACTCTGTTTGTCACTCTAAGCTGACTGCATCACACTCTCCGGGCAGTGAAATTGTGTTTAGGAGCTGTATATGATTCAGGTCAGTCACAGGGCACTGTGGCTGCTGACTTTTGTCCCACTCCAGCATGTACTTGCAGTCACAGTAAACTATGCGTTCATTTACAGGTTAGAAGTGTACTTTGTCTCATTATCTTATTATTTGCTGATAAATTGATTGTGTAGATTTTCAGTTTTTAAACACATTTTCCTAACTTCACATGCAGATTTACAGACAGGATGTGATTTTATAAGTGATGTCATATCAAGTTTTAGAAAATGGTTTGTTTTGTAAATAATTTGGTTGGAATTACACCAGCATTTCAAAAGGTAGGCTAAACAGTGCTGAAAGTTTGGATGTTTTCAAATATTAAGTGTTGAAATCACAACTGACTACACTGCTTGTGTAGTGACAGAGGTCTTAAGGACACTTTATAAATCAGAAATAACTCACACACAAGGTTGACTACAATCTTATATTTACATGGATCACCCTGCTGGAGACACTGACATGCTGACGTGCTGTGCGGAAAAAGAATGTTAAAGATAAACGCTCAGTCCGTGTGTGTGTAACTATGACTGCTCTTCACATGAGAGGTTATTGGTGATGTAACTGTGTAACCATGGGAATTCTGCCCTTTAAATTATGTTTAAATGGAATTAGAAAAGGAAAATTAAAAATGACAATAAAAATAGGGCATGAGGGAAAAGTGACGACCTTGTCCGTTAAAATGACAGACAGTCAAAAAGGTTACTGTAACCTCTGGTAAGAATAAAAAATAGCAGAAACATATTGTCTGTCCAGCAATGGCAGTTTTGATCTGTGTGCTTTTCACAGATGGGCTCCCAAATCGCAGTTCTTCTGGCAACACTAAGATGTCTCTGCTGGAGTTCACCAGTGCATTTTTTTGCTACCAACTCCATGGATTCTAATTTTGTTTTCGCCTATGACCACTCTGCTCCCCCAAGCTCTCCATGGTGACAGCAGGTAGCATACACAAAGTCCTTTTGAAAGAGGGCAGTCCGCACCACTTTTGCGTCTATTATCAATAGCTCACGCAGTCACGGTGGATCTCCTGCAACACATTCAGTAATAGCACATCCAACTTATTAGTTTGCAAATGCAAATTAGCACTTGTTATTTGGGATCTAAATAGATCTGGTCCAGACTGTTTGAGAAATAGACAAAGTCATATGATACCAGCGGTTTGAAAATCATTGGAGCCTTTGCACACCCTTTAATACTGCTCCTGCCATCTCAACCAACATTTGAGATACTACATGTTTTGGCATATTTGAATGGGCCTCTGTTTTCAGACTCAGAGGTTGCTTTGTGGGTTAGGTGGGACTTGAGGACATTATAAGTAGTTATGTAGCCTGAGGTCTATTTTTGCCCTGTGATGGAATCCTCCTGTAACAAGCATCAGGTACAGGAAAGTATAGAAATACAAATGCTAGGGGCTGGGAGGATACACTTTTCTCCTGATAGATTTTTTACGATTTTTTAGGTGCCGATTCAATTTAAATTGCAATTCTACAATATTGCTGATTTTTGCAATCTTTAGTTAGCCTTTTTAACACCAGCGAAAAGATGAACAATGATGATGCCTTACAGACTATATAAGGTAAAAAACACATCACATGTGAGTCCACTTTTAGGATGTATTCAGCAATATATTTTAACCAGCTGTTTATGCTATCTCTTCAAAAGCCTTAACTACATTTAAAAGTGGCTTATTAACACAGACTAAAATGAAGCATTTAAATTAAAAAAAAAATTTTTGAACAAAAAAATCGATTTAAAAATCGTCAAACAAAAAATCCTGATACTTATGTAAATCAATTTTTTCTCCCACCCCTAACAAACACTCAAAACACCAGTGGACACAAATGCAAACTGCAATAGCAGAAATGCCTTGGCAGAGGTTTGAGCTTTGACTTACATTGAATGATGCACTCCTACATTTAAAGCTCCACAAATCAATATTGTGTTAGACAGTCCAGGTTTTTTGAAGTGGGGTTTCTTGAGGCCTGTGGTGTTGGTAAATATAATCACCAATAAAGCAGCTGATGAAGGGGAGATAGCAGGTATGGATGCTTCTCATTACATAGCAGTACATGGCAAGACAGATGCCTCATAATTAAACCACTTTTAGAGTAAAACTACACAAAAAAATACGCTGACTCAACTCAACGCTACAATAATAACATTTACAGAATTTCCCTGTGTTTGGAACTATTTTGTGGTGCAACATTTAAAACTGAACTAATCATGCGTGATTTTGACTCTAGTGGCAATGACGTGCTGGTAGTTGTGGGTATGGGAGGATTTCTTTCTGAACTGGAGTCCACACATTGCAGATCGAGTCAGAAGTATTAAGGGGGTTGGGATAAACTGTTGTGGAAACTGAAGAGCAGGCTCTTCAGTTGTAAAGTCTGAATGTACAAATAAACAGAAACAAATGTAACTTTGTGTGAAATGCAATCACTATTGGCTTTGATCGTAAAGTGGTTTGCACTTGTGTTGCCTTTATTCAGGCTACCTGGCAGAGCATCTCAGTTACAATACTAGAATTGACAACAAGCAGTGAACCTGCTCTACATGAATATATCAATTCATATAGAGAGAAGCTCTGATTGGATCGCTCCACAACTTATCTCTCCACCACCAAGCTAAGGCAGCTGTGATTGGATGTCCTGCTAAAGTCATCCAACCTTTCCACACAACCAAAGTAGCTGTGATTAGATATGTTCCTATCTTGTCCCTACTTCCTACATGACAAAATTAGGTCTGATTGTATTAAATCTTGGGCAAACATTTTATTAAACTAATTTTGTTTTAGTTTTTGACTATGTGCACCTGTTTTTATTAGTCACTGTTCATGAGGAGGATAAAGGTTGTTGATTAAAACTATGATGAAAATAATTAGTCAAGTAAAATAACACTGCTTGGTAACAATAGTTTTTCTAGTCCTGTTGGGTTTCTTGTTTACTGCAAACACAATGTTCTGCAGAGAGGGGATTCTGAGGTCCATATTCATAACAAAAAGCCGAAGTTGGCAAAGGCCCACATCACGCAACAGAAATCGGTCCTATAAGCATTTGTGTTTCTAATTCGAAATTATCAGGAGAGGTTGATTTATATCAGTTTGTGCTTAAGTTATTCTGAGGAGACAGTAAATGTATACTTTTATACAGGCTGTACACTCAATAATGTACATTTTATCAAAGTTTTGTTACTTTAGTATTGTCCCATGAAATTATGTAATACATATTTGCAGAAATGTGAGGGGTGTACTCACTTTTGTGTGATACTGTGTTCTAGTGTCATGAGTCTTGAAGACCCAAACTATCCTTGAAAGTTATTTTAAAAATAACAATAATAAAATAAATGTATCATGATAAGTAGGAGGGATTGTTGAATTTCCTAACACTGTGTTTGTGTTCTGTGCCACAGGATGTGGTGGATATGCTGACAACAACTCAGGTGCAGTCTCGACCACAGGCCATGGAGAAGCCATCATGAAGGTGGTCTTAGCCAGACTCATCCTGTTCTACATGGAACAAGGTGACACACACATGCACACACACATATACAGCTTGTTGGTGTAACACAGAATGACTGCAGAGGTTTTATAGCACTTGAGCTAAGTGTGGTCTCTCTGTTGTCAGGTGAGTCTGCAGAAGCAGCCAGTGACTCCGCCCTCATCTACATGAAGTCCAGGGTGGGCGGTCTTGGTGGGGTTGTGACGGTGGATCCTCAGGGTAACTGGGCGGCTCGTTTTTCCAGCCTGCAGATGGCGTGGGCTGCAGCCCAGAAGGACACACTACATTATGGCCTGCATGCTGGAGAACATTTCACAGAGAGCATCGAAGAGCCACAGTGACGCAAACACAACAGTGACGTGTTACTTCCTGTTTGCACAAATGACACAGAAATCTGATATCAAACACTAGTGATATTTTGTCCTTGATACTTGATTATACGTCTCATGTGATCTTAAATACTAGCTGCTACTGTTTTTTCATGAACAGCATTTGGAGCATAAAAGTCATGCACAGACAGCTGTAGGAACACACATTGACCCTCATCAAATGTGTGTATGACTAAAAATTGGGTGTACAGACATTTTCACACACACATCAACATTTATGAAGCTGAACCTGCTGAAATCCCACATCATGACCAGTTTAATTTTGTTGAATAATTATTGTTTCGTAGTTTTCGTCAACAGCCATTCTTCCCCAGACAAACATTAGACAGTAACTGATTAAAACAAGTGCACATGGACAAAAAATAAATCTAAATTAACTGACAATTTAGTCACATAAAATAAAAAGTAGACTAAAAATTTTGTCAGACTTAATCCAATCAGACCTAATTTGGCCATGTAGAAAGTAGGGACAAGTTAGGATTATTCAATCACTTAAGAGTTAGGATTTAAGAATATTGGTTGTCTGAAAAGGTTGGATGAGTTAATGGGTGACAAGTATTGGTGACTCCAGGTTATAATAATGTATTTTGCACAAAGAGAATTTTGATATTGATGAAAAGTTACACGATCAGGACTCTTATACTTTATATCATACTCACTGTGTATTTCTAGACTAACAAAAATAATGATGGGCAACTGATTTCTACAAACACAAATACAAGTTTTGCATAGTGTAAGTCACCATAATGTAAGAGAGAGCCATGGACCTATCAACTTTTTCTCAAACCGAGAGTTTTTTTGGCACAAATGTTGGCCACTATTGCTAATCCATTTCATTGAAAATAAAAACAACAAAATAAATAAGTAAAGTTAAAGGTGAATAGTTAACTATAGTGATGTTAGTTTAGCTGTGATAGATAACTGTGGAGCTGTGGAGATAACAAAAGGTTTCTGATTAAAAATTTATCAAAAAATCAGATATTGTAAAATCTAAATGTTGCATGTGCTAAGGTTCTTACCCCTAAATTCAGTCCTTACATATCAGTTATATTGTGTGCCTCAGCTGTCCTCCAGTTTCACACAACCTGCAGAGTCAAATATATTTATATGTCCAGAGCACAGGTGAATTGTGCATGAGCATGTGGACTCACAGTGAATTTATCTTAGGGTGCAAGGATCCAGTCATCCATTCATTACAAACCTCCTTTGGTTTCTGTTATTTAAAAAAGATAATTAACTGAATTATTTTTGTATCTGTATGGCCCAGTGGTTTGGAGCTCCTGCTCTAATAAAAAAACAAAAAACATGGAAACGGCTGAAGAATTTAAAAAGTTTTCTAACATTTTTTCATACATTTTAGGAAAGAATGATTACAGTTGGCAGACTGTCAACAGCTTGTAGTGAACACACTGACTTGCATCTTAGACATTTACTAAACACAGAAATGTGTGCAGAATGATGTTTCACGTTTTCTTTCTGACATGATTCAGTCTTTGCATTGTAATGAAATACAACTTACTTTACGTTAAGTAACATACCTGTTATGTGTTACAGGACTTTTACTGATTTATGATCTTTGTACTGTAGAATGAAAAACTTCCACTGATGTAAGTTCAGAAATACGATCTCTCTGTGAATGCTAAAACTTTTTTTTGGAAACTTAACTATAACTATTTTTACAATAAATCTCCTGAATCCCTGATTTGGTGGTGAACTTCCTTCTTTCACAGACCTTTAAGCCTATTTTAACTGTTTTACCTTTAGATAACGGTAGATGGTGCTGTTTCAATACAAATAAGTGAAGAAGTACACCCCAGAGAAACACAGTGCATTTCTTTACAAGGCGAAAGTCACATTTTCTCAAATTCTGACCTTTGTTATATGATTTTATTACACTCTGGTATCAGCAAAGACTTTATTCTGACCATAGCTTTGCCTATGCTACTGAGTGTTGCATGTTTTTTTTATTACAGATTAATATTTTTACCTGATGTTATCAACTTCAGTCCTTAGCTAAACTACCAAACACGTTTCCCATAATTCAAGGCCTTTACATGCCAGTTTGATTACATGATAATGCTTTAATTGAAAATTAACACAAAAAAATGTTATTTAAAAAAAAAAAATGCTTGGGGCAGCGCAATTTTTAAAATCTCAGTCTTGGATATGTAAAAAATTACGAACTCTGACTTTAATGCACAACTAGTTTTTGTATAATGTCAAATTTAAAATTTACCACCCTGATTGCCATTTGAGGACAAAAATGTCCCATTGAAATCATGTTTTAATTTGCAGCCTACAGAGAATATAATAATGCATTCAGAAATTTTAGGTTTTCATTGAAAAATAATAAATTACAAGATCAAGTAGTTTTCCCTTTGTAGGCCTCAGCAATATAACCTTGCAGTGGAATTGGATCAGCCAGATTCAGTGTCTGTAATAAGATTCATTTTGCCAAGCTCCAACCTACAATGACTGCAATTGGCTTGAATCAGCATGACCCAGAGTCCTTTAAAACAGGAAGAGGTAGAACTTTGATCCAGTATGATCCAGTATATCCCCACTGGAAGGAATATTAATTTGTGTTCCGTGCATGTTCTATTTGCAAGGAATCTTGGTCTTTTGAGTACAGGAACTAGTTGTAAACACAGCTAAAATGAAAGATGACATCACCCTTTTGGAACTAGTTGCTTTATCTGTTGTAATGAAAGATAAAAAGTGCATTAAAATAGGTGTAAAAATAGGCATAAAGAACAAAACAATACAATAGACCGTGCAAAAGATCAGAGGGAGTAGGAGAGCTTGAACAGATGGGTTTTGAGTCTTGTTTTAATGAGGGGTAAAGACTCAGTGTTGCGGAGGTCAGGGGGAAGTGAGTTCCATAACTGTGGAGCCCAGCGGCTGAATGCTCGGCCCCCCATGGTGATCAGGCGAGTGGAGGGGACAGACATGAACATAATGTACTTTGTAGTTGGTAGAAAGTACCAGAGTAGTGAGATGTATTAGAAGGTGAGCAAAAAGTTGCATGAAGCAGGGTTTGTGCGTATGCCAGACCAGATCAAGCACTGCTGGAAGGCGCTGAAAAAAGGCATACTATAGGGTCAAGAAACAAACCGGTACCAGAAGGTCTGACCCATCTACTTTCCCCCAGTCTGACACAATGGATGCAGCTTTGGGGCAAAGTTCTATTCTTCCTCCCTAATTTGAATTACATTAACAACTTAAGTATTAGTATCATATATGGCTCTGCTGACTGATTTAACTGCATATAGATGTTTTTAACATGTCCAGTGTCCACAACATGAGGGCTTGGGTTAGTGGTTCATTTGGTAAGTGATTAAATGGCTGATGTCTTTCAATTGTCTCATGGTGGCTGAGCTTTCTTGATGCCAAACCTGTTCTTATCCAAATGATGCTGGACATGCTAGAAAGACAGCGCCAGGAAGATTAGGCCAAGTATGGTTGTGTCACTGATGCTGGATGCCATGGCCATAAGAAGCATGTTCAGTATGATCCACAGACCATGTGTGGATTTGTGGACATGGGGAATCGCTTGAATCAAACTGACATAGCTTCTGAGGCTCTTTTCTTCATGGTGGTTGGGCTCCAAGGTAATTGGAATGCTCCAACTGGGTATTATATCACCAAGAGCCTAACACCAGAAATGCAGAAAGTCTTAGTAGTGCATGCTTTGGAAGAGCTTCATCAGTGCCAGATAAAGGTAGTATGCACTACAAAGGATGGCCATGCAACCAACATCAGCATGTGCACCCAGCTCAGATGGGTCCTTAAAGCAATGCCATGTGAGCCCTTGAAGACCCATTTCCCACATCCAAGAACCTGTGACAGGATTTTGTTATGATGGATGCTTGCCACATGTTGAAGCCGACACACAATATGTTGGAGGTACACGCTTATTATTACCTCTGCCAGGAGGCTATGTTATTGCCGCCGTCTGTTTTTTTTTTTTGTTTGTTGGTTTCTTAGTTTGTATGTTTGTTTCTCTGTTAGCAATACAACTCAAAAAGTGATGGATCACCATCTGGATCCGGCATGACAAAAAATGTGATTTTCGTAAATAACTACTGAACTAAAATAGAGATCATTATGAATCCAATTGCTAATGGTATGTTTTCATGGTCAAGGAATCTAGATATTTACTTTTGTAGACCATATAAAGGTATGACTAATATTTGCGCTGAAAATCACAATATGGGTGAGGACTGCGGCGCTGGCAGAGGTCTGTGCTATCCAAGTGCTTTTCTTATTGCATATTTGCATTGGCTGACTACACTTAGTTTTTATATGTTTTGACTGCATCCTCCGAAGAACCGGAGGAAAAAAAATGTCTTACAATTTCTCTTTTTTTGTGATTTTCTATCTACTTGGGCCTAAAAAACACATTACCATTTAATAAAAAAATAAATAAAATTACTTTAAAATCACAGCATGCCCACTGAGGACAAGGGGCGATTTTCATGTGAAAATAGCACTGAATTTAGAAGATGAAAAAAACAGAGCAAATTATATCTTTTGAGAGATATTAAGCCAAAAACGCAGTAAATTTGATTTAAAGAAAACAAACTGAAATGTTGATCAAAGAACACAAGTTTCTTGAGAATGCTGCAAATATAACTCCCAGTCTTGGGCCCTTGAGTGTCTTCTTGCCCAGACAGACCTTAAAATCCATGACCATGACCATTTTGGGTCCTTGCTAGTAGTACTAATAAGGACAAAAGATTAACTTGTAGTATTAGTAGACCTAATCTAAATGAAATAGGAGAGATTCTAACCAAATTCAGTACACTGTTTGGTTGTAATATTTTCAAAAGCAAATGGGAATCCTGAATTTGCTTTCCCCTACCTCCTTTTTAGCATATAAGGCTTAATAGTCATGCTAGTGAACATTTTAAGTGTACTAGATTAGATTAGATTGTACTTTATTAATCAATTTGGGAAAACTCCCTCAGGGAAATTATGATTCCAGTTGCATTATATAATAAATAAAAGATAATACTTGTAGGCTACTGCTGCTGCTCCTTCCCATCCTCTGTCTTCCTGTTACTCCTCATTCCCCCAATTGAGGAGTTGTACAGTCTGATGGCCTGAGGGACAAAGGAGTTTCTCAGTCTGTTGGTCCTGCACTTGGGGAGGAGCAGTCTTGCACTGAACAGGCTCATCTGGTTGTTGATGACCATGTGCAGAGGGTGACTGGCATCATCCAGAATGTCCAGCAGTTTGTCCAGTGTCCTCTTCTCTGCCACCGTCACCAAAGAGTCCAGCTTCATGCCAACCACAGAGCCAGACCTCCTGATCAGTTTTTCAATCCTGGATGTGTCCTTGGTCCTTGAATATCTGATGAAACTGGCTCTTGGTAGCTGATGATAATGAAGCTGGCAGTTGGTGGCAGTGTAGGTAATACAGAGAATAAGTCTAACAAACAAATTCATAACACCAAGAGATTAATTTAATTTCTATTTAATGTTTGAACATGAACATGAACATGAACACACACACACACTAGGCACTTGTCATATCCATGGCTGCCTCGATGGCCTTAGCATTGGGGTCCTTGCCCTCCTTTAGGGCCTTGAGCCAAGCCTGCAGATACGTTCGAACTGTGTCCCTGCAGGACTCATTCGACACTCTGCCACTCCCAAGGAGGTGGGCAAAGGCCAGGTTTGTCCCCCGACCAACCACTCTACATCAGCCTCCGTGCTCTCCATTTGTAATTTCTTGACCGCCCTCCTCTGCAGCTCCAGAAACATGACGTATCTGCAAATTAAAAAAAATACTGCTGTTTAACATAGGAATTAATTTTTTATTTCATTTTTTTAATGAATTTTAAGGAAATGTTCCTTTATATTTTATACTTTTTTCCAGTTTTCCATTAATCAATGAAATTCTTGGATTTTGATAGATTTTTTTTCAGTCGTATTAAGTTTTATGTTTAAAATTAACATGAATTAATTAAATGTGTACGGTGGCGCAGCAGGTAGTGCATGTGCCTCACAGCAAGAAGGTTCCCTGTTTGATTCCTGGGTCAGACAGGGGCCTTTCAGTGAAAAGTTTGCATGTTCTTCCCTTGCATGCGTGGGTTCTCTCTGGGCACTCCGGCTTCCTCCCACAGACCAATAACATGCTCATTAGGTTAACTGGTGACTCTTCATTTCCCTTAGGTATGAGTGTGAACGTGAATGGTTGTCTGTCTCTCTATGTGGTTCAGGGTGTACCCTGCCTCTTGCCCAATGACAGCACAATATATATGTTATTTTACAGTATAATGGGCATTTATCAGCTACGATATATCATATTTTAATGAATTTTGACCGTAAAAATTGACACTGTATTTTTACAGTTATTGTCTGTAGTTAAGTGTTACAGTTATTTACTGTATTTTATATGGTATCCATCAGAAAACTTTGCTGCCAGTGCTTTCACTGTAGTTGAAAAAAATTTGTTTGTTTTTTTGCTTTTCACAGTGTATGTATTGACAGTACAGTAAAATCTGTAGTCTGTTTTGTGAGTTACATAGATAAATTTACATTAATATGTGGTGAGTAAGTTGTAAAAAGTGCACACAGAGCTTTGAAATTAGGCTACAGCACCTATGGACCAACTACATTATTGGCCTTTCATACTGGTAATTAATGAACCATTTGTTGACAGTCTTCATCTGAAGCCCCCTCTCCAACAGCTCAGACTTCTCCTCAGCAGAGGGGTATCTTCTCAGGAGAAGGACAGCCTTGCTCTTCTCCAGTGCCCTCTTCTGCCCCTCTTCATTACCTGGAAAAACAAAATAAGTGAAAACAGTTTAAATGCCATACACTCTCCTGCATTACAAAGTGACAGTATCATCACTGAGATAGACAGAAGGACAGGGGGTGGACTGAGGTGGACTATGAGGTCTTAATAATGGAGTTGAAGTGGGGTTCTAGGAAATGGTGGGTTCCAAGACAAAACTAAAGCCTGGTTATACTTCTACATCTTACTGACGCCACCTTAGCTCAGCATGGGGTTGTGTCCCACGGTACTTGTGCATCGGGGCACTGCACTATACCGTGAGTGGGAGACTATAGAAGGGGAAATTAAGGCAATATTGGACTCTCAGTTGTTCCAGTCAAAAAGCTAGGGAGTTCAGACTCTCAAAGTAGCTTCGCTACAAGGAGTCTCAACTCACTGAGGGAGATGAGAGAGCTGTGTTTGCATGGATTTTCGGTGGCAATACTGCACCACTGAAAGGCTGCAATAGTATTGTGCTCCAGTATACCACAATGCAATGCAGTCGTGTTTTTCCATAGAAGAAGAGAAAGAAGGCTGTTAGGCGCTGCTTTCATTCATAAATGTAAAAAAACGTTAAAGTACCTTTAACACGTTCGTAGTGTAGCTCTTTACATCTTTCCGTGGCTGTGAACAGCTTCAAAATTTTCTACTTCTCCTCCTCAGAGCCTCGTTTGTTCACGTGATTTTTGCCGCGCCCACTTCTGTCATAGGAATATGCGGCTTATCTACTGACACTACGACGTTTAGAAAATTGCAGTGTAGTGTCCAAAATGTCGTTTGGTCATTGCCTATGTAGTCCACTATTTCATTTGCACTATAAAGGGAATAGTGAGTGAGTGAACGAGTGGACGATTTTAAACACAGCTCATATTTCTCATTCTACGAGGGAATGAGAACAGTAACCAAGGGAGATGGGGCTTAGCAAAGGGTCATTTGTACAGAGCTCCCAAAAGGTCATTGGCAAAAAAAACATAAATTAGAAATTTCTCATGTGCACACAAATCTACCTCTTGCTCATTTGAAACTGAGATTTCATGTCATTACCCTGAGTGAAGTTTGGCCTTTCAATTTCAAACCTGACCCCCTCTTTTCAATCAGTCATGAAAACAGCGATTAAAAAGAGGGTCGGCTAAGGTTTGAAACTTCATTGTTTCATGGATGAGTTATTGACCTGGAATAGTTTTGTGTGCACACGAAATAGATTTGCGTGTGCATGCCAAACTTGAAACATGCTGTTTTTCTGCCAGTGTTCCTTTAGGGGCTCCTTATAATAATTGAGTGGTCTGATCAAGTTGGTCCTCGTGGCTTGGGAAAAGGTTTTGAAAAGCTGTTAACTGAAAAACTACCACAAATGCTTGTTGTTGGGGCCTGACCAGTCACTACGTTTACATCATGTCATTGCAGGGATGTCATTACAGCCTTTATAGTGGACAGGTCCCAGCATGTTTCAGTCATACTTAGTCAAGACTCTCAGCCATGGAAAGTGGGGAAAAGTGGCTCCATCTGTAATGCTTCAGCACCAACTATTCACAACAGTTGAAGTTTAAGTAAATACACTCACCACAGTCATACTGCAGCTCCAGTTCTCTACTATCCTTTCAATCAATTTTTTCTATAAATTAATTTTTCTTGTCTTTTCAGGACTTTGGTTTTGAGTCATTTGGCTGATTTTATAAGATGCAAATAACAAGTGTTCAAGCTGAAAGGTCTGACATGGTCTGAAAAAAAGACAGCTGCTTTTTCGCCATTTCGCCACTGGTGTGTAGGCTCACGCTATGTATGCATAACTAGTTTTTCTTCAGTCTGATTGAAACCAATGAGATTGGAACAACATTTTCACTGTTTACATTGACACAGTTTGATCATGAATCTAACATATTGAATTAAAGTATTTGCACATGTGCAGAGCTGTCTCTAAGGTCTAAAACCCGAGACAGCAAAAGGAGTGGCCTTTATTTACTCTCTGAATAATGAAGAACATCTTTTTGACTTCAGAAAGTATTTATGGTCCGTATTTGTTATAAAAGGAACAGTGGCAGCTGCCAACCATATGATTGAGACGAGTATTTGATTCACTTAATGAGCCTTAGCTGATAGAGATTTCTCTGTTGTAAGGGGAAGAAACCTGGTTCCACGCTGTGTTTAAACTCTCTTTGGGGCAAAGAAAAAGTTCAGTAGACTGTGATGCAGTCTGTAAAGAGTGGAGCTGGAAAGTGTCCAACAAAGCAGTCCATTTGATTTATAACACTGATTTTGGATAAATGCCTGAAATAAGGTTTGTGGTGAACACGCACAAGATTTTAAATTTACAAGGAATCAATACAATTCTTAAGATTTTGCTGCTTTTGAATCTTTGGGCTCTAATTTCGTAGACCAGGCGCAAGCGCAGGCGCACCTGCCCTGCGCCAGCCCACGTCTCTGCCTCTCCGTGCAAATGTCAGAGTAGGAGGAGAATAGACGTGAGTGGGTTTAACACAGCCGAGTGTTTCTCCACCAATCAAATGAGCGCCTCTCCTCGCCTTTAAATGCATTGGTCTGAATGATCCCCGCTGCTGGAGACGGTCAGAGCTGCTGTCAAGCAGCAGCTGGGAGAACAGACTGGCCATCAGGGCGCGCATCGGAGGCCCGAAGCGCGTCACTGTGTGGGCCAGTTCCTGGGACAGATGTAATCTGTTCATTATATATTTGTCATTATAGGAATACAAAATTAAGAGACAGCTACACCGCAGCTGGCTTATCCATTTATAATACTTTTGATCCACCTGCATTCCTGGTTTGTCATCGCCAAATAGCAGAGCCTTTAGTGATATACTGTAGCTATACTTGCCCGGTGTCTCTGCCTCATCCTCCTTACAATAATGTACTCCATCTTTTTAGATCACGTTAAAAATAAAGACTAAAATAGAGAAATATGGGAAATCACGGGTAAATCCTGAGTGACATGCATTTATTTTCTATCTTTTTTCTTCGTCTTTTTTCTCCCTCTTTTCTTTGAATTTCATGAAATGAGAGAAGCCAGATATATACTCAGTATCAGATGTTAAGGCTGTTTATTGTTGACTTGTAAGATGTGCATCACACTTCCAGCTGCCATCAGGTTAAGTTTCCATTATGACAAACGGCTTTAATCTGACATCAGATGTGACGGGACAGTTAATATAGATACAAATGTATATGCCAGTTCAGACGGTTACTTTAAATAGTGATTGCTGTGATTGTTTATTGCATTAAAATGTGCCTGACACTCTGGAAACCTACCTCTGAGGCTTTGTTGACGTGTGCGCACATGTGCGCCTGTCACCAAATTACAGCTGCGGAGGGTGCGCTTCGCTTTGCGCCGAGAATAGACCAGGTTAGCCTGGTAGATCGGCATGTTTTTTTCTGACTTCAACTGGACAGGGATAAGTCGGAGATGGTGTCACTCCCAGTTCTGAGGTTACTGGAATGCATTATTACGACAGTCGCCGCACGTGCTCATGGGTAGCAGAGTCCTAATGTCGCCGGTAATAAATTCTCCTCATAGCACCTTTAATTAGCATTAGATTATATTTGATTAAAAAGTTTTATAAATCAGAGAAACATCAACAAAATACAAATCAAAGTTTCTTTAGCTTTACAGTATATGTAAGGGCTATATCTTGCTTTTTTTTCTACCTGTTGCTTTGTAATACTAACCTGACACGCAACAGACTGTTCAATATTTATGTGTCTATGATATATATGTGTATTTATATATATAAATATGTGTATTTATATATGCATATATATATATATATATATATATATATATATATATATGCATATATAATATATATATATATATACATATATTTACACCTTACAAAAAGCCCTATTTTCTGTCAAACAAATGTAGGAATTATGAAAAAACAATTTCATCTATTGTTTATAAAAACGTCACATTTCAAATAATGTAGAATTGATGTTAGTTTAAAAGACTTCTAAACTAGTGCAACACAGACCTATATTAAAATAGTTCATTCTTTTTTCTTTTTTCTTTTTACAAGTGCTCCAAAAAATAACCTGTCCCTTCAGTCTTTAATGGTGGAATATCTGTCAAAACCTATTTTCTTTGGACAAAGACTAAAAACAAAACTCACTTCAAGAGCTGATTGTCCACAGTCCAGACTACATGTGTCTTTTATGTGCTTTTGGTTGATGGAAAACTTCAAACATAAGCATTTTTTTGTCTTGCAGGAGATGACAGTATCAATAACAGCAAAAATCTGGGTACTGTATTGTTTTGACAAAACTACATTTGCATCACTAGTGTCATGTCCAGTTAGCAAGCCAAATGGGTGTAGCTTGCTAGCTGGAGATGAATGGTCACAAGCCCCCATGTGACCGTGACACCAGTGAACTTGGGGGTTGTTGTACCAGACATCCATGCCTCTTGCCAGAGAAAAGACTTGTTGTACTACAGTACATAAATCAGACTGCTGAGTCCTCAAGATTTGGTCTGGACATCTACTTTTGCAGGCTCTCAGTGCTGCCCGTGGTGTCTAACAGCACATTCACACCAGAAGGGGTCTGCGGTGGCGTCCAGCTGCCATTCATTTTCTATGATCGCTGGCGTCGAGGGGCAATTGAGGTGGCGGCGATCACGAGCGTCGCGTCGCGAGCGTCACGTTGCGATGGAAATCTTGCAAGCGATGAGCTGAAGTTGGGAGAATAGTTGGGAGGATACAGGTAGCCTTCACACATGCATCCACACTTTCAGGGCTCACACCAATGACCCGACGGTACATGCGCCACTGACTGGACAGATTACCAAAAGTATTCTCAACTGTCCTCGCTCGGGACAGCCTGTAGTTGAAGATCATTTTCCTTAGAGAGAGGTTGGCTCCTGGAAAAGGCCTCATGAGGTCCCTGTGGAGGGAGAAGGCTTCATCTGCCACAAACACATGGGGTTGGGGTCCCAAGTGCTCAGCTCCTGGAAGTAGGGCATCTTCAGGGATTTGTAGAGTGCCATCCACAAGTGCCTGACCAAAGGTGGAGTTTGCCAGGGTCCCTCCATCGCTGGTTCTCCCATAATCACCAACATCAACCACACGAAAGCAGTATTTAGCATCCACAACTGCCAACAGGACAATAGAAAATGTCCCCATGTAGTTGTGGAACAGTGACCCCGAGTGTTTGGGAGCCTGGATCACTACATGCTTTCCATCTATGGATCCAAGACAGTTTGGAAAGTTCCAGCGTTGGTTGAAATCAGCTGAAATTGCTCTCAAATCTGCTGATGTTGGGACAGGCATGTAATCTTCCACCAGGCAATCCCATATTGCCCTGGCTACTTCTGTCACGATATGGCACAATATGGAATGTCCCACACGATAGCTGTATGCTATGGTGCGAAAAGAATCCCCAGTTGCAAGGTATTTGTGTAATGAGAAATTTTGGTATTAAAATTAAAGCAACAAAAAACAAGTTCACATGCACACATAATATGTTGTGCACACAAACCATATCAGAACACTAATACAGGAAAACATGCACAGACAGATTAAATGCACAGTCAGATTGATATTAACACAAACCTAGAAAGAAATGGAGGAACACAGGCCACTATTTTTCTAAAATGTAATTATTTTAGCAAAATTTGTTATTTTTACAGATAAAAACATGAAATAAGATCACCTATGTGACCTGTGTGCGTGTTCATAAGGTCACTTACGTGATGTGTGTGTATTTTAGGGCTGCCGTACCGCAGACAGATAGCCAGGTGTTCACTGGGTTCAGTGGCTCAGCGATAGTTGGTGTCCATCCGGTGGATCCATGGACCAACTTTGTTGGGGAGCTCGTCAAACTGTATTTCAGACGGAAATAACGCTGGAACCAGGCATCATCCAAACAGAGCTCCTGTATGAGCCGGTGAAACTCCATGTGGAGGTGCCTGGTTCTCAGGGTTTGATGAGTCCACGTAGACCGACAGCGCCGGGCCTTGCGTTTCCATCTCAAGAACACAGCAGAGACGAAAAGAAGGCTTCCCAAAGTGCGATCCATGGTGAAAGAGGGAACCAAAGTCCCGCTTATTTATTATTTATACACCTCTTTCCCTCCAAAAAAAAAAACACTCGCTTTTTGCAAACGTTCCATAAAAGGGGGGTAAAGTCATATTAATAAAATAGGCCACTGTTGCAAGGTCACATGCCTGCGCTTAGGAGTGTTTATTTGTGAAATATTTGTGCAATAAATTCATACATTTATATATATATATATATATATATATATATATATATATATATATATATATATATATATATATATATAGATATAGATATACAATTTATAAAAGCATGAAAAACAAGAATGATTGTACGTAGTCATCCAGAGCACAGCTGATCTTCCCAGGGTGACACATCTGCACCGCAGCTTGTAAGCGCCGCCCTTTTGGCTGCTCGCAGTGCTTCCTCTGTCTGTGTGTTGCTGTGTGTTTTCAATTGCCAAGTGACGGCATGTGAGCGGTCAGAGCGGCGACAATCGATTTTGACACTTTTGGTGTGAACATACAGTAAGGATGCTTTCACACCACACATACCCTGTCCCAGATCTGAGTACACTTGAGCCCAAAGTCTAGTTCGTTTTGGTAGTGTGAATGGAGGTGGTCTTCCACGCGATTGAAGAGGACTCGGACATGGTTCGGTTGACATGTGAATGCAATTACCCCAGAATACAGGAAAGAAAGTTGATGCTGCTGTGTGACAAATTATATATACGTTTTTTTTCAGTTATTATTATTATGAGGACGGTCTTGTTGCAGTCTCAGTTTCAATCACAATAAAAACAAAAACACTGTAGCAGGGAAAAATGGCGAAACTAAAATGTAGGAAGGGGGTAAAACACAACGTTGTTTGATGATGTAAGTGGTTACCATGGTAGCCTCTTCTTCTTCCTCCTTTGTAGCAGGTTGTAGCTACTTTGAGGACAAGCTGAGGCCAGATCCCCAGGGCTTGGAGGAAGATAGCTTGCCAGTGGGTCTTCAGAAAACCGAAGTTCCACTTGATGAACTCAAGCGTGGAACTTACTGACCCTCGCTTCAATCTGGTCTGGTAATGAATATTCACAGAGAACTTTATATTTAAATTCACCATTTTTACAGTTTTCATGTGTGTGTAATTTTTTTTTAGAAGCAAAAACATGTCCTTACTTTCAACATTCTACCAATACAGAGTGACAGTGGCCACAGGATACTGCAGGCACAGGTATCCACTGTCGGCAAACAGAAAATACCCAGCTGGTGGATAGAGGGCCTGCTGGAGCATAGGCAATCTTCTCAGGACCAGGGCATCATGATTGGGTCCTGTGTTTCTGATTTATATGCCCAGGAAAGCACCACTGGAGTCTCAAATGCCCTGCAAAATTATGGACGGGAAAAGCTTCCTGTTGATGTAACTTTTCTTTTGTGGCGTTCCAGGTGGCCAGATCCTAATGTGACGCCTTTCGATGCTAGGCTGCCGGTGCAGGTGGTTAGACCTAAATAATGCTAACAAATATAATCAAACCAATACCCAAGAGCCTTAAGCACTCTTCTGCAAACCTTAAAATTTTCAGAAATATTGTGTTACTGCTCTTCTCTGAAAATGAAAAGGTGTAACAGTCAGCAATTAAAATCTTCAATCAATCAATCAAACTTTATCTGGCACTTCTCTAACAAAAAAAATATAAATACAATATAAAATACGCATGTACCGGTATATGAACACATGTGTTCATAAATATGTGTGAGGAGATCCTCAAAAAACAAACCAAAACAAAATCCCACCCACCTTCCTAATCCATTCAGTACACACACACACACACACACACACACACACACACACACACACACACACTATAATACGGCTGAAAAGCCAGCATTTGGGGAAATGTTACAATCGTTAGACAGTACAAATTGACTGGGAGAACTTACACGTCACAAACAATTACAGAACAGTGTAAACTCCATTTTATTTTTTATTTTATTGTTGTGTGTGTTTCAATTGGAGTTTTGTTTTTTCTTTATAGAGGCTGGGTCTACTTTTTATTGTTTTTGAGTAGTATAATGATTTTTATGTACATGCAGTTTTTCCCAAAAGAGAGTCCATGTCATTTTCATTTTTTTTCTCTTTTTTTGTTTGTTTAATTTATTATATTGTTTGTTCAATTTATTTTATTTAAAGCTCTAGACCTTCCAATTACAGTTAAATATTCTTTAGAAATAAAAGTTTGTTGCTTTTGATACTGTGTACTCACTTTTTTATGGCATAAATTATCATGACATTAATGAAAAAATGATGTTCCCAAATAATATTGACAATAAATTGTTTATCAACAATTATTTTTTTGGACAGTTACTGTCCTGCAAAATTTGTTATCGTGACGGGCCTACATTGAAATCATTCATCCACAGAGCCTGGGCACAAGGCTTGGCCCCTGAAGATTGAAAAAAATGTTGTGGCCTCAGGTTCAAGCCAGAAAAGCTCTCCTCCTTGACCTCTCTTTCGCTCGTCAGCTATTACATGTGCACGCCAAGACAACCAGCAGTCATCAGTTTTATAACAAGTGAAACATTAAACAATATAACATAATATATGGGTCAATATCACTGCAGAGTGCCTCTGATCCTTCACAATTACCACATTTTTTGTTTTGAATATCTCATTCCTTAAATGTCTTTTCATGAATATTAGACATTAAAATGTTAGAAATGTATGTTAGCCATGCTCCCACACATATTTTCACTAAATTATGGGCCAATTTTCAGAGAACAGCCCATAAGATATGTCCATCCTGGAAGGTAGAGAATTAGTGTGGTTAGTTGGGCGAAAGCAGGTGGAGGATTACTGAGAGTGCCTGGGTTTCTGTAGGTGGAGGGGCACTGATTTTGGCTTTGTCCTGAAACACATTCAGCTCTTCTGGGGTTACCTGATGTTGGACCTATGCAACTGCTCTTCTTTACTTGGCTCTTGCTTCAAAGGTGGCCATCTTTTAAGTGTTGTTTTTTCCTGTCATTGTGCTTTTTTTTTTTTTGCTTCAATCCGCAGCCACAACCTAATAAATCTCCTCCTGATTTTCTCTTTTACTCTCTCCAACACACTCACAGCGTTTGGAAGCTCCATGAGGGAGGAACCGGTTTTTGTCCTGAGCAGTTCCTCGATGTGATAAATAGCATCATATACTTCTTGGGGGGGTGGCAAAGGGCACCTGACTGGTACTCTTTAAACTCTAGCAACATACATTTCTCCCACACGATTGTCATCACTGTGCTGTGTTGCAGTTCTGCAGTTTTCAAATATGCTGGAAAACTTGATGACCTTGTGGACGATGTAGCCAGCAAGATGGAGGTGTATACATTTTTCGGTCTTTGTTAGGTCAGGTGCTGCTCTGTCCACCACTGTCAGTTGTTCCACTCTCACTGATGGAGCGACATTTTCCTCCACACCATCCAGGAAGTCTGCCAGAAAGCTCCTGTCATCGTTCTGGTAGCTGCCAGAGTTGATGGTGGTGAGGAACTGCCCCACAGATATGATCCTGAGAGCATGATGGAATTCCACTGGAGTTGGTACAGGATTTTTGGACCTCACACAACTGAATGTATTTTCAAGGTAGTCTTGAGTGAACCTTGAGGTTAACACAAATTTTTGTCCCCTTGACAACATCTTTTCCTGTATGGCCAGAATTGATGCGGTTGCCATTATCACTCCTGACTGAACAGGCTTCCAGGCTGCCCTTTGGACCAATCTTGATGCCATGGAACAAATGGACAATGTGTTGGAAGAAGGTGATGGCCCTCTGGTATTCCTCCATCCTCACCCTGCTCAAGGCTATAACTGGGTGCAGAGATGACATGAGATCAAGCCACTTAACAATTTGTTCCAGGAACCATGCTGTGGTCATGTAGGAAAGAGGGCGGTTTTGCTGCTGAACCATGTATTTAAGCCCCGCACTTGTTGCCATACTTAAGACATTGAGAGCTGGCCCAACCTTCATTTTTTCGAAGTAGCTTGTTCCAATGGCTGCAGCTGTCAGGTGAGGGGCTATTTTTAATGTCATTCCTTCTTGAAATGTAACTAAGTCCTTTATTGGGACCACTGAAACCTGATTAGAGGGGAGATTCGTTTTTGGACAATATCTGAAGGAATAACGAATAAATGTCCATGGATAAGAGCACTTTTCAGATTTTTAATGAGATGTGGGACACCTGGCATGAAGGCCAGCTGCCTGTCTGCTGTTGCTGGATGTGGCAGAGATGTCTTGTAGTGGTCAAATCTAAAGGATTTCCACATGGCCTGGTTCGGGCTGCCCATGTCTGTGGTGATATTCATTACATGCAGACCAATGGATGATGCCCTCTGAATTATTTCACTAACTATTGGCCTGTACACTGCTCCATTTTTTGAATTTCCACTGAAATGGTATGCAACAACTTGCTTCCAACATCTTGTGTTTCCAGCCAACATAAACACACACGCACGTGTTGCTACCCCTTTGTGACCTGGCAAAGTCACATCGCCATACAGCTTTCCAAAAAGTGTGTGTAACTTAACACTTGGGGCTCTAATTTCATGGCGCAGCGCAGGGGGCGCAAGCCTGGCACACCCCGCGCAGTATTAATTTCGTCCGGCGCACTGCCGTGCACTGCCAATTTGACAATTTGGTAGACTGTCTGCGCAGAGATGGGTGTGACGGCGCACCAGGGGGAGGTGCCGACAGATTCAGGTTGGCGCAGTGACAATTTCGTGCCAAAAACAGTGCAGAAAGTGCGCTGAAAGCTCGCCTGCTCCAACCTGGTCTATTCTTGGCGCAAGGCGAAGCGCACCCTCCGCAGCTGTAATTTGGTTACAGGCGCACATGTGCGCACACGTCAACAAAGCCTCAGAGGCAGGTTTCCAGAGCGTCAGGCACATTTTAAACCAATAAACAATCACAGCAATCACTATTTAATGTAACCGTCTGAACCAGCATATACATTTGTATCATTTTTATTTTCCCGTCACATCAGATGTCGGATTAAAGCCGTTTGTCATAATGGAAACTTAACCTGACAGCATCTGGAAGTGTGATGCACATCTTACAAGTCAACAATAAACAGACTTAACATCTGATACTGAGTATATATCTGGCTTCTCTCATTTCATTAAATTCAAAGAAAAGGGGGAGAAAAAAGACGAAAAACAAAGAGATCAAATAAATTTCCCATATTTCTCTATTTTAGTCTTTATTTTTAACTTGATCTAAAAAGATGGAGTACATTATTGCAAGGAGGATGAGGAGGAGACACCGGGAGAGTATACAGTATATCACTAAAGGCTCTGCTATTTGGTGATGACAAACCAGGAATGCAGGTGGATCAAAAGTATTCTGAATGGATAAGCCAGCTGGGGCGTAACTGTCTCTTAATTTTGTACTCCTATAATGACAAAGGAACAGATTACAACTGTCCCGGGAGCTGGCCCACACGGTGACGCGCTTCGTGGCCTCAGATGCGCACCCCGATGGCCAGTCCGTTCTCCCAGCTGCTGAAGGGACAGCAGCTCTGTCAGAGCAGCGGGGATCATTCAGACAAATCAGACGCTGTGCCTCGCCCTCAGCGCATTTAAAGGCGAGGAGAGGTGCTCATTTGATTGGTGAAGACAGCCCTCGGCTGTGTTTAACCCACTCACGGCTTTTTTCCTCCTACTCTGGCATTTGCGCCGAGGGGAAGAGACGTGGGCATGGATGTGCTCCTCTGCGCTCCTCTGCACCTTGAGTGTACCTCTCTTGGCACTGCAGGAAACTTGTAAAGTGCACCGTTCCCACCCTATGCGCACGGCGAAGGCTGGCGCAGGGCAGGTGCGCCTGCGCTTGGTCTACGAAATTAGAGCCCCTGGTGTTATTGCTGTTTCATCAATGGTCAACACACACTCTCTTTCCAGGTCTGTAAACCCACCTGCCTGTGGTTTAAGGAAGTCAAATACTTCTGTTAAAACACCAGGCTCAAATCCAACTGACTGCATCCTTCTCTGCAGGGTTCTAATTCCTGGCAGGGAAATCTGGAAGTCCTGCAAGGCCTTGTATCCAGTGGAACCAGCAGTAAACCGAAGTTTTAATGCCTTCCTCACTGTCGTTGCTCCATTTCGTTCCCCTTGTGGTTATTCGGCCTGATGCTTCAATCTGATCTTTGGTTAACATTTTCCTAATTTCTCTGTCCTTAATTTTCATTGTCCTCTTGACAACTGCATTTTCCTGCCTTACCTTTCTCATTGCTGCTGTGTTTTTTTTAATTATATTTTCTTGTTTTTTGAGTTGTTTTAGGAGCTGTGATTCAATGGTTGGTGGCTCCCTGCTGTCCTGATGTGAGCTCTCCCTGTCTCTCCTCATCTGCCATGTCCTCTCTTCCTTCTGCATCACTTTCCCTTCTTTCACACTCCTCATCTTTTCTTTCCTCAGTCTGAGAAACTGGTGTAAGTAGAAGATATGACACTGTTCATTTTTAAATACTAAAACAATATTGTCACTCAAACAAGAAATATTGGTGTGGTTATCAAGAGTTCATATGCATTATACCTGTGTCATCTTTAATACAGTAGCTGTGATCGGCAGATATGGAGCCTGTTTTGGCAGGTGAGAGGGGGCATCGTGGAGTAGGGGCCCTCCTCTGTCTGACTGCTGGCTGATGGTTGGTATTGCATCCTCCTTCAGCCTAGTCTTTGCTGGTCTTGACAAACTGGTCAGCCTCAAAATGTGCCTGGGGAGTGACTTCAGCTTAATTATCACACTCAACAGCTCACTTTAATCAAGGAGTACAGACCTGCAGAATATATCCCATAGTGGTTGAATACACACTATGAGGCCCAATTCCAATCTGCCCCCTAAAAACCTCAGGCCCTGAACCCTAATTAATTACCTGACGTCGGCTGTAAGTGACTAAGGGTCCAAATGCTGTAACCATAAATAGAGCAGCACTTACCCACTCTCATGACATGTTACCTTGACAACAAAATGTGGTTGACGCCGATCTCTGACTGGTAATTTACAGTTTACTTTAAACAGTACAGGGTGTGTGAGGGGGATGGACTTAAAACAAAACATTCCTGGATCAGATCTCATCAAATCAGCAATAATCACAAACTACACATGTAAATGCAGACAGTAAACTTTTCTTTTCTTTTTTTTTTTCATGGTCGCATCTATTAACAATAAAGACACTAGCAGAGCTCTAACTACATTTGTTTATTAACTCCACTACAGATGGCATCTGATGGTATTTGTCTTCACAACGCTCTAAACTGTGGGTAATTTCCTTATGCAAGGTCAGACTTCCAGGGATTAAGGGGGCAGAAAGGGCTCATTCCCTGACTTGATCTGTCAGTGAGTCTGTGAGGGGTTGGATTGGAATTGGGATTTAGATAGTACAATATATATTATTAATTTCAAATTTCCTAGTGGTCTGGTTTTTGATAGTGTGTCATTGTGCAAATGCATTGTTTGAATGTGATTACCTCACATATTTTATCATTGTTAAAATCTTCGTCTGTCACAACTAAATTGCTCCTTCTGACTTTAGCCACCCATGTCTGTCTTCTGTCCGTCTTTGGGAAAGCCATACATGCAGATGCCTTTTTCTGAGCGGCTGGAGCAACCCCATGCAGCGCAGTACACCATGGTGAAGACTGTATTAAGGACATCATAGTGGAAATGACACAAACAGCTTGCAACACATGCAAGAGCACTCTAATAATTTGCTCTTCAACTTCAAGGATAATGCCAGGGTAGACTTCATTATTGTAATTCAAGACACACCACTCTCCGATGTGTTTTGCCTCAATGAGTTGTGGGTGCCACCTGGAGACAATTATTTATTTATTCAGTTTATCTATCTATCTATCTATCTATCTATCTATCTATCTATCTATCTATCTATCTATCTATCTATCTATCTATCTATTCATTCATTCATGGCGCGACATATAATGTAACTGAAGAAGGCCATAATTTAAACTACCGGTAATATAACTGTGTGTGTCTGTGTGAATGAAATGCCCACCCTGTCATGTGCATGTCCAACCTGTTGTATCTAAGTGAACGACACAGCGTCACATTAGTCGACGCCAGTCGCTCTTTCCGCTTGGCAGTTAGCATAAACTACACAGACGCATTAGCAGACTCGTGTGAGCAAGCTAGTTAAAGCTCTTGTGCATATTCTTGAAAATTTGAATCACCATCTCCTTTCACCATCTTGTTTTACACTTTTATGTAAATATATAAACACTGAACTAAAATAAGACAAGTCAGACATACACACAGTCTTGGCCTTAAACTACAGCTTAGTTGATTATGACTTTACCCCAAGTTATGTAACATTTGCACAAAAGCAAACTTGCTATATGTGATGCACATGGGACTTGCTCTTTCACCGTTGATCACACTTGTGGGCTGGAGAGCAGTTTCCTCCCTTTCTCGAAGAGATGAAAAACTGTAATTGGCTGACGCCTGTCACTGCAGCTGTATTTCTTAAAGTTGAGCTTCTCCCAACTTCAGCTCATCGCCCGACAGGGTGGACATTCATTTCAGGGACATATTCAACTTTTTTAAATAAAAAAAAATATATATATATGATTTTTATTTTTTATTACACAAGGCACTTAAATTATGTAATATATTAATGAGCTAAAAATTATAAATGACTTAAAAGTATGACAGCAGCAGGATAATTGTCCAGACTGGTGATGGCAGAATCTGGTTGGCTAGGTGCTGAAGTGAGTGTACGCTGAAGATCTGAATCACTGAGGACAGGAAGTCAGGGTGAGGACTTCCTGTTTGAACTTTCCCTATAGCTTCCTTGAAGAATTTAGCTTTCGAGCTTCCTGTTATAAACATGGTGGCCTTGAAAAAAAGTGTCACAGTATCATTTTCTCCTGGCTGCTGATGTGACTTCTTTACTTTATTGTCCTGGTTTGTCTTTGAGTGAGAGGACAGAAAAACAAGACAAGGCTGCAGACATGGAACCAGCCATCAGATTTAATAGAACTTTTCTTTTAAATGATTGTTAGATTTTAAGCATGGAAATATTTTATTTTGTAATCAATTAATCTAGAACTAAAAGTTTTTAGTGAGTGAAACTTTTGTGTTATTTTCCAAAAAGAGCAGCAAGAGGGTTTCCCAAAGATCAAAAATTTTGCACCAAATGTCTAATTATAACATTGTTTATTTTGTCTCTCTTGCTAATAAAGAACTAAAAAAAAAAAAAAGTTGTTTTTTGAAGAAGGTTTTAGTGAAGGATTCCTTCTTCTCTTTGTCAGAACTTAGAGGTTTGTCATTTAGGGAGCTGCAGTCTGATAGTCTATTCCTCTAAATAATGACTTCACAATAATAGGATAGTTAAAGACAGCAGTTACTGAATTATAAACCAAACTATAAAGAAAATGAAATTACATTTTGTTTTATTGATGGCCACATGGTGGTGCTGTTGCATGTGGAGCCTCACAAATACAATATGTGTCAGTCTCTCTGTGCTGATGGTTTGACTGTTGCTTTTACAGAGTTCACTTCTCTGGTTCAGGTTAAAGATAAATATGGAGGAGAAATGCTTTTATTATTGGTTAACATTTCTTGAGAGTAGTAATGACTTCTTCCTACCTGCATCTTGTCAAACATGATGCAATACGCTCATTACTAAAATAATTGTCCTTAAACTATTCTGATCCTTTTTCTCTACAAATATTATCTTGTGCTGTATTTGATGCCTGCAAGACGTTCCCAAAATTCTGGGACAGGGCATGTTATTGTCAACATTGTTTTTTTTCTACATTTGCCATTAAAGCTTTGTAGGTTGGATTATTCATTCTCACTTGATGTATGGCTTGTTGTGTTTTGCGCTTCATGTTGTCCCGCACATTTTCAGTGTGAGATCGGTCTGAGCTAAACGCAGGAGAATCTGGTGCCTGCACTTTTTTGCCATAAACCCACACTGTTGTGACACATGCAAAATGAGACTTGGCTTTGTCTTGCTCAAATAAGCAGAGCCGTCCATGAAAAGAAGATTTGGATGGCAGCATATGTGTCTCCAAAACCTTTCAGCATTAATGGCGCCATCACAGACGTGCAAGTTACCCATGCCATGGGCTCTTACTCACCCCATACTACCACAGGTGCATACCAACAGCCTGGATGAGGTTTTTCCTCTTTCACTGGGAGGACATCATGTCCACACCTGATTCTCAGCACTGCAGTCACCCACACTATTCAGATGCTACTCCACTCCGCATCTACATGTGGTATTGCTCACTGACTCTCATGCTCTCCAGTGTTCCCTTGGTTTTTGAATGCTGTTTGCTTTTGTACTTCTTGTCTTTGTTGCTTACTGTACAAGTGAATCTGCTCATTCTCATCCAGTGACTCTATGAGACCCACTATGCCTTACCTTCAGAATCACTGCTGCACCCTCTGGACTTCTCACTCCCTTCAGCCTTCACTCTCCTCAGATTCTCCCTCACTCCTCAGACCCTGGATTCTCCTAAATAATTATCAACGTTACACCTTTAATGTGACTCCAGTTCAGCTTTTGGGTCCTTGCTGCACAACCAGGAAGTAATTCCTGAACACTTGGTTTCCAAAAACAAGTTGAAATATGGACTTGTTAAACCACAGCATGTTGCCTCAGTCCATCTCAGATGAGTTGGTTGCAGAGAAGCTGACAATGTTTCTGACAGTTGTTGATATGTGGCTTCCACTTTGCACATTAGAGTTTTAACTTGCACTAGATATGCTGAAGGATTATTCAACTGACTGTGGTTTCCTGAAGTGTACTGAGGAATGTAAAATGATGTTGGAGTTTAATGCATTATTGCTTGATAGATTGAAGGTTACATGCACTCAATGTTGATTTTCAGCCTTACTGATTACTTGCAGATCTTATTCTGTTAATCTTTCCATTTTGTTATTGACTATATATGATAAACTCCCTACAATGGAACATTGATATATTGTTCTGAAACTATTGGACTGTTTGCTCATGTAGTTGCTCACAGGGTGCTCCGTCCTTTCTTGTGAACGACTACTGAAAAACTCCTTTCATATGGAATCATGACACCCACCGCATTCTAATGAACATGTTCACCTGTGTTTTTAGAATAATCCTCAACTTTCCTATTCTCTCATTGCTCTGTCCCTGTCCTAGCTTTTTTTTTTTTTTAATGTATTGCTGGCATCAAATTAAAAATAAATGAATGCTGAATATTTACAAAAAACAACAACATTGAAGTAAATCAGTTTTAAGATTGAGTATATTTTCTATGAAGCATATTAAGTTGAATATAGGTTGGGAATTATTTGCAAATCCTTTCTGTTCATTTTGTGTTAATTTACATTTAACACAACATTCCTGTTTTATTGGAACTGAAGTTTGCAGCCAAAAAACAGAACATTTGAAGTTAATCTTTTTGTTAAATAATGGCAAGAATATTTCTATTCGACTGATTCATAATTGTTGCTGTTCATCTCATCTGCTTTAAAAACGTATAAATATTGTATTCACGCATAATGCTTGAGACTGAAATGAGATATAATAGAATATTAACTGAAATTTTCATCTGTCGGCTCATTTAGGATTTGGACCACAGTGAACACAGGTCTGCTTTGTTTCTGCACAAAAAGTTTTGGCTTTTTTTTGGCTTTTGATCACAACTATTTAAAAAAAACTATCATTTGTCCTAAGAAGGTTAAATTAGAATTACAACTTTCCCTGAAGATTTGAAAAATGGGCCAATGGTTATCAAAAAGTAAAGAAAATATCTGCCATAGTCAGCTCAGGTTTAACATCCCAAGCTGATCAACAAACCTTTTCCACAAGCGATAAATATTAAAGATAAAAGGTTAATGTCACTTAGTGCCTTTTTTAACGTCTGCACTGTTAAATTTCATTTTAACTTACAGAAAACAAAGAAACAAGTTCACTGCAGCAGTTGGAGCCTGTGAGCAACAGAGGGCACACGTTATTGAGGCGAAGGAAACCCTGAGACTTTAGAGAGCAGTGTTTGCACGTGTAAGCAAATGTGTGTTTGGTATACATGAGAATGTAAACACACCAGAGGACACACAAAGGAAGGGGAGGAGACGAACTGCAGGTCAGATTTCACTGATCTGATTGAGGTGACAGCACTTAGAGTAGACGATCTGTTCAAGGTAAGTTCTGTTTGAGTGTTTCTCAGCATGTCCCCTCCTCACCGCTGCTAAAGTTTAGACCCAAGACTTTACTCTACAAGAACATCACTGCAGTCTATTGAAAAAAATGTTCTGTTTATTTTCTCACAATGCAACATATCATGGATCACAGGAAGAAAGATCCAAAGTCATCCATAAGTGCATGTGGATTTGACAGGAGCTGACTTTGTTTTGGTTATTTCTTCACAGCATTTGGATGAATGTTTAGTTTATTTGGTCCTTGTCATTTAAGAATTAAATATTCTTATAGAATATCTTCATTTAAGCATTTGCCTTAAATCTGAGACAAATATCAGAAAAATGATCCATCTAAGGCAAGAGTTCAGACCTTTTTGCTAATCTTTCCTTTTCTCTAATTCTAACTTCTTTTTTAATCAAATTTGAGCTTTAGTTAAATGAATTATGACTCTAACCTAAGAGTTCTGATTTTTTTTCTCAGGAGTTTCACTTTTAATCTCAAAATTCAGACTTTCAGTCAGTAATCTGAGAACTGTAATTTTTTCCCTCAAATTTCTGACTTTCAAAGTATCGGAAATCTTCATTTCTTTCTTTAATATTCTTCCTATTTAATCTACTCATTCTTATTTTGTCCTATTAATTCTGACTTTAATCCCAGGAACTTTTTTAGGGTTGTCAGCTTTACTTTCAGAATTCTAATGTCAATTCTTTTTTTTTTTTCAATGTTTATTTTGGGCATTTTGTGCCTTTTTTGACAGGAGAGAGACAGTGGACAGGCCCGTGAAAGGGGGAGAGACAGAAGGGGAAGACACTCTGCAAACAGGTCCCACTTTGCCAAACCAGCACCCCTCTAATTTCAATTCTAATGAATTCTAAACCATATCTCAGAATCCTGACTGTCATTTAAAGGAGACATATCATGCTGATGCATGATTTAATACTTACATATAATATCATAAATTTGAAAACAAGACCTTACACCCCCTTAATTTACAAAAAATTAGATATTGTATTTTTTCTGATAACCTAGAACGAGATTTAATGCCTCTGAAAATAGGTCATTGCAAGATGTCCGCGAGATTTAAATCGTCGTGATGACACGAGGTACCTTTCTTTTTATTGGAGTAATCTGATAAAACACTTCCTCCTCTGTGATGTCCGTCAGCCACAAAACCGTCACAGAGGAACACATTCGTCCAGCAGCAGTTTATAGATCCCTTGCTCACACTCACTCATTACCAGCTCTGGCCTGTAGGAGGACTCAATACGCGGTCGCTTCTTTGAGCCTGCCGGAAAATACAGTAGAAGAAGAAGGACAGGCTGGCTCTACCCCTGATAGAACTGACCAATCAGAGCACAAAGGGCTGTGACGTTGTGAGGTTACTGTAGGTCATCCTGAGATCCGAGTGTTTCAACGAGAGCTTGATAATGGCCTAAAATGAGGATTTTGAGAATGCTATTGTGGGGCAATGAAGGAACTAAATGACTTGTACTGAGGAGAGAAATGCTTTACAGGCATCCAAGTCTGGCATAGTGAAAAGGAGAAACAAGCATGATATGTCTCCTTTAAGAATTCGGATATTAATCCTAGATATTTTACAGTCAGTCTGTCGGTCTGAGAATTCTGCCCTTTATTCTGTAAATCCAGAGTATTTTAGTTTCAGAATTCTCACTTTGTTCCTTAAAATTCTAACTTTTTAAATCCCATAATTCTGAATGTTCCTTCTCAGAGTTTGACATTTTTTCCAGCAAATTCAGTGTTTTTCATTTCAGAACTGTGACTTTTTTCTTCAAAATTTTGACTATTTATTCTTATTCTGAATGATTTACTTAGAAGTTTGACTTTTTCAAGTCCAAAAAATTCAAGCACCTATAAAGATATTATGGTGGTGTTGGTCCTGTTCTGTATGATAATACTCAGGGAGCCAGGTGGAAAGCTTTAGGGGGCCTGTTGTGGCCCCCAGGCAGCCATTTGGTTATCACTGCACTAGGAGGCTGGTGTGAGGTTTAAGTTATGAATTAAGGCAATGTTGAAACTCAGGTGGTGCAACAACACAAACATTAGCAGTGTGTAAACTGTCATGAGTAAGAATTTAAACCAGGCTACGGTTGACCATACTCACAGCTGTGAACCCACAGCAGAACAACAGAGACAGTTTGAACTCCCTACACTTACTGCTTAACAGTGATTATGATTTTCTTTAGCTGTTTTAATCTTCCAGCTGTCATTAAGAGGGATATCCTCTGTAGGTCATACATTCTCCTCTGCTTTGAGTATCAACTCTCAGACCTGATCCCCACATCCTTTACCTGCTTTTACTATAAACACTTATTGTCCAAACTGGAGGTATTTTATCTGCGCTCAGATCCTGATGCCGGTAAACTCCTGCTCCAGTTTGTACCCTAAACACAGACATAATGAGGGTAGTGGAAAAAGCAAACAGCAGAGGTGTTTACTGCCATTTCAGACTGATGATTTACAGAATCAGAGAGACAGTTTGACTTTTCAGTCTTCAGAGAGGAGGTGTTGGTGAAGTGAGGACATTCATGTTGCCTCTCACTTCTTCTTCTTCTTCTTCTTGGGGCCTGTTCAGGGTTCATTTTGAGCTCAACCATGGTTACCCTGACAGCATACAGAGCTCGCACAAAGGAGACCCTGAAGAGGGACGTGCAGAGAGTCACATGGGAATTCTTGTTCTATGTTTACGTTAGTTACAATCCTTCACAATCCACCACTTCATGAGATAGAACCTACAGCCATGATGTTTATAGTGAATCATTCTGTTATATTTCACCTCATTAAATCTCCACTCTAAGATATTTTTCACAGCATTATGTAACTAATGTATTATGATACTGCTCGTGACTCTCCTGACTGTGTGAGTTTGCCTACTTTAAGCTATTTATCTGACAAGATTTAATCATGAAGAAAACATACACAGACTCTTTCAGTGTTTGCCCGCTATCCAGATACAACGCTATTCAGATCATCTTTTGATGCCACAAAGAAAATGTACAAAGTTAGACACAAATCCCCAGAAGCCTTCACGAGACACTGCATTCACAAAAGCTGACAAGATAACTCCATGACTTGGCTCATACCTGTGCAGTGTGTGAAGTTTGTGCAGTCTACAAGAAATGCAGCTTTTGTGATTTCTTGTTTCACAAATTGACATCCAAAGCAAAGGGTGATCATGGAAGTCCATGACCTTGAACATTTACCCATGACTATGAAAATGTATTCAGGTCATTATCACAGCCTCCTACTAATGACCCGAAAAGGCAAGACGCCAATCAGTGGTTGGGATTTTGAAATGCCCAGTAAGATATCAGGAAGCCCTGCACTGGCTTCCACTGGATGACACGAAAGATAGACACAAGTCACTTGATGTAAGTCCAAGTCAAGTCTAAAGTCTCTAAGGGGCAGCTGCAAGCCAATCAAGTCTCTTATAACTTATAATCAAGTTATCACTAAAATAGATATGATAAAGAGTGCTGACCATAGGCAGACATGCTAACATGACATCACTCAGTTCTGTGGGCACCAGAAGAGCCACTGTTTTCAATAGACTGTAATCCAGTCACATTACGTATAATTAATATGGAGCAAAAGTGTCACTGAGTCTGTAAAATGAGTCTGCACATATTAAAGGTGCTATGAGGAGAATCTGTTTCTGGCGACATAAAGACTCTGCTACCCATGAGTATGCACGGCGACTGTCGTAGTGCTGCGTTCCAGTAACCTCAGAACTGGGAGTGACATTATCTCCCACTTATCAGCATTCCAGTTGAAGTCGGAAAAAAACATGCCGATCTACCAGGCTATTGTTAGCTGTTGTTAGTTCACCCTGTGTTGTTGTATGAAGAATGTGATTATCACTATGGCAGCACTTTTGTAAATATAAGTCTAACAATGCTATGTATACAGCTGATCTAGAGTGACACACCCCAGTCAGAAGTGCAAATAAAATGATTATCACAGGAGCTAAATAACTGTTCACACTGGGGGCATCCATCTTCGATTGTCAACTGGGGGGTGGCGAGGTTTCACCGAGTTCCCAGTAGGAAATTCCGACTTCGGGGAACGTTCCAGTTGCAGTTTCCTACTCAGAACTCGGAAATTCCTACTTCTGACTACAACTGGAACGCACCAAAAGACGTGACCCAAGGTACATAGCGGTAGTTTTTGATGTGTGACAACAAGCAATTTTTGGAAAACTTAGTATCGTAATTTTGTAGCCGGCTATATATCACTACTTACAGCCCGGTGCTCTAAGACGTGTCCGAATAATATAAATTTGCTCTAGTTTTAATTGTCTTGTTCCCGAAGTTGAGTATCCAGGCCAGTCCACTTAGCTAAGGAATAGCATTTATAGATAACCTATTTTGATGCTATAATACTCATCTTAAAGTGTATATTTCGATCTGGCATATATCTAAAAGTGAGACTTTTTGTCATTACTTAGAAACTCCTCATAGCATCTTCAAGTAGACTCAAAAGCAGAGACTAAATGTCAAACCCAATTGTGCCCCTTTGCCCTTGTCTTACTCTGTGGCCCTTGGTTTTGCGTGTTCACGTCTTGTGAAGGGGTGTCCCAATTCTCTGTAAGGTTATGGGGAATTGCTACAAGTGCTACAGCCCTTGAAACAAATACAAACCTGGACCTCACCTCCCATAATCCACAATGCCCGCTGACAAGATGGCAGAGCGGAGTTGGAAGGAGGAGTGTAAACTCTAATGATGTAGTGGGAGTTGAGTAGCATCTCGTTTCTTGGGGGCTTGTTTTCCCCCTTTCCTCTTGGTCCTCAAAACAGAGGGTCAAGGGGAAGGGGTAGGAAAAGGGTAAGACATAGGGGAGGGCTAAGGTCTACAATTGGGAACGACCCTTATTGGATTTCAATGATAAATGACAGAAATCTCAATGGGAACTCTAAGACATAAAAGCATCCTGGTTACCTGTTGATGCAAGTGTTTAAATTTTGGGCCCATTTTGTTAAATTTGATGAAATACTTCTGTAACACTAAAAACACTGTGATTCAGCATCAGAGAGTACCAGCAGCAGATGTCTGTTAATCTAAAGTCCGTGGCCCTGATCATGTAGATCCTACTTGTCGCAGCTTTCCTCTTTGGTATGGCACAACATTAAGTCACCTGTACAGTTGTGACTCGATGACATCAGCTGTTACTCGTATTTACTGTAAGCCAGAGGTTCAAACTAAAATGACTGACAGCAAGTCTCAAACCCAGATTCTTTGAGGAGCAAGTCAGAGACAAGTAAAGACACCTTTTGGTGCAACTTAGGCGCCACTTGTCTGAAACTCAAACTTGAGTCCCCATCTCTGGAAGACACCGACGGCTCATCGTAACATTTAAAAACCCAAAATGTGAGCAAACCATCAAACTTCACAGGGACGTTGGCACTTGAAGATAATTAAAGCAACATGCCGGATTTGGACCCTGTGACCAAGCAGATGGCAGAGCAGGAATGTAATTTGTGCTGGTGAATTCATTTGTCACAAGCCTCACGATTGATTATGTGCCAAATTTTATTCATGTTTCTAGACTTTTGGCCACAGCTACAGTTGCCCCCTGGGCCATACTTAAGAATATCTGCTTTATATATTTATTAGCCACTGTGGAGTCAGGTACTTTCTAACATTGCTGTACAGCGGGATTGTCCTAATTTTTTGCTTAATCTGAAAGATCCATCTTGCAAAGCTCCAAGCTAAAATGATTGAGCTCGGTCTGAAGAAGCACTGCCCAATCAGCATCCTGGAGCAAAGAGAGCCAGAAGCAACAAACGTCACAACAGCAGGAAGGTGCTTCTTTTAGGGATCAACATAGATGCTACCAGCTCCAGTGGTGATTTTGTCAGATCGTGACAGCAGTTCTTTATTAAGCAAGAGTTTATCATACGAATTTACATTTGTTTTGAACTTGATATTACCGCAGTAGCGCCCGCCTACTGCAACATCTGGTTAGCCTGTAATAAATGTGATTGATGAAACGATCATCCAGTCACCTGCTAGATTTTCTTTTGAAAGGTTCTGTCCTTCCAAACACTTTCTTTGATTTACAAGTGAAATATATCCTGTAGTGTAGTGGTCGATCTGGAGTGTCAGGACAGGCATTTTCACACGTCTCTTCTAAATTCACCAGACTAAGTGTAGGATAATAAAACAGTTGAATCTGGCCTGTGGGGGAATCTTTGATGTAAAGTCAGAGTTTTGATGTGGTTCATTTTCGAGGTTAAATGCAGTCAGATGAGGCCTCTGAAAAAACGTGTGCCCCTTTACATAACCGAGCCACGCGAGCTGGAGACTGCGTGTACATAAAAGGAGAAGTGCTATTGAAACATTCTCAGCTGATCCAAGCGGAATGAAAAGGACATCAGTGTACAGTTGACCTCCCTACAGTCAGCACTGTGGAGGTTGATGCAGCCTCTGCAAGGTGAGCTCAGGCCTCTGCTCAGCTTCCTCTCTGCTGGGGCACGGATGTGTTCAGGTCCAGTGGGAGACACCAGTGGGTTTCTGTTGTACTAGTCTGAGTCTAAACAAAGCATTAATGTGGGCTGGCACATGCTCAGATGTATGTGCGGGGCTATACTGCAGACCAAATGTCCTCCTGTGTGGGGAAAGTAGAAAATAACCTACATCTTAAAGCTTATGCAGCTCTCTGCCCAAAAGCTTAATGACTTTAATTAAAGAACAAAATGTTATTCAAAGGTCTTGTTAACATAGTGTCTCTGTGAGTGTGTGTGAGCCTCTGAGTCTGCAAGGTGAGATTTGGCCTCACTGTCCTACAGCGTCTGGCTGTTTGCCAACCTGGAAACAGCGTCAAGTTACACAGAGACAGACGACATGAGACAGGAAATGATGTCGATCCATACAGTGAAGAAACCAGTGATCACAGGTAAGGCAGTTTTATCTGAAAAGCACCATTCACTGCGTTTCAGCATGCATTACTGAAATAAAAACAAAGATGTTATATTATTAAAAGGATCAAAAGCATAAAAGACACCAAATGCTTCATTTGGATTTGCCAGATATCATCATCATCTGTTGTCTAGTAGACTCTTCTTGCAAAGTTTCAGTCTGGATAGATACCTCCTGGTCAGAAAATGACCAGAATTTGCAACGTCCTTTTGAGGACAAATAGGCTGCAGCTAATAAGTAAGGTTGAGTTGTTTTTGAAAGCAGTAGTGTGTGCAAACCTTTGGCTAACCCATGATAAATGTGAAAGACAAATTCAGTAATGTTTTAGTTTAAGGCTCATCCTTTCTCAATCGGTTTATGTGGGATGTTGCTCAGATGGACAAGAGGAATACAGTATATATGAAGAATATATTTAACTTTCTGTCTGGTGTGCCAAGTTATAAAATGGCATGACTGTGAGAAAATTCATGATACCATTGTGTGATATATGCTGTAATGACAGCGTCAATCTATTTTTTTTATGGTCTAAGGCAGAGATGGGCAACTAGCAGGCTGAAGGCCACAGGCATCCTTCCTTCTTACTCCATGTGGCCCCTTAAGTCAATTTTGAACTTCCAGAAATTGCAACCATCAGATGAAAATATGTGTCATGAATATTTTGTAATCCTCAAAAAAAGTTTAGGGAAGTTATTTCAGTTGAGAATTTATCCTCTTTGATCATACCAACTGGTTGTATTTGACGTTATTGGGAAGCCTTTACCATGAAGTACAACTTGTAAGAATCATGCGTTCATGGAATGAGCAGCACAGCTAAATGTGTTGGCAGTGCCCCTCAAAAATGCCACGTTCCTGCAACTATAAGCTGGTCCCTGTATGGAGAGTGACAGCATTATTTGGTGTAAGCCCCGGTACCATTTCCAAACATAGGACCAAGTTCTGACACCAGTGAAGTTAAAGACAGACTGTAAAGTGGATTTCCAATGAAAACAAAACTCCAAAGAACACAGGTTTCTCACCCTTGCTTCACTGATGAACCATAACCTTTTTACAGTTTCTTTAGGCACTTCACACATGTTTGTCTGTGTTAAATATTCCACAAATACACTGGCCTTAAAAGTTGTGCCTCATTGTAAAGGTGACTAATCAGGCTCTCCAGTAATGTTAAATTCAATACCAAAGAGAACAGAAACATTTCTAATTTTTTTCTGAGGAATGCAAACATGTAAGATGAAAAACAGTTCTGTATTTGTAATTAAAAAACTCACTTTCCCCTTGTTACCTAGAGAAAATAAGCTCTTCTTTTTTGCTACATAAAAACCTTTTGTGAAACATTGTAAATAAATTAATTCAAATATTCATCAATAAAAAGATTTCCATATTTAATCAATTTTTTTTTAATTTTAGTCAATTTTGTAAAATATGTCTTCTTATTCAAAGTTAGACCTGGCAAGAAAGGTTATGTGAATAAATTAAATAAAAGATAAAACAAGTACTTCTTTAATACAATGATAAGGCACCTTAAATTGACATGAGCTGAAAAAAATGATCATAAACTGGTGAAACGTAGATTTTTATTGTTTTGTTAAATTGGAGGTATTTTTGATTGTTACATCAATAGTACCTTTTCAATTGTTAGTAGGGGATGCATTAAGGCGGGGTAAGCTAAGAAGAGTCTAAAGAAAATATTAAATTACCAGTTTCCTTTACACACCAATGTATTTTTTTTTCTTTTGCAATACGGCTTTAAAGGCTGCATTTCTCATCAAATACAATTGCAAAACTTTTCTTGTTTTTAGTATCAAAGAGTAATTGTCAATCATTGTTGCATGGGTTAGCTCAAATTAAATAATGGTTTTATTAAAAAAAAAGAAAAGCCTTTTGAACATATATTAGAGGAGTTAAGATTTGTTTTGCCTGTGCTATAATGCATGCCATATTAAAGCAAGGTCTGTAGAAAAGCAGGTTATGGAAAAAACGACAAAGGTATCATCATTACAGTTTTTTAGTCTTTTGCATGCTAAAAGATCAGAGATTAATAAGGGCAGACTGTTCTCTGAATAAAAAAAGCTTAAATGCTTACAATTGGAAAATACCAGATTGGTTTGTAAAGTATATACTTTTGTAGTTTAATTCATTATTCATTCTCTATTTTTGCTGATGATGCTGTTTCTCATTGTTGATGCATATGTTTGAGTCTTTAACCAGACTGACATGTTTAATTATTATGTGGTCCATTAAAAATATATATATTGTGATATTAACTTAATAATTTGCTTTACAGGTGCTTGGTTTGAGAAAGTGGATGGAGCTGGTTTGGTACAGGGACGAGTCTGATCATTACATGGGGAATTGCTGGCAGTGCCCCAGTTTATAACAATTTCGCCCTTTGAATCCGAGAATAATGTTAAGGTCACAGGTCGAGGGGGATATCAATGGAGATTAAAACAGTTGTTTTTGTTTCCGATTTTTTGATTATGGAGCTCTTATTCTGAAAGGACAGCGGAAGCAGTCTGTCGTCGTCGCGAGCTAACTGCTCTGATCTGACTTCACAGCGGTCATTGAAAACGGGGCCGGACAGTGTTCAGTTTTCCTCCTTCAAAAACCTGCAGACTTTGCAGCAGGCAGTCTGAACCGGGACAGCAGGATGTCCACTTCAGGAACCAAAAGACACAATACAAGGAACGAAACCGTCTGACTTCCTGAACTTTAGAAAGTGTTTGTTATCTCCAAGTTCATCCTGCTTCGATGGAGCCGCTGCGGGCAAAGTGACCCGGCATCGACCGAGGACCGTTTCTCCTCCTCCCGGCTGAAGACTCCGCATTCATGTCGATGTTTATTAAAATACATATGTAGAAACCTTTTTGTGCTGAACATCGCTCTGAAAAGAAGGGAGCCGCAGCGGTTATCCGCTGTTTCATCCGCTCTTCGCTGGAAAGTGGTGAGTTTACTTGCCGGTGTATCTGTGTGAAGAGAGACCGTGTTAAGTGATGACTTTCTGCCGGATGACTGTGTGGGTGTCGTCGCTACTGCAGACATGGAGGACAGAAAATACATTCACCTTACATCTCTTTGTTTGATGTATCAGTCAAAATGTATTTAATTTATTGTCACGACATTGCAATACAACATATTTTTGTTCGACCTATGTAAACTTTCAACATCCCGGACGTTTACGGCTGGAAGTCGTCTCCTAACACGGTCGCCCTTTGCATCAGTACACTGTCGGACTTTCTCACTTGTGTTTCGCATTGGTACACTGTGATGCCTTGCAGTGGTAGAAATTATTTCTGATTTATTTAATTGGGACATTCGGCTTATTTGTAAAAATTATAACAACCATTTCAGCATACCATGGAAAACATTTCTTGGTTTATAGGGGTGCAAAGTAACCAGGGGAGAGGGCAGAGTTGGACAGACTCAAGGGGTCCATGACTGACAGAAGCCTCGAGAACTACTGAATATCAACAGTTTTTCATATTTATTTACCAACTTTAGGCACAGGTGTTAGTAGGAATCACCTATCATTTCAATCATCCTTCTCTTTTATCTTTAATTTTTAAGCAAAAACTAATATTAGGCAACTTTTGCCCCACTTATCACCCAGGAAATACAATATATTGTGAGATATGCCCTTCGGTGCATTGTGAGAGGATTTCAATCAGATCAATCAAAAAAGAAACAAACCCGAAAAAAATCTTAATGAATAAAGAACTCAAAAAGTGAAGAACTAAGGAGAGACTATTATGAGTTTATACCAAGGTAACATTGGAGGAGAAAATTAAAATGCTAAGAGCTACTGATGAAATTATAGTAATACTAATAACACTAATGATAAAAAAAATGTTCTAACATAAATACATGGATAAAGAGTTGAAACAATGTGTTTATACAAGTAAGATGAAGATGATACGATGTTTAATTATCAAACACATCAGTTATGATCTGAAAAGTAAAATGAGAAAAATAATCAATGATGGTTCAGAAAGAAAACAAAGTTTAGAAAAAAGATAAAATACAAAAACGCATAAAATAAACTAATCTAAACATCATTCAAACTTAAATTATTGGATAGTGAAGTAAATAAATGGAGAATCTAAAGTAAATGTTAAACTCAGTCCAAAGCCAGACTAAAACAGCAGGTCTTGATTTGGCTTTAAAAATAGTGAACTCTCTGCAGCCCTCAGGTCGGTAGTTTCATAGATATTTGTCGTAATGACTAAAGATGTCCCACTCTGGGTCGTTGTTTGGACTTTTGGCACGACTTAGAGATCACAACCTGAGGACCTGAGGGCTCACACAGGCTTATATGATAAACAAGCAGAGCAAAGACCATTAAAAAGGTTTATAATCTAATTAAAACAAATCAATTCTAAAAGATACAGGAAGCCAATGCCGGGGCTTTAAAGTCGATGTAGTGTGGGCTCTCCATCAGATATTTGTTCATCTTTGCATAAGCTCTGTTAATGCATTTTACACTCTCAGAAATTAAGTGCCAACTTTGTGTTGGTAGTCTGAAGGGACATACATTTATTGTACTTCTTAAGTGGGTTCAATTCACCCTAAAAACTTCGAGCCACTTTCCACTCTTTATAGCCCTCCAGTAGTTTCTTCTAGGACACAGTGTCTGTCTCAGATGGTTAACAGCCAAATGACATTACTTAAATCATATTTTTGATTATTCTGGGGACTGATATGTAGCAGTCTTGTTTAATGGTGTGCTTTGGCTGCTCCTGATTGGGCACTACCATAAAAAAAAAACTAGATAAGAAGAAACTTGGCTCACCAGATTGGCCACTAGACGTGCAGGAAGGGTCAAAAGTGAAGTCTAATAATGTTTTATTAACTTTAAAAAAAAAAGATAACTTCTTCAGTATTGTTCATTTATTAGAAGGAGAGAGAGAGGGAAAGTGGACAGGGTTGTGAAAGGGGCGAGAGAGTAGGGAGAGGACTTCATCGATGTTGAGCCAGTGCCGATGTGCATCCCTAATTATGTACTTATGACATTTTAATCAGATTGATTTGCTAGATTGTTTTTCATTATATAGATCGTAACAGTGTACATTTAGTGACTAATGATTTTCATCATAGTTTTCGTCAAAGTTTTTTCCCCTGACAGACAGTAACTAACAAAAACAGGTGCAAATGGACAAAAACTGAAACTAAATTAACTGACAATTTAGTCAACAAGTAAAAAATCGATGAAAACATTTGACAGGCTTCATCCAATCAGAGCTAATTTAGTCATGTAGAAAGAAGGGACAAGTCAGAAATGTATCCAATCACAGCTGCTTTGGTTTTGTGGGATAAGCTGTGGAGTGATCCAATCAGAGCTGCCCCTGAATAGATATATTCGTGTAGAGCAGGTTCACTGTTTGTTGTCAACTCTGGTGTTGTAACTGAGATGCTCTGCCAGGTAGCCTAAATAAAGGTGACTGCATTTCACACAAAAGTTGAATTTTTTCCTTTTGATTTATGCATTCAAAAATTTTATTAGCATTCAATAAAGGGTTATTGACGTATTATTTTATCCACGTGTAAAATTTGACCTCAGAAATTCAAGGAAACGTTAAAAATGCCATAAACTTTATGCTTAAAATTTTAGTCAACTGAATTTACAGTAGATTTTGTCAACTAAAATGTTGTGAAATAAAACTAGACTAAAATAATTTTAAAAAGATGATTTAATCATGACTTAAATATAGAAATATATTTCAGACGAAAGACTATAATTAAAAATAAATGTAATTTTAAAATTCATAATTAACACGGGGTCGTATTATTGCCAAGAAGTGTCCTTATTTTAGCTTATAGCTGCTGTACCATTATCAAACAGATCATATGTTTAAGAATGTTCAGATGGAGACACTTAATTTCCCAGTTTCCTTAGCAGAGTCCTGGCTGGTCCATGACCGAAAGTGCTAAAACCTGCCCACCTTCATAGCTTTAATGAAATCCCAATGATTATGTCATTAACACGTAACCCTTATATTTTACTAGATATAAATAAAAGTGTAAATTAGCATGGAAAATGTCGCTATATCAAGAAATTAGAAACAAAAGCAAAACAAAAAAAGGCTTTTTTAGACTCTCACTGGCAGAAAGTCGGCTGATAATTGGCTGGTATCTGGCTTGAACTTGGCTGGTATCTGCCTGGGAGGGAAAAATTCAATCGGCAGCGTCTGTATTTCACCATTCGCTGAAATCTGCAGCTTTAGTCTTTTAAGTCCGAGGTATGTGAATATAACAATGTCATTCAGGGCTGTCCGCACAGAGACAGTTCAGGTGTATCTGCACATGTTTTTAACAGTAAAGGTTAAAAACATCTGTGTGGTGTTTTGTCCACACAGACGGTGTTTTAGGGAGCTTGAAAATGCACATTTTTGAAAATGGCTCCTAGGGTTGATAAATCTGAAGATGCCAGCTTGCATCTCTGTTTACAACCAGTATGGACATTTTAAGAAACAATGGCTTTAGCCCCCCCTCTCTCTGCCTGCACTAACCTTGACAACAACAGAAATGATGAAACACAGCATCACGTTTGTGCTGCAGAAGCTACGTAGTTTGTTTTGGCTTTAACAGCAAAATCTGCTGCTCCTCTATGACCACCGTGAGTAACAAGAGGACACAGAGAACAGCACACTGCAGCTGAATGGTGTTCATTATGTCTTCAGTTTCTTAGAAGTAGTTTTCGTTTTTCTTTTATGTCAGACATGTTTGCTTTTCATGTTCCCTGACATATTTCGGTGGAATTTTCCACTAGGTTTGACCTGTCTTATCAGCTGGTGTTACGGAGGCGTGACCCTCCTGTCAGTTTTTTTGACAGGACAGTCACGCCTCCCGCTGTCTGTTCTCCATACGCTATTGTTTCCTTACATTTCTGCATCCTTCATGTCTTCTTCTCCGGTTTTACTGCATGTCTGGAGCAGTGTTACAGCGCCACCTACATGCCTGGCATATATACCACAGCGTTTTCTGTTTTCATGTGGACGGACACATTTCCTAGAACATTACAGTCTTTACATTGAACTTTTAAAAAAGTTTAAAGGTTTTCTTCTCAATGTGGACAGGGCCTCAGAGCAATGTTCAGAAAATTGTTGTAATTTAAGATTAAGATGGCTTAGATAAGGTTAGCTAGAATTTAATTAATACGGAAAACTCCCTCAGGGAAATGAGGATTCAAGTAGCACTTTAGAATAACAGACAAAAAGATATATAAAATTATATATATATGTACAAAAGATAAATGAAAATACAATAAAATATGGCTATGACTGTGAATGCAAATTGTAAGTCGGTCCATTCACTCCCATGGTCCAAAAATCAAGCTGTAACAGAGCATATCCAGCTCCTGTCCCAGTGATGTTTAGTAAAGTGGGTTAAAGAGAGTCTGAGTTATTATGGGGAAGAGTGGGTGAGACTGGACGGAAATAATGTGGGCACAGAGGGCGGTATTAACCTCATCACCAAGTCATTGTCCTTGGCACAGTGCTGACCAGCTGTTCAGATGGCCGTACAAAAACAACAACAAAAAAGCAAAAAAGGCATTTTTTTACCAGAACTTGGAGATCCCATTAAAATTAAGCAAAGTCAAGGTGAAGTGGAGGTCTGTAATGTACACCTGAATGTCTAAACAGCATGTTAAAATGTCTTTATTGAATATTAAAGATAATAAAAGTGACCAAGAGTTTCATCAGTGACATTTCACATTTTTTACAGGCTAGACCTCAACGGTTTATGGGGACTAATTTCCTAAAAGTAGGTAATTAATATGAATGTGTTTATGCCAGAAGTGGCTCAAGTACCAGAAAGTTTTTTCCAGCACAAAGTTTAATTTACAATTTATTATATCCTTTTCCACCTGATGCATATTTGTAATGTCTAACAAAACACTGTCTGTCAAAAAGTGGTATTATATCTAGGTTTAAAACAGCTCTATTTCACTGTACATATGACTGAGGGGATCTTATCTGCATCATTTTGGTTTTTATGTTGTATTGTGATTTAAATGCATTTTACTTATGTGAAGCACTTTGAGTTGCCTTGTGTGTGAATTCTGCTCTACAAATAAACTTGCCTTGCCTACTACAAGGAATAAACTGCATAAATAAGATATAGAATTGCTTGTATTGATGAGAATAAAATCTGCCAATAAAACAAGTAATATTTTACCAATGTAGGGTCTTAAAATGAGGTTTATTACTCTACAACTCCGGCCATTTTTAGTTTGATATCTTATCTGTATTTTAGGGCTGAACGGTTTGTCCTTTTTTGATCCAATTTGAAAATTCAGATGTGATCATGTGATTGCGAAGCTGCAATTTTTGACTGACCCAGGATCTTTTATGTCAACTATTTTCACATTTTGTTTAACAAATTTACAGGCAAATTTCATCCACAGAAGTGCTGGTAAGTAGGCCATCAATACAAAGCCTCTGTTTGGAGTATCCCTTACATTATGATAACATATTTTTATCATCAACATTAGATGATGAATATGGTGCTATGTGCTGTTGATCATTGATTTCCTTACTGTTCTCTATCCTGTAAACACATTGCACTGAAGATCGATTTGAAGAAAATAGTGAATCAAATTGAAATCGTAATATCTGCCAGAAAAAACACAATTAGATCTTTTCATAATCTTATTCAGCCCTGATGTATATCCATACATGTCAGGAAAATGTAGTTTAAAATATGTCTCATGAGTTTTTTTGTCCTGAAACTGGACAAATCCTCTCCCCTAGATCTGAGTTTTTGCAGGTGCATTTTACAGTTTTTACAGTAGCTGCTTGACCGTCTCTTATGGTGCTTTCTACTGACATTTTTACTGTGTGCATTTTGCTCATACTGTATTGAACTGTGACTCAGAGTGTGTAAAACATTTTTCTTGACCCATTGAGAACACTAAGAATAACATACTGACAGGGAGGACATTAAAAAGGCCCAAACTGGAATAAGCTTCATGTGTAATTATGGATTTCACTGCACAGCTCTGTTTCTAGTGTACGATTACCAAAATCTGGGGGTCACATTCCAACCTCGTCACAAATGGGCTGAAACTTTAGTTCCTACAGTTGTTTTCGAGGAGAGAATTGAGTAATCTGTGAGGGTCTGTGCTGCTACCTCTTCATCACTCTGTCCCTCCCCTGGGATGATGATCTGTTTGTTTCCCAGGCGAAATGAGTTTTGGAAGTAGGAGACGGAGGGGAAAAGTCGAGAAGAGCCTAAGTTTTATTTAAGCAGGGCAAACAGATCTGTAACAATTTTAAAGACGGGCAAAAAGAGGTCCCCATCTCTTGGACGCCAGTATGCTGGTCAGTGGACTTCAAAGTGTGGGAAATACTATAGAGGCTAAAATAATCAATGTGTTCCTGGAGGGTCATTTTCTCTGTTGTTGTGCCAAAGCAGGAAATGACTGACATTCCTCACATGTTCAGGTGATGTAGAGCTCTATATGTGGCTAAAGAGCAACTATTTGCACCAGATCCTCCCTTTTTTCACTGGATTTCTTGTTGACCAACACCCTCATGTCTTGAAAAAATGCATGAACTGATACATTTCTGCATCATACTTTAGTGATTATGAGGCTGTTTTTCAGTTCAGTGTCCCAACACTTTGAAAGTCCGGGAAAAAGTTTAGTAACAGGTGCAGTCCTGAGTTTGCCAAAGCCTTAATGCAGTTCTGTTTTATCTCTTGTAGTATTTAAGGGAAACATAACGCTTAGTGTGAGTTGTTTGACCGCTGTCTTGACATTCAGATTTAAATAAAAAAGTGTTTGATATTAAGCAGATGTGAACAGGGTTCCACAATATTGGTATCATAAAGAAACTGTCAGATTAAAGTGAAAACATTGGTTATTAGTATCTGCAGTTATGAACCTTTCGGCCAATGTTTACAGAAAATATTGTGGCCTCATGAATGGACCACACGCCCTTGAAATTGGCTGTAATGTTGTCAAAATAATCAAATGTATGAGTGATATGAGTATGGATGGATCTGAATCAGTTATCTCATCATATTAAAGATCTGTGTGCACCGCATCTTAAATGAACGATTGCCTCCTCAGAAAGTCAAACACTTCTTCACTTAGACTGCATACCAAGACTGACCAGTATGTTGGTTTAAAATTTTAATAATTGCTTGTGCTATAGTCACATGAAGGGATGTGAGGATGTGGGGTTGTGTGAGGTGCATAGTATTAGGCTAAATGTGTGCCACAGTGTCACAGCTCAGTTCTCTCTCTATTCAGAACTCTTAGGATAGATGCTAATGCTATACATGGTGCCAGATCCTCCGCTTAAATAAAATAATTGTGGACAATAAACCACAAAAACTTCATGAGATGGGAACATGCTACAAACAGTTAGTTTATATTTCTATGTTTCTGTGTTTTTTTAAATCATAATTCTAAAACTACATATAGTTAGATAATAGCACGTATTAACCTGACACACCAAATGGACTGTATAGTTTATTTCAGTACTCCATCTAGGAAAAAGCCCGTAGAAAGTGTTTGGGAATGGGCAGAATATTTCAAAATCATATCCAGCAGGTGATTGGATGATTGTTCCACCAATCACAATCATTTAGATAATGTAAAGTCGGGCCCTACTGCTTCCCTCTAAAGCACAGAATGTAAGCCATTTCTAAAAACTTGTGGAAGGTGGAGCAAAAAATCCTTTCTTTAGTGAAGTTTGTTGTTTTAAATGTTTTTCATTTGAGAGAAATATGGTCCAGTTCTAACAAAACTGCTACTGGAGCTTTAGCATCCATGCCAAGTTCTTTATAAGCGACCACTTCCTCCTGTGGACTCGCTATTAGCTGCCACCTCTTCCTGCTCTAAAGTTTGGCTGCTTTGGGCTGCTTACAGTAGTTGTAGATTGGAGCTGGGCATGATGGATCTGTCTGATTACAGACATTCAATCAGGCAGATCCTGCTGCACTGCAAGGTTAAACAAGTATATCTTTTAGCCTCCACTCAGGGCAGAGTATTTGCCTAGCATTTTGTTCCTTTTTCACCAAATAAGAATTTCAAGTCTGGTGCCTTTACTTTGTCCTAAAAATGGCATTTCCACATGAAATGGTAATAAGTTGATGATTTAATGCAAAAAAAAAATCTCAAGTTTCAGTTTATTTAGGGCCCCTGTCACTCTTGGGCCCCAGAACTTCATGTTTTTTTTAACCATACTGCGCTCCTGAATGGAGCACACATATGTAGTGGTTGTGCTCCATTTACTCACGTCCCAAATACTAATTAGCTAACACAAGTGTTGCCACTCAAAGTTTCATCATGTAGCAGCAGCAGGGCCAATGATTGACTCAGGGCGTTGAGGAACAAACTGGTTTATTAACCTGTGACCTCAATCATGAAAAACACTGAAGTGGTCCTTTAACTTGAATGTGCAGCAGACTTCACCGTGATCTAATGATTTACTCTGGTTTTCAGTCAGGATAACTGAGAAGGTCTTTCTAAAGCACGGGAAGCCTTTTTCTATTCTAATGTAGTTTTTGTGCCCTTGTTCATTTGTGTGTGAAAATGTGTGTTTGTGTGTAGTAGTGTGTGTATGCTGGGTTGTTTGTGTTGATCCAGCCCTCTGAGTTCTTTGTGTTTGAGGAGGGGTCTCCGGCCTTGCAGGGCTGACCTCAGGGTTGCTATGGAGACGGCAGGAGCGACTTCCTGAATTCTCGGCCCATCCCGCAGTACATTATAGGGCAGGGATCTAAAGTCAAGCTCCAGACAGGAGTGGAAAAATCTGGAGGAAAACAGAGACATTTATGTGTTGAAAGGATGTCAATTTGAGCTCAATGAAAACAGAATCCAGTCCAGCTAATGTGATACAAAGGTTAAACAGTAAATGGGTCATCTTGCTTTTAGCTGTTACAAACATGACAAGGCAGTCTTGAGGAGAAACCTAAATGTTTTTGGTTTTTAGGACTAGAGGAGCCTTATTTGATGATATAGAGCCAAGTGTTCTGGTGTAAAGTGCAGGCGTCATCCCAGACGCCAGATTTCTTTAGTAAACAATTAAAAATGCACGTTTAAGTCATAATCATAAAACTAGACAAGTAAGCTTAGGTGATTAAAAACTTCCAAAACCAAATTCAGAATAGCTTAAAAAAAACTGTTGTATAGAGCCATTCAGCAATGGAATTTAGTAAATGAAAATACTAAAAGAATCAAAAGCAAATACTTTTTCAAACGATCCATCAAACAATTATTCATGAGAGAGACCACACAATTAGAATAATTAGAATAATCAATTTTTTGTGTTTGGTTTTAGTTTTTTTTGTTTGTTATTGATGTTACTTTGATTTACACTAACGTGTCAGTTTTTGTTTGTATGATTATTGTATGTTGTTTATGTTGTGATGTTTTATGTGTACCCCAGGAAGATTAGCAACCATGACAGTGGAAGCTATAATAATAATCATAAAGAATAAAGAATCCCTAAAGTTGCAAAGGAGTGAAAAATTTCTGGTAAATTTCCTTAAATTTTCATGAAAATTTTCATGGGAAGTTAAGCTGGAAAACTTTGGGAATATTAAAAACATGAAACCTTCAATGAGGATTATGGGAATTTACTGGAAATCAGGATATTTTAAACATACTGCATGGTATCCAAACATAAATATAAACAGTCCGGGGTTCAAATGTGCAGCTGTGCTTTGGGTTCTGAAATGTAGCCTCAGTAGTCCAGGGCTCTTGAAATCATCTGTGCAGCCGACTGAGGAACAGCAAAGAAATTCAGAAGTGTACTTGTATGAAATCTGTTTTTTAAATAAATAAAATAAAGTATATTTTTCCCCAAATCCCTGTTACGGTCCAACAGTCAGTTTGGTCAATACCAGGTTTCTAACCATTTGTTTCCATGAACTGCTGTTGACTTAAAAGGATACTCCAACATTTTCTTTTCTTTTCCGTGTCTTGCCTCACTCCAATGTCCATGACGAGCAGACAGAAACCATTCTTCACCACTTCAGCGCTAGTTAGCTTAGCTCAAACACCGGGAGTCAATGGGTAGTGTTAGGCTGCTAGTCATCAGATAAACTCTTCAGCGACTCTAAACAGTCCTGTGGGCTTGTTTTGACTCTTTTTTTACGCGTTATGTCTTCTATCATTGAATTATCTTCTTCTACTTCTATCCAGAGACTTTGTTTTGTTGCCCTACTTCTGCAGTGGTTTGCACCGGAGACATGACATTTGCGAGTGAGTTGAGGCTTTTGAACAGATCTTTTAAATAAACAATGAGAAACAATTCACAGTTGTAAGTGATAATGGTGTGTAAAAATATCAGTATGCCAATACATCGTGATATTCTGACCTCCAAGACAATATCGATATTTCAAATCTTAATATCAATTTTTTTTGTAAAAGTAAAAAGTCATATTTTATCAGAGTTGGAAATAAAATACAACTTCTATATATGCACAGTTTTGTTTTCATGCAGTCTATTCAGTTCAGACAGTGACAAGAGAAATATGTGATTCTGTCAGTGACTCAAAGCACTTTGTTCCTCATGTGTTCAATTAGAGCAGTGGTCCCCAAACTATGGCCCGCGGGCCGGATACGGCCCGCCTACACATTTAGCACGGCCCCCTGAAGGCCAGGCTCACACTGAATCCGTCCATATGGCACTATGGAAAGAATCTGCAAGAAGTCTATTTTTCTCCTCCGCATCAAGCTGAGAGAAGAAGACAAGCCAAACAGGAAGTGGCTCTACCATGATTCTGTCTCTTTCACAATACAATAATTCTGCACGGCACTGTCTTTTTCTATTTCTATTTCGGCCGGCACATTGACGTTACGTCTGAAATATAACCATAACCGGTGGCACAGGTCACAAGGAGCGTTGCAGGGCAAAACTTCCAGAGCACGGTGGATCTTGCAAATACGGCTATTGTTTACAAAAATTTCCTGAATACAGGAGGAATTATCGAGTGAACTCATATTCTCGCAAGCTCAGTTTCTGCACCTGCAGCCGCAGTCCTCTCAGGAGGCAGCGTGAGTGACGGTCTGCAGAAAGTCCGCACCGGAACCGCACCGCAGCCGTTCCGGATTCAGCGTGAGTTACAAACTGACCCTGGCCCCCATCAGAGAAGGGAAAAGTTATGTGGCCCTCACAGGAAAAAGTTTGGGGATCCTTGAATTAGAGTTTAAGCTGCGCTGCAGGTTTGGATGCTTTCAGTACATTATTAATGGGAAAACAAAAATAATTTCTTAGCAACATTACTTTAGGTGACTTGATGCACTCTGTTTTCGAGTTAAGAGTATGTATGTAACACTGCTTTAGACATTTTAAAAACAATGAAATGCAAAAGTTGTTTTCAACTAAATAGTTTTGACTTGATTTGCACTTTCAGTTTTGAGTGATACTGTGTAGTTTACATAAACACAATCTCTAGTTTTTTCTTAGCTAATTTTAGAAAATTGCAATATATCACAATACTGTGATATTGTGATATATAGTGATATTATCGTATCCATGAGGTTCTTGCCAATACTCACCCCAAAGTAAGTGAGCTGTTCATTTGCAGTTATTCTTAAATTTGCTGATAGTTTGCATTTTGTATGAGCATGAGTCACAAACAAATGGCTCACTCACGACTGTGAATCGGTTCTCATTGTTCACTTGAAGGAGCTGTTTGAAAGACTTGACTCATTCACTAATCTCGCTGCTCTATCACAGATCACCATGGAAGTAGGTCAATAAAACTGTCTCTGTTCAGTAGTTATATGATGATAGTAGAAGAAAATGTATCATGACAGTAAAAACTGGGTGAAAAGCTGAAGGGTTAATCTGATGATTGTTAGCAGAGGCAAGCTAACACTTCCCATTGACTCCTAGTGTTTGAGCTAAGCTAACTTAGCTGTGGGCAAACTTTGGCAGTCTCTTTCTTGTAACTGGACGCACAGTCAAAAGAACTATATGCTTGTCATGGCCTCAGGAGTGAGAAAAGACAGAAAGAAATATGTCGTCATATCACTTAATATAACTTTGTCTTTATGACAGAATATTTGAAGAACTGCTTCAAGCTAAAAAATGTTGTTGCTCTAAGCCAGCTGTGTATTTGCAGGTCATAGTGCAACAATTGGTCAGAGGGAGAAATTAAGGCATCAGCTACAGCCCAAACTAGTGGCAGATATTTATATTACCCACTATTTGACAGGCTGTGGTCGGACTGACTGGTGCAGTGTGAAATAAAACCAAACCAAACGATAAATGAAGCATTATGCACTATGCACCATTGCACTATGCAGCATTTTGCACCTTCACTATGGAACTAAACCAAGTCCACATTTTTTTTTGTGTGAAAAGGATCTTGAATAGTTACGGTTTAGACAGTTCTTGTGGTGGGATGAACCAACCACACTTCTACTGTGGTGTGTAAAAAAATCTTGTCTTATAAAAAAGGAACAAGTCAGACGTCCTCTGAGAAGGAGCAGCGGTTTATCATCAACTTTTCCAGCATCATTACTAAACATAGTCTCCTCAGAGCCCCATGCACTCATCACCCGAGGGTGTTGAGGAACATTAACCCGCTGTTTGTGCCCTTTAGGTGTCGGCGGTGTTAATGATCACAGTCCTGGTTTCACAGGCGAGCGGTTCAGTTAGTATTCAGTCCGTGAGCTGAATATCTGCTGGTCCGTTAAACTGCTGACAGAGACGGATAGACAAGGTGAACAATGGGGACGCTCAAGAATGTCAAATTGATTGGAAAACTCCAAACACAAAGACACTGTAATTCATCTGTCATATCCAAATCAAGAGGCTTAATGTGGTCAAGTTATTTCATGTACAGATCTCAATTTGATGTTGTGGAAAGTCTAAAATCAACATTTTTTCAGATTCTTTTGGAGGTGTTAGGACTTATATCCTCTAAGGTTCTCTAATACGTGAACAGCAATCTGAGCTGCAGCTGTCGGAGTAAACATTCACCTCGATACTTCAGAAGTTCAAGCACTAAATCACTAATTTAACTCAGGAGTCAGGAGTGTTAGCACGCAGAGATGGCACTGATTGACAATGCACTGAGATGTTGTAAACTTTTAAACAGGTATACTGTCAAGTGTAAATTCACAAGTCTCCATTAAATCTGCAGTTTGGTATTTCTGAAGTGTAAAAAGGGAGCATAGCATCAACAAGTTCACAATAGGAAAACAAACTTGTGCAAGAAAAAGAGCTCAGTTTGCTCTAGCTCTGGTTACATTCATTTTTGATGGCTGATAGGATAATCACTAATGTTAAAAAAACCTTAGCTGTTACAGACGCCTCCTGGTGTGGCTTTAATTTGAGTCTGTCTGAGATATTGTTGAAACTCTGGCCCCTTGAGGCTACGCTCCTGGTCTATTCTGTGATAACTAGTCAGTCCAGTACTCAGAGCCATGTTGTCAACAATTGTACATTATCAGAATCCAGAGAATCAGATCAGATCATGCAAAAACTACAGGACAGGTTTTGATGATATTTTCAGCAGATGTTAGTAATGGCCAAACTTAAAAATGACCTATCGATTCTTTCCACTTGTTTTGCTCACGCTCTCATCTGAGGCAGTCAGCAGAAATGTGCAGTGTTGGTTGGTGAAAACATGGAAACTTACAGAGGCATTTGTCTATGTAGCAGGGTGTTAATGATCAGGAGTGAGGTGCTTGACATTTTTGCCACTGGAAACCTGAGTAGACCCATTGTAAGGCCCTGTAAAATCTATGATCATGGGATCACGGATGGAATCCCGGAAAAGGACATCACATGCAAAATTTAATGTAAACACAGATTTTTTTAATTTTATATATTTTGTACAATTATGAAGTACACAAAAGCCAAAGATAAGAAATTACATGAGGCACAGGAAGAGGCAGAAAGCCAGAAGGGCTAATTAGAAGCCTCCACCTAAAGTATATTAAAGTTACACAAAATTATAATCACATATAGCATGTATATCATGGAAATGGGCGGCATTTTACATAAAAGGTTTATTTTCTGACTATAAAGGAACATATCTCTCAGAAAAATGCTCCGAGAGGGTCACCAAGGCTGGGGAAAATGCCTCCCTCTCTTCTCCTCCACCTCCTCCCCTCATTAACTCTGCAAACATGTCAAAGCTGCTGCCTGAGACATCGGCAAAGAAAAGAAGCTACAAAACTCTTGGCTAACTCCAAAGTACAGAGCAGGTTCTCAATAATAATGTGTCAGCCATTCAGATGTCCTGCAAATTTTGTCAATAAACTGTTGACTGGACTTGTAAAGATTTGTATAAGGACCGCCTGAAGAGTGAGGGATTATATTTCACTACTTTATTCTGTGTTTCGGGGTTAAATTTGCTTAAAATACTAAAAAATGAATTCTCAACAAATTAAAACAGGAAAAAAACAGAAGATCTCTCAGAGACATCGAGCCATTGTTGCCAAACTGAAGTCAGTGAAGTTGACCAATAGATGTGAAGAGAAGTTATTGAACTATGTGGACTGGTAAGGGTCAGCATCACTGTTTTTACATACCAATATTTGACTTTTCTTCAGTCAACTGTTCATTATAAACTGTTTATTTTATTTTCAGAAATACCTGTAAACAGGTGACATCTACCTAGGTGTGGCAGACTGTATTTTCAAGTGAATCACTACGCTAAAAGAAACCCCACATTTGTTGAAAAGGACACTTCAGATAAAGTCATTTATATTGCCTTTTTTGAAAACATGATTCATGATCACTAAAGCCGTATGAATAGAGCTCCTGTTTTTAAAAATCTATTAAAAAATAAGCTTAAGTCAAAGCATTCATTTCCATTTAACCCCTGTAGGTAGCACCCTTGATTTGTTGTATTGCAACACAAGGTTACTTTTTATTCATGAATCAAAGAGTCAGATGAATATGAACTCCTTGTATTAATAAAAAAATGCTCTTGAAATCCACTTCAGCACAAAGGTATGCCAGAACAGAAAAATGTTATAGGTCTGACCTGCCGAAACTACAAGTTTCTTTCCTCCTCAGAAACAAAACGAATACTGCAGTCTTGCTGCAGCTTCTGCTCGATCAATTAATCATATGCTGTCTCTGCATCGATGCAGAACCATCTACATCTGCATCACAATGCATTGATTTAAAGTATCTTTACACCCATAATAAGCACTGTTTCATAATGTGAATTACTCTTTTGTGTTCTTATATGGCACAGTTTGAGACTAAAGAAGATTAAATGGCGTCAGTGTGTCTCAACTTTCCCATATTTCTTTGAAATGTCCTCAGATTCCCCAAACTGCTGTGATGGGTGTTTTAATCATCGCACTAAGGTGTGTATTTATAATGACACACCAAATGCATACAACAGGCAGTGGGAAATATCATGGTTTATTTCAATTCAGACCTGGTCATCTTCATTTTAGTATTAAATAAATAAAAATACTGAAGGACTCACACAAATTTGACTCCATCAGTCTTTCACCTGTTACTCAAGCCATCTCTATCTCATCTGTCTCTGTCCAAACCAAAATGTCACCATTGTTTGAGTGTTAAGAGTTGAGTTTTTATCAGAGTCCGAGCTGTTTGCAGGATTTCATAAAGACAAACTGACAAAAGTGCAGCTCAGTCATGTTCCTTTGATAAGACTAAATAGCCAGTCCTCTGAAAGGCGTTTTGCTCAGACCTTCACAGTGTACTCTTCAGGACGGCATGAATGGTGCTGCTCTCAAATCAAACCACAAAAATGCAGCCGTGTTACCAATTGAATGAAAACTGAACAAAGAAAAGCTAATGTTCAAACATATTTCATTTAGTTTCTTCAGGCAACAGTGTGAAATTTTTTCACAGTAAAATATTTTCTCAGTGCTGCAACTTTCAACAGGCGTCCTTCCCATTTCCACAGAGTGCCTGTGTGACCTGCTTTCAACACTGTGTAACTTTGGCAGCAGTTTTCGTGCAAGCAGTTCACACAGCTTTACAGCATTAATCCACACACCAGCTCACAGCTTTAAAAAGCTGCTCATTTTTCTTTAAACTGTTTGATTTGATATTATAGGCAGAGAGGAGGTCATAAGAAGCACACAGGCGTCAGTGGCTTTGTCTGGTACATCATTTAGAAGGGTGCAGGTTCGAGCACCACTCCAGGTGTTGATTAGTTCTCTTAGAGTGCTTTATTTTTCCACCCAGAAGTCTCTGTGTTGGACATCTTACAATGCCACAGATGGTTGTGTGTGTGTGAAATGATTTAATCAATCTGCTGTATGACTGTATGGACTCAGGAGGACACAACAACAGCAGTGGAAACTGATAGGTAACTAAATATGAATTATGTTGTCTCAAATGACATGGATGTTCATTTTACTGTGGATGAATAGATTGTGAACTGGAGTAGACTGAAGAAGAATTCTGCAGAACATAGATTTAAGATGTTCAGCAGAACATGGGGTTAATATGAAATCAGCCTTTTTGTAGATGAGCAATAGTAGCCTGTTTTTTTCTAACATAAATTGGATTCAGTCGTCCAAATGTGAGGAAATAAAAGCATCAATCACTCACTCAAAGTTGGTAAATGATAAAGCTAATTTAATCTTGGATAAAGCCTCAGGTGATAAAAACTGGATATAACAACAGAGTTGAAGTGTCGTTTACCGGAGTTTAACAATTTAATAATCACTGTCAATTTTTAGACCAAGATTTATGATGGCGTGTTTCACATGAGGGTACAGTGAGCTCAGGTCTGGAAGGGAGGTATCAACCAAGTCCATTGGAGCCAAACTCTGTTTTACTTTTATTCAATTTGAAAAAGCTCATGGCCATCCAGGTGCATGTTTTGACTGAGCTACCACCTTTTCTTTTGAGAGGAGGGATCCTGGTACCATTAAAATAAAGATGGTAGGAGACACCAAGTTTTTTGAAGATTAGACCCAGGGATTTCAAAGAAAACAGAATTGGTCCTAGAATGGAGCCTTGGGGTACACCACATGAGAGGGGGCCTATGGAAGATTTAAAATCCCGTAGTTGGACTTGGAAACATCTCTGTGACAAATGAGACTTAAACTAAAGATGTCATACTGTAATCAGAGGCAGTCAGTAGAAACAACAACAAAGAAGTCAAAAACATTGCAGACAGGAGGCAGAAGTGGTCAAAATGGTGTCTTATTTAAAAAAGAAAAGGAAACAACAAAACAGATGCTTAGTGCACAACTTTCACCAAGTGGAGACAGCAGCAACACTTTGAAGCATTAGAAGAATTTGAGAAGGTGTCAAGAGTCACATCCATAAACAGAATCCACAATCCTAGTTGTCAATAAAATTGTTTTCATTTCCATCCCTGTTTACTCTATTTGTCAAAATAGCTGTCTCTTCTTTTCCTGTCAACAGTTGAGCTTTATCCTGAACATTATAGCATTACTCTTGAAATACAAAACAGTGTATATAAATTTTTAAAATCCCTTTAAAAATCTTTAAACTCAATTAAATGAATATTCACCCTGTAATCAGACACTCAGCTGTGATGTTTCATTTCCTCCCGTCTTCCTTCTGCCCTCCTCTTTCTCCTCCTTTTCTCCTCGCTCTGTGTGTTACGCGGTTGCCAAGTGCAAAGAATCTTGGGAATGCAGGATTGCAATGTTCTGATAAAGTTTGCTTTGTTCCCCAAGTGACCTGAGAGAGAGAGAGAGAGTAAGAGAGAGACTGGGAGGGAGGCATAGCTGCACATGAGCATCTTGTTATTCTGCCTAAAGACAGTCAGGAGACATAATGCATGGACAGTAATGGAGCTGTACAGTAAGGCAGACGTACAGTGGAGGCAGAAACACACCGACGTGCACATGAAGCTTAGTAACGTGCTGTAGAATAAAGCAGCATTCCTGAAGCATTGTCCAACCATCCATTAAGCTTATTTACAATAGACTGCCTGCAGTTAAGAGCATTCAGGCAGTGTAAGAGCAAGAGTCAAGAGCTCTCAAAGCCCCAGAGGATTACTTAAAGAGCAGAGCAAAGATTTACTATTTCATTAGTGTTCGTAAACTCTCTGATTTTCTGACTCTCAGGACTGAAGTGCAAGCAGAGTCACCAGTAAAGTCTCAATGGAAAAAGTTATTAGAATAAACAACAAATGAACATAATCCTTTGTTAGCAAAAGACAAACATAAATTAAGATTTATGATGAATATCAAAGGGGCTTTTAATGTTTGATATGTATTGTTTCAAGATGTCTACAGAGGTACAGGCCTTTTTCAAGTTCACAAAAGCTGTTTTCCTTTTTCTTTTCTGATCAGGAGATCGCAGGGTGGTTCTTTTTTTGTTGTCAGGTTTAATGTGAACGTTGCAACAGAATTCAACAAAAAGCAGTCAGATTTGAGGGTTTAGTGTTGCGGACCAAAATGTATGCGAGAATATTTTTTAACATAATGGCTCTATTCAGTATAATTCTTGAAGTCGTCTAGGTAAATAGTCTTTTTAAGTGCAAGTGAATCAAGCTTCAAGTGGGATTTTTTATACAGAGAGCTTAAATGATTGGAAAAGATGTTAAACGCCAACTTTTTTGACACCTGTTCTGGCAACAAAAACATCATTCTTTCATCACACATCAAGACACTTTTAACTTTACCATCCTCCTCTCCTGAACTCCCACCTTTCTTTCCCACTGTGTTGGTGCTGCTGACAGGATTGTTGTTCTAAGTAAAGAGGGGGATGGGGTGAGCTGGGTTTATTATTTTGTTATTTATCTATTATGGAGCAAAAGAAAGGCAGGAAGGGCGAAATACACAGGCCAAAAATATGCCAAATGGTGACTCTTGTAATGCTATTTAAGAGAACTGTGCCACATTTGGAGCTCCGTTGTTTGTCCAGTGTTATCTCTGAGCATCGCTGCACACTGTGCTGTAGTGCATTCACATCAGTACTGGAGGTCTCATACAGCAGAGCTTATCAAACAGAGGAGCTGCTGAACACAAGAGAAATCAACAGGCATCAGGTGGTGAATTTTGAGGAGTCATACCCACACATTTAGCTGCGTTGCTCATGTCATGAATTCATTGTTCTAATAAGTTGTACCTCGTTGTAAAGGTGACTAATCAAGCTTTCAACAACATAAAATACTATGACTAAAAAAGCACTCAGGGAGCACAAACCTCTGCCAAGCAACTCTGTTACTGCAGTGGCTTTTCCACAACCCCTTTACAAAATACAATGCTGGATCACCACGTGCTCTGATTGGATGGCCGAGTCACCGCTCATGTCTGTCCACATGGAGGGCTCCTGCACTGACATTTCAAGGGAAGCTGGGGAATTAAGTCGCATAGGCTTGAAAAAGTTGACGTCAGTTTCAAACTACATATCCCGTAATGAAGTACAGGGGGCAGAACTCTCTCAGCAGTTGAGGGGAAACTAATGGGATTTCCCATTTGGAGTTCGAAGTTTTTATCTGACGACAATCTGGATCAGATACAGCTGAAACTTGCCGTGATGATAGAGACACAGACCCCAAATTATCTTGTAAAATAAGAAGCAACTATGTTGAGAAATGGGAGAGATATGGCATTTTGGAAATTATGGAATTCTAACATCCAAACAAATATCTAGATCACCAATAAAATCTAATCATTTTATGTTGCGCCATTATCATCATCTTCTGAAAGCTTCAGAAATATCCATCAAGTCATTTTTGCATTTTCTTGCTAACAAACAAAAAGACAAACTGACAAACAAACGGGACCAAAAACGCAACCTGCTTGTCGAAGGTAACAATTGGTATTATTAAAAAAGAAGAATAATCAACAGAGATAACATTTCCAGACTATTTTTGAGGAGTATATATTGTAAAATAAGCGTTAAAGAGCTCAAGGTGGCCTCTCGGTTTACTTTTTTTCAGTTTTACTACAAACTGGTTAAAACGACTTTCTTTACAGTCATTTAAGTCTTTGGCTCTTTGTTAGTGAAAGGAGGAGGCACCAGGGGAGAAAAGGCATTCCTGTCTTTATCTGAGCACAGGACACACATGTGATTACATGCTCTCCTGCTCTTTCACTTACAACTCTACCACACACACTTTTCTTTGTCACACACACAAACGTATACAAACACACACACAAAGGGGGCACATTCATGCCCACAAAGACATCCACACTGGAGCACACACTCCGCTGACTCTCACACACTGACTACAGGTGCTTTTCTATCCTTCAGTTGACTTTATCCAGCATGTCAGGTCGGGCAGTTTGTACCATAAACAGGGACAAGCATTGCAGCTTTGTGAGTGTGTGTGTACATGGTTGTTTTTGTTTGTTTAGTCACTTCAAGGAAAAAAGGCGATGAGAAACGCAGAGAGAGACGAAGAAACAGGAAGTGAGCTTTTGGGTTGGGGGAGTGGGGTCACAAAGGGCATGATGGGAGTCCTCCACATTCATTTGCGTGTGAAGAAGTAATTAGATGTGTGTGTGTGTGTATGTGTGTAAGCTTGGCTGTGGGAGTGTGTATGGAGGCTAAACAGAAAGGCTGAGCGGTGTTTACATGGTAAATATGTGTGTGTACATGTGTGTGTGTATGTGTGTGTTGGTTGGGAGTTAAGGTTGAGGAATGTCACATGCTGATAAAATGCTTACTGGACAACAAAACAGGACAAAGAAAACATGGTAGAGAACTTTACGACGCTGGACACTGCGCTGAAAGTGTTACAGAGGGGGAAGAAAGGCTAACAGCAGTAGAGCTTGAATGAGTTGGGCTGGTCAGGATAATGCTTTCAGTTTAGTCTGTATGAAACAGGAGTGCAACAGTTCTCAGAAAACAGTTCGCTTCACAAAATACAGTGTAGCGTTCAGTGCAATGTCAGTACACTGACACTACACTGTTGTACAGAGGAAACCACACTACTCCTCTGGTTGGGCCTTCACACCGGCATGGCTCCGTGTTGGTTCTGGTTCCTGAACCTAATTTTGACCCAGTAGACATGTTCAGACCTTAAGACAGTTGTTTCAAAATGTGAAAAGTTGGTTCATGGCTGGGAGCAAAAGAAAGTTGGTTCAAGGAGGTAAAGGAAAATGGAGAGGAAGAGTGTGCAGTGGTCAAGCCAGGGGACGAAATGTTTGATGGCAAATTTGGCCAAGTAATTGTCCTCTATGTGTCCTCAACATCAACAGTCGTGTGCTTCATTGCTGGATGAAAACAAAAAAATTTAAGTAGAGCAACACTATCAGAATATCAATGTGATCCGCCATTTGTATATTTTACTTACGCCTGAGTAACATGGAATCTCCTTCCACTTTGGTTTAGCTTAAACTGGTATGAATGTGGGCTGGTTTGCTAGAATGCACCAAGGTTTTGAGAATCCAGAACACCTGCTCCAGAGCCAGAACCATGCCGGTGTGAAGCCCTCTGAGAAAAGAGGCAGCAATATGCACCCTAATACACATTATGAGGATCCCCCTATTCTTCTTATCTATGGTCAGAATAGAGGAAAAGAAAGTTAAGCATTTTAAGAACATTACATGACGTCATGTTCTTACACCACTAGTTTGCAAACATCCATTAAGTTTAAAGGGGGTGCATAAACTCAGAGGACATCAGTACAGTGTAGTTAACTAAGCAAAACATGTTTTATGGAAATCAAAAACTCTGGTAACACCACGACAAACTCATAACATACTGACTTCAGGAAGAGAAATGGTCCTCATCTGCTCCAAACCACCATAAAAAGCACACCCAAACTCTGTCGAAAGTCCAGTTGGGTAAATAAATGTGATCCACTTTTATTCCTTGTTGAAATTGGCAAAGATTACAGTTGGAAACAAACATCACAAGCCTTAAAGGGTCTTAAAGAGCAGACGTTGCCAGGTTCATTATGATGTGTTCAGTGACAGTCTGGAAAAATGACAGCCAGACAAACAAATGAAATGGCATCATGACGTGTTCAAATAGACCATGAAGAAAAAGAAATTTCAGTGTTTGTTTAAAAGCTTGAACAATCTTTTAGGGATAAGAAGAACCTGTCATGGTCATTTTTTCAATGTGTCATTTGTGGTTATTTTCTGATTACACATCATGAAGTGCGTCAGTGATGTTGATGGAAAGGTATGTTTTGTTAAAAGGGTAATGTAGAATTTGTTTAGGAATTTAAAAAATCCCTTCTTCTGTACTTCTCAGTAATTCTTTGCTGATCTGAAAAGATTTGCCTTAAGTACCTCTGAGTAGAAAAATTGAAAAAAATGAGAGGGAAAATTTCTCTTGGTTTCATGTCAGGTATAAGCATGAAAACACAAAACTGATGTTGATTTTAGCTATTAAAACTACAAAAAAAGCTACAGGACAGAGAAAGAATTGGGGGATTAAATTTCTCTATGCTTAGCGATTTGATGCTAGCTGTGGTAGCATCACGGCCTTGTCTTCTTTATAAGCCTCACATTTGGCTCCAAATGACTCAATAACATCAGCGGAGGATTTACCCAGCCTTAGGGGAACATTATCAAATGATAATGTTCCCCTAAGGCCGAGTTTTTAAAGTGGAGAGGCAATTTACAGTCCACACAGTGAGTGTTAAATTGTTCCACAGAGTGGGAGCTTCAACTGCGAAGGCTTGATCTCCTCTGGTTTTAAAAAAAGGTCAAGGAATGTCCAAGAACACCTGATCACCTGACCTAAGAGCTCTGGAGGGCTGATGTATGTCCGGGCATTGGTGGCGCAACCCCAAGTTGCTCCCACTGCTGCGTCAGTGGTGTGTAAATGGGTATGAAAGGGTGTGAATTTATCAGAGATACTGATGGATAACGAACATAGAAACTCTGAACCATCAGTGAGTGACTGTGGGAGCGAATGGGTAAGCGTGACGTGTGCTGTAAAGCGCTATATAAGCTCATATAAGCTCAAGTTCATTTGACAGGTATTCCAGGACCAGCTCATTCAGAGACCAAATAGTCTACCAAAAACGGCTGTCAGATTTTAAGTCTTGAAACATTTATTATATTTTTCTTTAATAAATGTAGAATTTGAATAGTTGGAAGCGTTTAGAACCAGGATCAACCACATCAGTAAATGTTTTTTAATTGCATCAGATGAAGTGTCTCTCATATTAACTGTTGTTTTTTCTGTGTTTCAGGTGCTGTATGGTCTCCAGGCCGGTTGGCAGTCAGGGCTACTGTAAACATCCTTGACTGGAAGCTGGTGTTTGATTGTTGGCTTTCAGTCGGATGTTTGCAGCAGCCAACTGCTAGTACCATCACTACACATCACCTGCTGCATTGACTCATTTAAAGTTACACACGCCTTTGCAAATGTGTCCAGAGCACAATTAAATGGTTAGTTTGGGATTTTGGGAGGCCGGTGGCACTAGTATGATGCAAGCTTTGTCCCTGGAGGGAGATATCTAGGGATGCTAGCCTGTACAAGGCCGTACATGGTGCCATCAAAAGCCTCGTATTTAACCATCTATAGTTTAAAACTACTCAAAAAAAAATACAGGGGCCTGACAACACAAGACAGTAAGAGTCTTTAAAGTGTTTAACTTTCCTTGACAATGCCTCTGTGGTTAAAAATATTTTGTGATGCAACTTCCGCCACCAATCAGATCAGGTCAGATTGCTTCAACAGGGTCAGGTTGAGGTCACTGGAGCCCAAACAGATATAAATACCTTCATTTGACTTGTTTTGAGTATGGACAACAGGACTCACTCTCTGCAGCAACAGAGTGTTGTTTTTGCTGTGCCCATTTTACTGATCAGGACTCACACAACACACAACAGCAGATTGAAGACTTAATGAAATTAAACAGCTCTGGAGATCCAGGAGAAGCCGTGTCACTATGTCCCAATCATGACAGTAATGGACGTCTGAGTTCCTCCAGTCTCCATCCCTCTCTCTTTCTTCAGACATTCATCCTCTATATACTCTGGTTCATAAAGCTATCCACTCTGTCCCACAACTAATTGCACGTTGTTGTTATTAAGTCAAAATTGCAGATTTTTTGCTCAGTTTTAGTGAAGTTTGTGCTTGTTGTTTTCTCTGAAGACTTGATGAGTTGATGGTGGAGGTACACATAAACCCTATGTCCCAGCATACTAAAGTTCTAATCACAGGGACTTTGTCAAGGAAGTTAAACACTGTAAAGAATTGTTCTGTAGCATATTGTCGAGCCAAAATAGATTTTTGAGTAGCTTTAACCTGTAAGTGGGTTGATTATGCGGCTGTCGGTGGAAACATGTAGTGCTGTGTACCAGTTGGTGCCTGCCGCAGGATATCTCCTCCAAGGGACAACATCAGAAGTTTCTTTATAGACACTGATATCTACTAGAAGTCTGGGCCTTTAGCAACTCCACTTCTAAAATCCTGAACCAATCCTTTAATAGTGAGCTGTTCTTTTTTTGCTCATTCCAGCAGTGACAGAGAGCCTGAGTGTAAAGTCAAGCTACAGCACATATGTGAGGGTCCAGTCACCCTTTCAAAATAAAACACCCAAAACAAAACTGAAATTATTATTTTGTTTCTCTTTGGCTCTGTACCAGTCCACATACTGGTGATTTGTTGACTTTGAAGAAATGTTGTTTCCAAACATTTTCAGCAGTGATACTCAGCCTAGCAAAAGCTTCCTGAGTGGACTAAAGCTAAAAAGGCACATGCTTTATTTAGTGAGCTTTATCTAATCATAGGCGGTGATTCATTTCAAACTGAGTGTAAATACACACCAGTGGGACAAAGTTGAGAGAGGAAAAGGAGTGAGATTCCTGGAGAAATTGCAGGGAGTCGTCTCCATTCAGGCCGGTCAGTTCCCTGTGGATGGGAGCGGCTCCATCCTCTCCCGAGAGAGGATAAGGGGGCATGAGGGAGACAGACGGGGGAGGAAGACGAGGAGGAAGCTGGGATGAAAGAAAAAGTGAGGAAGACTGAGGAGAAGATAAAAACAAGGGAGTGATGCAAAATTAAAAAAGAAAAACACAATTCCTGAATGATTGGATCATGATTTGTCCCCATTTGTTAGTGGGAGCTGAGGGGAAGTGGGTGTAACGTCCAGTGCAGGACCACAGACAGGGAAGGAAGGAAGGAAGGAAGGAAGCATTCTAATATTACAGACTCTCCCACCCCCACATTCATCATAGCATGAATGAAAACATGCTGTGCTTCTCTCAGTTTCTGTCTAAACAGTCTCAGCGTTCTTTCCTTGGTGCTGCAAACACACACATCAGCTCCCAGGCTCCTCCACAGTCAAACCCAGCAGTTAATTATGAAGCAAGGCCAATGCAGTGTTTGCTAAATCTCTTATCAGCTTATTTAATTGGAATGAACCAGCAGATATTTGGACAAATCAGCATCGGTGGAGAAAAATGAAAGTGGAACGTTCATGTAAATGATATACATGAATTTATATTTGAGTATAAGTTTGATTTAAATTTGGATTATTCCAGCAATATTTTCACCTTTTTAAACAACACAGATTAGAGTATCTTTAATTAATCAGACAATCAACCTTAGCTGTGTTTCTCTAATTCTTTAGCCCCTAACTTCCTTTTTTAAATTTTGTTAACTTTGCCGTGCTGCAGGATCGTCCTAATTTATTCTTGTCATTAGACGAAGGTGGAGAGGAGATTCATGGCCACAGTGTATCAGTATTTTATAATGTTATTTCCAACATTTATTGAAGCTTTTGGTTCTATAGAAGTAACAGAAGCATAAGGAAAGAAATATTGGCATTTTAATCTTTTTCATATACTTCTTGCAGGGAAGCATAAAAGTAAAACAGAGTCGACGCAAGGTTCACCTCACTCATCACAACCTATGGACAGTGATCGCCAAAGCAGTGCTAAGCTAACACTACTGATAAACTAGCCAACACTTTTTAAAGCTGCCTCCAAGTTCTGAGTGACCGGAGAAAACTGCTCAATCAGTTGCTAACATCAAGAGTAAAGTCTGATGGCTTCGTCATGTTTAGGAAAACAAGGGCTTTCGTTGCATGCTGGCTGCCAGCTCTTAAGTATTTTTTCAACAACAGCAGCACTAAAGCTCATCGGAGCAGTGAAGCTTAAAGGATAACTTTGGTTCCTGCAGCTTTTACATTGTTTATAGAATGAAGAACAACAATATACTCACCCAGAAGGCTTTCCTGATGCAAACGGTGCTTCGGGAGATATTTAGATCCAAAATCGAGCAGCAGACACTGATATAATGGTAGCCTGTAGGGCATAGATCGCCGCTCCTAAAAACTGCATTAATCGTCCAAAAACTCATGTTTTTCACCAATATTCCATCATGATTCGCGCCGAATGGACGGCCATTGTAGCCTGTGTCTCTCCACACAGCGCTGTGTGGCTGAACTAACCTCTGAACAGACGAGTCTGTTTGCATGCCCTTCGCGCATGCGCAGTACTCTCTGGAGCGTTGAGATCGCTTCCTCATTTCTATCAGCTCCTTATCTGTATAATCTGGCTCCAAACTGTAAGGACGTCCATCATATTCAAAGTCCTCCTCCACAACATCTTCATCCCATAGATATTCGTCCATTTTGCACAAAACTGGAAGAAGAAAGTCGATTGTAGCTGCCCTGAAACAATGAGCACTAACTCGTTGGTTCAGCCACACAGCGCTGTGTGGAGAGACACAGGCTGCAATGGCCGTCCATTCGGCGCGAATCATGATGGAATATTGGTGAAAAACATGAGTTTTTGGACGACTAATGCAATTTTTAGGAGCGGCGATCCATGCCCTACAGGCTACCATTATATCGGTGTCCGCTGCTGGATTTTGGATCTAAATATCTCGCCTTCTGGGTGAGTATATTGTTGTTCTTCATTCTATAAACAATGTAAAAGCTGCAGGAACCGAAGTTATCCTTTAAGCTGAAGAGAGGCTGAGCACAGCAGAGCAGGTTGCATTGACTTATTCATGGAGATCAGTGTGTGAGTTTGCTCCTGTTTTTAATAAAACTGAAGTGACATGATGTTCAGTTTCAGTTTTATAAAATTAGGTCTTTTTTTGTTTTAAATGCAAATGCAGCCAATAAATGTTAAATATAAATATAAATATTATCAAACTGTATTGCGGTATTTATTGCAGTACTTGGCATATCGTAAATGGGGGCTTAAGTATCACAATAAATTCTGTATCGTACAGCCACTCACAATTCTCACCCCTAGATATCAGGTAGATCCATCTTGCAAATCTTCAAGCTGGAATGACTGAGTTTGGTTTGCAGAGACACTGACCAAGCAGCGTGTTGAGAAAAGAAAGAGGAGGGAGCAAGCAGCAACTGTAAGCCTTTAAGGAGCTCATGATTGTATCAGACTGAACGACATTTCTTCATTAAAAGAAGAACTGAGAACAACATTGAATCATGTCTTGATGTCATTTCTCGCTCCTCTTTCACTAAACTTCTCAGGAAAAGCTTGTCTTCAACATTATCCGGTTGGCCTGTAATGAATTTGACATACAGGAAGGATCCATCCACTCTGGGGATAAGTTTTTTGAATAATCTGCCCTCCCCAAACATTCCCTGCTTTCTTGTCCATGTGGACTTTTGAAATAATATCTGTGTTCTGTATCTTATGTTCTTATAATCTAGTCATTATTGAAATGCTTGAAAGATTTCTTGGTTTTGGATGTTTTTAAACGTCACCCTAATTTCATTTAAGGTGTGAATTTGCCCCCTTGACCTCTGAGCTCCAGGTAATGTAAACATCCTACACTCTCGGCGTCCGCCCCCTGGTGGCCGGGAGTGGGACTGTTTGCACTGCCCGGCTCAGGAACTCAACTCAAAGAAAGGGAGAAAAGTTCTGTTTAATTGTATTTGAAGACAGGTATCCAGGTGCTTTCTTTTCATATCATTTATGCTGTGTTTGTGAAGTGGAGGTTTATCGAGTTTCAGCTTCAACTGTTTGTCTTGGCAGCTCATTTACACAGAATAGACATGGAGTGACCTGTTTTATAATATTCACTAATAATACTGTACTTAAATATATTAAATTATATCATTTATTATTATATTAAATGATAAATAATACTAACATGCAGTCAGCATTCAGCTTTACATTATAATCTCTGTTCAATGTTATTTCTCATTTGTGCCCCATCACTCATTTTTATCTCCATCTTAAGCCCTCCTGGACTCATTGGGAGGCGCTCTGGCACAGCAGGTGGTGCATGTGGCTCACAGTAGGAAGGATGCTTGGCTGGTCCTGTCTGTCAGGGCCTTCCAGTGTGGAGTTTGTATGTTCTCCTCATGCATGTGTAGGTTATCTCTGGGCACTCCAGCTTCCTCCTATCGCTTATTAGGTTGATTGGTGTCTCTAAATTGCCCTTATGAGTATGAGTGTATATGGTTGCCCGTCTCTCTCTGTTGCCCTGGGATTGGCTGGGGACTGGTTCAGTGTGTACCCTGCCTCTCTCCTAATGTCAGCTTGGATAACTCCTGCCTCTGCACCTCCAAAGGGTGGGCGGTATAAAAATGGATAGATGTAATAAACTTAACTTCAGTAGTTTAAATTATAAAAGGCCTTAAGTTTCGTGTTCTATCCAAATTCAGTCTAAATCAACCAAGTACTTAAGTAAGCTTTATTAATTACTTTTATTGGTATTTATACTTTTTTTAAGACCTGTAAAACTAAGAGTCCACCTTAAAAATGTCTTTGAAAAATGATGCTATCGGTCATTTTATATTAAGGATAGACTTTTTCTGGTTTGAACAAGAACTTGAGAGTCATCCAGACTGAAGAAGCAGATTCTAAATGTCCACGTGAAACACCAGAAGAAGCCCATTTCACTACATGCTACCATGTGCATGTAGGAACAGTGCATTTCACACAACTCTTCCTGAATGATGTTCGAAAAAGACTTCAGTCTTAGCCTTTAGTTTATCTGACCACAGATTTGCAGTGACTCAGCAGAGTTTTCATCATGTGGTTGTGTCTCTCTCCCCGTCAGCATTAGAAAGCTCTTCTTCAGTGTTTAAATTTAACTGGCTGACAGTCTGCCCAAATAAAAACTCGATTAAAGAACTAACTGAAGGATTTGTGTAACTCCTCTGACATCCTCGGTTGAACTGCTGGGGAATGCTCGACATTTGGAGACAGGAAGCAGGGAGCGGCACGTCTCTGATTGGCCGGTTTCCCTGACCCAGCGACCTCGGTCATGGCTGTCCCACTGGGAGCAAGGACACACACACACACACTCACACATGTATCAGAGTGTGTGTGACAGGGTCCAGGGAAAGGACAGAGCAGAGGAAGCAGGGATGAAAATGGTGGAGGAAATGACTTCAGTGTTTTATTTTCCTTTAAGAATGTTCAGATCCTAATATTTACTCTGAAGGAATGTCTTTGAACGCTGTAAATCCACAATAAAATGATAAATAAAAAATCAAGTGTGCTGTAGCATTTATTTTATATGTGTATGGGTGTGTTTTCTTTGGCATGTTAAGTGGCAGTAGGAGGAAAGACGTAGAGAGGAAGCAGAATGTGGATGTTCACCCTCTGTTTGTTCTTCCATGTTTGCTGTTTTGACACTAAAAATATACAATCTGTGATAAATACTTCAGGAGGAAGTGGCCGTTTGAAGGGACATAATTCAAGTTATTTCACAAAGAGCTTCACAAACAGGATCACATCACAGTTCAATGTGCAGCACTATATTCAGAGGGGAGTAAACATTGCAATCACTGCCTTAGAACACTAGAGGTCACTATAGCCACACATTGAAGTCCCCTTCTGTACAGTGTGGCTCCACTTAAAGCTGGACTCAAAGACACAATCTATGAATTGGATTTGAGGTAAATGGCATACTCCTTTTTGAAATGTCATGTCTGCTATTTTAAACAAAGAATGACCATCTTCTGTGTGAAAGTGAAAGAAATAAAAATGTAATCAGACAGGCAGTAATCTTCATCAGCTGCATTTGTAGCATATTTATGCCAACACCAACCAGAATATTTACAAATTGAGTCAGTTTTTATAAATTACATCTATTAAGCAACTGATATTTAAAGTTTGAAGCAAATTTCTTTATTTAGGGATATAATGAGATGTCAATAGAAGCAGTCCATGCTAAAATATTTAAGAGGGGCAGCTTTGGAGGAAACAAACGAAAGAAGCACTCCATACTACATTGAAAAAAACTAAAGACAAAACCTAATCACAATGCAACCTACTTTGAACATTGCACCATTTGAACAGAAACTCGTCTCCTTTCCTTCTGGGCTGCAAATTTCTCGGTGACCCTCTGACTGAAGTCCATCATCTCCGTCACCACTCTCTGACACGCTCGTCAAACTGTGAAATAAAACCAGTTTGGGGCAAAATCAGACACATTTGACTATTTTAGTTGCGTGGTGGAGATGAAGCTTTTAGACATAGTGCAGTAAGAGCTGCAGAGGCATAAAGTCAGACATTCAACATGAACTGCACTCTGCTGATGGACACAGAAGGTTTTCATGATGCAGAACCAAACACCACCTGATTTAGTCTCATGTTGTTTCATGGCAATGTGTTAAAAAAAAAACCCTGAAAGCCATAATGTACCACATTTTGAGTGTTTTGTTTTCTTTGAGATAGATAGTTTGTAACAAGCAGAGGATCTGTTTGTAGCCAACAATCAATCAATGAATCGGACTTTACATACGGAACTTTGTAGTGTGCTTTACATAGGAAATGAAATAAAATAATAATAAATGAAACAAAAATTTGAAAATTGCATCAAATGAAATTATAAGACCCCTTGAATCCATATACAATACACACACACTCAAACACACAAAGTCATAAAAATGGAAATTCTGACAGAAAACAGAATAAGAGGACAGGAAACATTATCCTTAATTAATAATGAAGAGACACAGGAGCTAAGACTAAAATGATAATAGAAAATCATAAGACATTAGAAATACAATCGCTTTAAATAAGTAAACATACAAATAAAATACAATTTTAATAAATAATACGGTAAAATGAGTAAGCCCAACAACAGATGCATGATAAAACCAGCTAAAGTAGGATAATGAAAAGAAAAGCAGTTAAAGAGGAATAAAATTCCAGATAAAAAATCTGAACTGAAATGTTGAAGTTAAACAGAATAAAATGGTTAAAATAAGTTGAACTATAATGACTAATAATAATATATAAATAAGCTAAAACCTGATTGAAAGGTAGGTCTTGAGTTTGATTTTAAGAATATAAACAGTAGGTGCTGCCCTCAGGTCTTCAGGTAGACTGTTCCACAGACGAGGGCCATGATAATGAAAAGAGGCTTCACTGTATGTTTTAGTTCTAACTCCAGGTACAAAAAAGACCACCACCTGAAGATCTGAGGGCTCTACTGGGCTCATAGGGTAAAATCAAATCTGATAAACAGGAAGGAGGAACAACAGAAACATTACTCAGACCCTCACCTCATCACCACAATATAAAGGCACACATGAACACTTTCAGAGATGAAAAGTTATACACCTCACCGAATTGTTGGTTCAGTCAGATCATATGGAATTTTATAATGTTGCTTTTGTTTAAATGTTTAATGCATCTTAACTGAGTGTCTGAAACCTACAAGGTTGTAATTTCTTTTAGCTGAGGCTTTTGCCCATAGCAAGAATCTATACCAGAGGGAACAACATTAGTAAGAGCTTCTAAATGCTTCAAGGTGGTTTGGGCAAATAAAAGGTGTTACCATGTAGTGCTAAAGGCAGTGCCATTTTTTTTTTTAAACCAAGCAATTGACAGAAAACCTTGTCAAGTCACCTCGATATCATCATCATTATCATGGCCTCATGTCATTGGTCACAACATTGAATTAAGCAAAAATATACTCTTCTGAGTTGTTCACAAAAAGCTGAATCTTGAACCCTCTAACTCGTTCTGTCAGGGGACAGTAGTCAGTCATAGTCTTCACTCTTCTCAGCTGCATTCTGGATCATCTGCAGGGGTTCAAATGTGCAGGCAGGGAGGTCTGCTTGTCGGGAGTTGCGTGGAATCACAAAAGCCTGTACCAGACGCTGTGTTGCCTGTTCTGTCAGGTAGGGTCTGATCCTCCTGATGATTTTCATAGATGGCATATCGACAAGACCGAGTACTCCAGGCCACATGAAACTTGAAGGTCACCTGTCATCAGTCGTTACACCTAGATTCCTGGCAGAGTTTTTAGGCATGTGATTGCTGGATCCAAGCTGGGTATTGATCTATGGTTGAATGGAGGGACAGACTGGAAAGACAGTAAGCTCAGTCTAGACAGATTTGGATGAAGGTGGAATTCCTTCATCCATGTGGAGATATCAGCAAGGCATGACGAAATTCAAGCTGAGACAGTTGTGTCATCAGGTGGAAAAGACAGGAATAGCTAAGTGTCAGAAAAGCCATGGGAGTGAATAACTGCAACAAATGAGGTGGTGTATCATGAAAAGAGCAAGGGACCAAGCGCTGAATCCTGAGGTGCCCCTGTGGATAAGCCATATTCATTTGACAGTCTTCCTTGCCATGATACTCTAAAGCAGGGGTCTAAAACTCGACTTACTCTGTGGAGACAGAGCCTGGGTGAAGCTGGGCCTTATCAAGTATCCCAAAACAAGCTAAATAATGGCTTTAGATTCTGAAGTCACTATAATGATGGAGAGTCAACAGGTGCTGCCATCTTAATTTTAAGGTTCAAATGTGTTTTGTGGCGTCAGACAGATTTTTTTTTTATTTGTGGGAGTGGTGGGCAAAAATGGCTCTTTTGATTGGAAAGGTTGCAGACCCCTGTCAAAAGTGAAGAAAAAAAAAAACTCAGGTCATAATGACTCAGTAAAAAGGTGTGTTTGATATAAACACCGGAGCTGCTGTAGCACTAAACTTTGATGTCAAGTAGGGGGGCAGAAAATATTGTCCCATGGGCCTCAACTGGTCTGTGGGCAGAAAATTTTATGACCCATGCTCAAGTTCAGAGGATCAATCCAATAAGAAAGTACATTTTATTTGAGGACACATGATTGCACAGATTTCACATTTAACAAAATGCAACAAAGAGGGAAATTCTTGAGCAGAGGAGGAATGTAATACACACTTGTATAAAAGTTAAACTTAATTCAAGGACAAAAAAGTAAAATTAAGTTCCCTTAGCGACACTTGATCAGGTGAAATCACAAACATAACAGCTCTATTTTTTATTTACCTTCAAGAAGTATTTGCTATTGTGGGATGGAAAAAGAGCAGTAAAAAGTTGTGCAGTGCAGTATGCAGTACAAGTGATCGCCATTGGGTGGAGCCGAATTTACATATACGCTTCAAACAGAAGCAGACTCACTCTGCAAAGGCTTAAAAACAACATGCTGTATATTTTCTAATCTGGTCAAACTAAAGGTTTAAAACTAAGAGAAATGTGATCTCTGTGCTTATGTTCATGTTTAAGAAGAAACATCAACAAATGTTTGCTTTTGCATCTTTAAAAAATAAAATGGACCTTTTCACTCTCTCTACAGCTGCAGAAAGTGTTCCTGCTCCGTCAGTATTTACACTTTATGAAAATGTATCTTTAGTTCCCGTTTTCAGCAGGAAGCAGAAGTGATTCTTTCTGCACCTTATTGAGTTTCTGCTTATAAATAGGTAGCAGGGAAAGCCCCCGAAACCCAGACTGAGCCCAGTTTCACTGTGACGCAAGGACAGAAGCAGAACCACAACACTGAACAGTCAGGAAATAACATTAAAAACTAGTTACTGTAATTGCTAATTTAAATGTACAGTAGTCTGGAAATTTACACTGAAATATCATGTGGATCAGTTCTGCAGATTATAGTGGCTGAAAATCTGTCAGCTGTTACGCCTCTGTTCATCAATGGCTGTTTTCAAACCAGAGACCCTGAAAAAAGGGTTAAAAAATAATAGTTTTGAGCTTAACTTACACTTGTTAAATCTTGTGATAGAGCCCATTTACTGTACTTTCTACCAACTGTCCAATCGTGTAATATCACACTAAGTATTTAACTTGAGCTGGAGAGAGGGAGAAAGCTTTTACACAGAGTGCACGCAGGATGTAGAGGCACAAAGTTCAAGCCAACAACATGAACGTTCGATTTTCTGCCAGAAACAAAAAAGGCCTTCACATTGTAGGCAGAAAATATCAAATCAAATTGAATTCACTGGCTGCAAATGTGTGCTGGACAGCATGAGACTATTTGGCAACATGGTCTGAAATGGTTTTGCATATCTCCATATAAGCAGGGACGTCCCTGAAAAAGACATTCTTTGGATGGCAGCATGTGTTACACCAAAACCTTTATGTACCTTTAAACATTAATGGGGCCATTACAGATGTGCAAGCAGTGGTGGACAAAGTACTCAATGCCAGTACTCAATCACAGTATACATACTCATGTTCAAATACTACTCCAATACAAGTGAAAGTTGCTCAGTCAAATTTTTACTTAAGTTTAAGTACTGGAGTACCTGCTTTTGAAAATACTAAAGTATTAAAAGTACATTTTCTCATTGACCTTACAGAACGTAATGACTGAAACAATCTACAGAATGCACTGACCTGCTTATAAATCATGTAGAATAAAGAGTTTGAAAATATGCTACAAAGCCCATGGAAATGCATACTGAAACACTAATGAATCAACAAAAGGACAACCGTTGCCACTTTCTTTTTTTTGTTATTTAACTCTGCTAATATTATAAGCATTAACTGAAATGTGTAAAAGTGTGTATATTTATCGTTTCTGTTTGGCGAAATGCTGCCAAATCTCATTAAAATGCCAACTAACTTACTAATGTTAGTGACCGTCACATTAAACTGCAACTACTACAAGCACATAAAACTGTCTAATTTTTATCTGAAAGTAAACAAATGTTTACACCATTTTACCTTACTTCCACATGCTTTCTCAGGTTGGACGGTGAGTTTTTGTAGGCGGTGAAGTTTGTGCGCGGCAAACAGAGCACACATTTGAACAGAAAAGAATCATTTTTCATTTCGACCACCTCAAACATGGACTTCAGATATGGCCATCGGTGCTATGGTGTGGAATTGTCGTCTTTATCTACCGTAGTAGCCATCATTACTGCCAAGATGAACTGTAACCACCAACATTAGCTCAACCTTTGCCTGCCCGATCGCAGTAGCACGTGCGCATCTTCTTCATCTTCTTCTCTTCTTCTTTGTTGTTTAATGGCGGTTGGCAAACCAACTCAAAAGTGCATTACCGCCACCAACTGGACTGGAGTGTGGAACAGGATGCACGAAGTATAGATAACACCACTTGAACAAATCCAGTTCCAAAAATAAATAAAAAATAAAAAAAACTCAAGTACAGACACTCAAAAATGTACTTAAGTACAGTACTCAAGTAAATCTACTTTGTTACTGTCCACCACTGTGTGCAAGTTACCCATGCCATCCATACCATCACAGATGGAGTCTTTTGAACTTTGTACTGATAACAAAGTGGATTGTTCTTTTCCTCTGTATCCCAGAGGACACAATGGTCATGATTTCAAAAACAGTTTGAAATGTGCACTCATTACACTCATTAGCCAAATGTTCTTACCACAGCCTTCAAAGTGTTATCTCTCATTGAAATGGCTCTAAATGCAACACCACAGTTTGAAAATACATTCTCCTCTTTTTCTGTGCAGCAACAATTTTTCACCCCTAAGCCTCAGGTCAGATTCCTGCAGAGACAAAAGTGATCAGTTCTTCAAAAGCTCAGAAATACAAAGTATAACACTGCAGCAAATTCTACTCTGTTCCAGTCACAGCCTTCAGACAACCATGTGTGAAAATAAGAGTGATGAGATTACCAGTCTCCAGCTGGGTTTAAAGTCTCCTGATCCTCCCTCCAGCATGACAGAGGAGAAAGTGGTGTAATGTCTCTTTAAATGCTCGGTGGCATAGAGCAGAACATGCTGAGAGGAAATAGAAGAGGAGAGGACAGGAAGCACATGGAGACACCATCTGCTGTTGGCCAACACTGCAGAATAAAAAGTGACACCATGGAGATGATGGCACATGTACACAAATATGATCTAAAGCCAGAGACGGAGAGCTGAGAGTCAACACAGTGAGCACATTTTTATCTGACAAGGAGACATCAATATATTTCGTTTTTATTCAATACCACATTGCCAAACTTTTTCTTTGGATTTAAAAACTGTAGCATTACATTATTGAAGAGTGTGATGTCAGTGTGTAAAATAATTCATAATAAAGTGACTGCACTGCTTAAGTGTTTCTGTTAACTTGTATAGGAATGTGCTTTTCTTTATTCTGACAAACCTAAAAAGCTGAATCCTATCTTATTGTTCTAATTGGTTAGGATCCTATCCTGGGCCCATACTCATTTTGGATTTGATTCCTGAAACACGTCCCAAAAAAGCCTGGTAAGGTTCATTATACCACTGCGTTATATCACATTCTCTTTGAAAATAATTCTCAATAAGCATTTGGAAACTCAGGAAACTAACTGTTGAAGCTTTATGGGCAGAATTCTTTCCCATTCTTGCTTGGTGTAGGCTTGATCAACAGTGTAGGGGTCTCTGTTTTGTATTTTTTGCATTACAAATTTTCAACAGGAGACTGCAGGCAGGCTAGTCTAGTATCTACATTGTTTTTACTATGAAGCCACGCTGTTGTAACACACACAGAATGTACAGTATACTGGCATTGTCTTGCTGAGAAAAGCAGGGAGATCCCTGAAAAAGCAGCATTTGTTGCTCCAAAACCTATATGTACCTTTCGGGATTAATGGTGCCTGCAAAGATAAGCAAGTTACCCATGCCATGGCACTAGTACACCCTCATACCATCATGGATGCTGACGTTTGATCTGTGTTTACAATCTGGATGGTCCTTTTCCTCTTTAGCCTGGAGAACACTATGTCGATGATTTCCAAAAATGAATTTACAATGTAGATTCGTCAGACCACAACGCACTTTTCTATGTCGCGCCAGTTTGCATCAATTGTAAATTGAGAAATGTTCTCAAAGTGTTGAATTATTTGCTCATCCAGTTGTTCACAAAGTGGTGAACCTCCCATCAACTTGAATGATTTTACATTTAACCTGTTCAACTGTGGAATCAGGTGTTTTTTGATTATTCCATATGGTTCCCAGGTCTTTTGTTGCCCCTGCCCCAGCTTTTTTGGACATAGTACAGGCCAAAAGTTTGGACACACCATCTCTTTCAATGCGTTTTCTTTATTTATTTCACTAATTACATTGTAGATTCTCACTGAAGTAATGATGGCCACTTGTTTCTCTTAACTTAGCTGATTGGTTATGCCATAATATTAATTTTAAAGTGTCTAATAGGGCTGTCGGCTGTGCATCAGCCTGACTTCTGAACAACACAAATGATGGTCCCAACCCCATTAAAAAGGCACGAAATCCATTAATTAACCCTGGCAAGGCACACCTGAGAAATGAAAACCATTTCAGGTGACTACCTCTTGAAGCTCATAAAGAGAATGCCAAAAGTCTAACAAGCAATAATCAGAGCAAAGGGACACTACTTTAAAGAAACTAGAGTATAAGACATGTTTTTATTTATTTCACACTTTTTTGTTAAGTACATAATTCCACACACATTCATTCATAGTTTTGATACCTTCAGTGAGAATCTACAATGTAAATAGTGATGAAAATAAAGAAAACATATTGAATGATAAAGGGTGTCCAAACTTTTGGCCTGTACTGTATGTAGAAACCATCAGCTTTAAAATTAGAGAATATTTGCAGCAACAACACAATTGGTCAGCTTAAGCACAAGATGCCTTGACTTAGTAGTGTATTCAGTTGAATATAGGTTGAAAGAAACGCACATCCTGATATTCTGTTTTATTCAAGTTTCACGTGAAGTCCAAGCTACGTTGGAATTGGAGTTTGTAAGATCTAAAGAAAATTATTCAGCAGTATTTCAACCCATAACAACACAAACTCCCCTCTAAACACCAGTTATCCTTCTGTTAGTAACATCTCATCAATGTTTTCTTGTTAAAGTGTATTTTCCACAGTCAGGTTCTCGTTATTACACTTGTCAACATGTGTGTTAAAAACTGTCTCATATCAGGCAGCTTTTCTCATTATGAACATGTTTTTATCACTTTCAGAAAAAAACTGTTCCTGCTGTCTGACGGTTCACTGGGGGAAGAAGTGCTGACAGAACAAGCTGTGCAGACAGAAAATAAAAACACAGCTTTAATGTGAGTTTGTCTCATTAAGCAGATTTAATATGAGGAACTTTTCTTGTCATAAAGCCTTCTGAAGACCATTAATGTTTGAGAACTTCTGTAATCTAAGATGCATTACGTAAAAGGGATAAATGAACACATCGCAGTGAAAATATCTCATCCTTTAAACTAGACTCTGGATCTTTCAATCATCATGCCTCATTTTTTTTTTTTTTTATCCAATAATGCTAACTAATCTTTGAAAAAGAGTAAATCAAACTCAGGCATGCTAACCTTTTCTGGTACTATCCTGACACAACAAAGGTTTGTGTGTATAAAAAACCTGCAAACTTGATGGCGTGTGCAAAGCTGATCTACTAACAGGTTGCACTGTGGATAGTTTCTGTGAAATGATCACAATAGCATGCGCTGTCAATTTAGCGTGTTTGCCCTCATTAATATACAGAATACATGCAGATCATCAAAACATGCAAAATACTGGGAGGAGGAGATGCAAATGTGACCATTTAGCACCTGTAATGTCATTTATCATACTCGCAACTGATTGCGAACATGTTTTTGCATCTACATTCAATACATTTGAAAAGCAGACATAGCGGAACGAACAGAGGGCTGCAATCTTGGGGGAAAACAGGGGTTGCATTAACTGAATATTTTCCATCACTGACTTAATTTTTGATGAAAAACAGAAAGACTTAGGGGCTGTCTGTCATTATGAAGGACTGGAAAAAGAGGGATAATCCAGTGTGCCAGTGTGTCTGTTCTGTGCTCTACATTGTGGAAATTTAACCTGTGAAAAAAAAATAGCCATAAACACTCCATTTGTCACTCAGAGCTGACAGCATCACACTCCAGGAACTGACAGTGAGTTTAGGAGCTGTCAGTGTGTGGAGAGTGTGATGCTGTCTGTGCAAAAAGGCAAGAGTATCCGCTTAGTCTGTGTGCTCGCAACTGTAAGACTGCTCTTCACATGAGACGTTATTGATAATGAAACTGTGCCGCTATGTGAATAATTTCATTTATATTGTGTTTAATTGGAATCAGAAAGGAAAATTTAAATGACGGATAAAAACACGGCATGAGGGAAAGTAACAACCTTGTCACTCAAAATGACTGAAAGCAAAAAAGTTTACTGCGAGTGTGTTTATTTGTGTCCAACTCCATGGCTTCAAACTTTTTTTTTTCGTTTATGGCCACTCTGGCCACACCACTTTTGTCTGTTATAAATTGCACACGCTGTCATATTAGATCACCCACAACACAACCACTTATCGCACATTCAATTTTTTAGTTGGCACATGCAATTTAGCGCCCGTTATTTTGGATCTCAGTAGAGCAGGCACATGGGGTATCCTCAGTAATGCCTCAGGCACACTCCAAATCATTGTGATTAAACAACTTATAGTTATAATGATGGTGTCCCACAGTCACAGAAAAAGAGTAATCATCATTAGATGATGGACACATCCCCCTAATGCTTTGATGAAATCAAGGCACAATTTACTGAGCTTGTTTTGTTTACAACACTTCACCTTTACAGTTCAATATCTGAGCGTTTGTTAAAAACTCAATTCATAACTGAACAGAGAGCTGACAGACTGCCCGGCTTTTCTGCAGCACTCCTCAGTGTGCTGTTCTTGGGCACTCCAGGGTGCGTAATACTCCCAGAAACAAGAGAAAAAAACAAATTTGACGATTTTCTTGGAACTCAGAGCTGCTTTTATAAAAGTTGTATACATATGGATCTCATCTTTAATGATATTTATGAATATATACACATATACATAATCCTCTAAATGGAACAATACAGATCGACACACCCTAAAACCACTGCGTGCCACATGCATTACACAACTCTTCATGGTGTTTAAATATGGCCCATTGTGATTTTAATGTTCAAATGTTCAATCCTACCCAACACTCACGTTTTTACAGAGGATTGAAGATCATACACACTGTTAACACCCCAGGGTGTGTTTGCCCATATAAGGAGTGATCATGTGCAAATTCTGTGTGTTACATCCCACGAAACGATTGCACCTTATGCCCCCTAAAATCTGGGATACTTCTGGTTGCATGACATATCAATTTCTGTTTGTGATAATGGTGGCAACTGATCATCAATCTGCTGCTCACAGGAAAATGTTGCAACTTAAAATGGGTATTGAAACTAATTCCAGCTGAGAATCAATAAAAACTCACTGAACAGCTTGATGTGTTTGTCTTGTGGCTCATCAATTCTTTTCACTTTACTCTGCCTACTTTGCAAATAAGGGACGTCTCACCTTCACCAGAGGCAGTCGGCAGAAATGGTAACAAAGGAGTCAAAAGTCCTGGCAGATAGAGGGCAGAGGTGGTCAGAGTTGTGTCTTAATTTTTCACAAGAATATGTTTCAGTTAATGAAACACCAGCAACTTGTAGAGGGATCTATTTACAAGGGATTGGATATTAGCACTTTTGGTCCACTTTGCTCATACAGAAAATCAGCAGGAACTGATAGAGGAATACTTACGTCTGATTGATGAGCAGAATCTTTAATGGCACTGATAACATAAAAACAAAAGCATTTCCCTATCCCAGCTGGGACCGTTGCCCTGAGTCTGTTTAGGCTAAGGTCAGTTTAACAGGAAGTGCCTTTGGCTCTCTCCTTCTCTTTAACAAGCTCTTAAACTTTGCACAGAAACTTGACATTTCCTTTCAGGAGGTCTTTCAACCCTCTTCAGACTCATTCAGGGACTTGAAGTGAAACAGCTGGTGCTAAAGTGAAAGGCTGTGTTTAGGGGTGGTGCAGACAAGTAGAAAAGTGTAATTTTGATGTCAGAATGAAAGGATTTGAGCTCCCTCGCTAGCTTCTGTGATCAGTGCTGTCTTCAGAAAGCTGAGGTCATGAAGGACAAACTCAACTGAAGAAGCACTGAATGGAGCGCAAGCAAACTCTTTTACATCCTCGTGTTCAAGTACATAAATTAAAACTGAGTGAGACTCAGAAAAAACTGTACCTACCTGACAGGTTCCTCGATAAGTGATAATTTATTCATCATAACTTCAGAGTCAATGTGAAGGGAGCTGTCTAGATTATGCAGCAAGGATGAGAAAGGCATGATGGGGGATATATCACATACTTACTGGTTCATTTTTTAAAACTGTGACAGCAATGACAAATGGAAAATCATGTAACTTGAAAATTAATTATTCAGCCTTAAAATGTTCTTTTTGTAGATACAGTCAGACGTTTATTACATAGACCTGTTCAACTGTGCATTAATGCCAATTAGTTAATCAGCCAATTGTATGGGAACAACTTAATGCACTTAGGCATGTAGACATTGACAAGGGAATGTGCCGAAGCTCAAACTGAGCATCAGAATGAGAAAGTGAGACACAACCATTGCTTGGGTTTACAGAGGATGGACAGAAAAAGAGAAAATATCCAGTGAGCTGCAGTTCTCAGGGTAAAACGCCTTGTTAATGACAGAGGTCAGAGGACAATAGCAGGAGGGTTTTAAATTGACAGTTACTCAAATTAATAACACTTTACATTTAAGAAACTAGCTCTGAACAAACAACACTTCATGCAGATGAACAACACTGGGTCCACAAGGGCTCTTCTGGAAACACCTGTGTGGGTGTCTAGGGCCGTAAAAATCTTTATGGTTTCTGAGAGGAAGCACAAAGAAATACTTAACTCATTTACCATGTTTACATGAGAACTTTAATTCCCTTTTAATTCCCTATAAAACTTAAATCCTCTTTTAAAAGATTTAAAATGACCATGTAAACGCCTCATTCGAATGAAATGGACGCTGACAGGAACAGGATGGCTGCCCAAGGCAAGCGTTGGACTCGAGCTGAAACAATTTACTCAATTAGAGCCCTAGAAGATTTGGAAATAATGAAAAGAATGAATGGACGTAAGCAGAATAATGCAGACCTTTTTGAAATTGTACCATCCAAATTGAGCAAGGTTTCCTGACAGAGATGCTGGAGACACTGACTGGAGTTTTTCTTGTTGTAGATGTATATTTCTGCCCCCCCTGTCCAATCAGAGCTACTCCCAAGCCCCAGGCCTTAAGATAAATTGAATAAAAGTGAATAAACTTGTTTTCCATGTAAACCTCAATTTGGAATTACTATTTTCATATAAACATGAAGGAGAAAACTTTAATTCCAAATAATCTAATACTGAATACTTAAATGTGAATTTAAAAAAAACATCATCTAACAATGACCATTTTAAATTGACAGATTGAAATAACAACACTTAAAAAGGAAAGTTTGTTTTCTTTAGCGAGACTGCTTAAGGCTCATGACATGAAAGTTACTGGCCAGTTCTGCCCCTGAAGGGAAGTAGCTGAATATTGAAGATAGGTGATACAAAGAGTGCCACAGAGAGCATCATTATTCCCCATTTTTGGGGAAAACTACAAAAAAAACATTGGCTCAACTGAACAGTAAGTACTAAAGTAAGACTCTTGACAGCATTTCACTTTTTCTCGTCAAAGCCCCTGTGTTTGGAACTGTTTCAACATGTCGGCTATTTATCTCTCTGCCAGCAGTATACTGTTTTATTCTTATCAACTGTTCAGATCGGAGTGCTGAAGCGAGGTCAATCAGCTGTCACGAGAGCACAGAGTTTTATAAAGCAAATTCTCCAGGATATTTAACGCATGGATCATTCCTGATTTCATCCCAGATTTAAAAATGGGTGAAAGAAATGGTCAGAGAACAGATTTCCGTTACGTGTAGTGGGCCTTTGCCAACTTTGGCTTGTTTTGAATGTTCTCCCTCTGCAACAACAGAGCATCGTTTTCGCAGTGCCTATTTTACCAGTGACGGCCAGAAAGGCCCAGTAGAGTTCTGTTACTAAATTCCACTTGTTACAATAATAGACTTTTGGGGATTTTGGGCCTTGTACCCATCACTTCTGAATTATTGTAATCACTTGTGTCAAATTCTTCATTAGTTCAGTTCTAGAGACATTAGTGTTTGTTACTAGTGAAGACACACTACCTGATCAGCTTGTCGCAGGCAGAGGGATATGTTGCATCACAAAATAGTCCCAAACAGTTGAGCCAATGTTGTTTTTTGTGTAGCTTTTCCCCAAATATGGGCTTATTCTAAGGCTTTCAGTGGCACCATGGACTGATTTGTATGTTCATGTAATTCGCACTTGCCTGTTCTGTCAGGGGGTCTGCATGAGCTGGCCAGTTGTTTTGTTGGCAGATATATTTACTTGTGCCACGGGCCAAGAACAACTGACTTAAAAAAAAAAAGCTGAACTATCCCTTTAGTAATATGCAAGTAATTGCCAACAAAAGAGCAATGAAACACGAGAAAAAAACAACTTTGGCCTAACTTCCTGAATTAAGATGATATAATGTTAACGTTAATTGATAGTCTTTTCGCCTCGTGTTACGGTCTTGCAGAATAAGGTTCTAATAAGGCCTCAAAATTGGCCACAATCAGCTAGTAAATTACTTTTAATAAGCAGCTAGAGATGAATCTATGGATCTTAAGATGAAGTGTTACCATACGGTTTACACAAAAAAGGCTTAATATAGTATGTACACTATTTTTTCTGAGCATCTTTCAAACAGCTTTTTATTTTTAGTGTGGTCTCATGTCGGGTTGTATGTGTCATTGATGTGCATATAAATGTAGCATTAGTTCCAGTCAGATTAGAAGGTTTCACGTCAGCAAAGTCTCATAGATAATCTTAGTTATATTAAGTCTTTGAAAATGAATCCTTTTGCATGTCTAATCCTCCTCTGTGGGCTTATTGAACTGAGATCACTGGTAGGCTTCTGGCAGACAAACTGAGCTTCTTTTACCTCCACCAATAAGATTATTTCAGCTCCCAGAGCATGTAGAAATTAATACTTAGCAGATTATAATAAGAAGTGTAGAGATGCTAACAGTTGAAATGGCAACTGAGCAATTTTGACAATTAATATTTTCATTGTATTTTTCAGCTGAATGGTGTACAGCATCCAGGTCTTAAACAACTACAGGCTTTAGACTCACATTTCAGATATGTCTGAATTGGTCTCCATATGGACAGCCATTTTGATAAACATAACTTTGTTGAATTAGAGTTAGTATAACTGAACAAACATGTAAAGACATTATTATAATTAAAAGTGCTTGAAGAAACAGCTGCCTTCATAACAGTTAACATTACTCGCTCGACAGGTCACACAATCACTCCTTGTATAAGATTTCAGGGATTTTTGATGGTGCTTGTACATGACCAGAAGAATATTTTTTGTAGATCAAAGGATAAGATGGCAAGCAAATGGGGGCAACACATGCTGTGTCAGGGTTGTTTATATTCATCAGGAAGAACCAGTTGTGTTTTCTGGTCTGGGAATAATTTACAGATCCAGCCACCTCAATTTTCCCCTTCCTGCCAACTGCCAGCCAGTGACCAGTCAACTTCCAGCTATTGAAAACATGCCCATTCTTGCATTTGAACGGCGTCTCCATGAGATAGTGCTTCCCTCACAAGACGACATAGCCTCAGCCTTTTTCCCTGGTCAATAAATCAGCTGCAAAACCAACTGAAAAAAAACTTGACACCACAAATATGGCCTATGGCTTGCAATCTATGACTGTCAGGGACCAGCCAAGACACTGTCACGGAAAGGGAAAATTTAAAATGGCTACACCTGTAGGTAAGCAAACATGGACCCCAGGCCACAGTTGGACCCTGGAAATAGTTTGGACACCCCTGTTTTACAGATAATATGATCTGATGATTGTTGATTTGTGGGGCCAATGACTGATATTTGAACTCGATACTGATTTACTTAAACTACTAATCTTTCTATCAAAATTTGGAATTTTAATATCACCTCTCTGCTCTGATAACATGGTACTATTGTATAATCAAACGTCATAGCTATATAACTATATTAACTACTTACACTAAAAAAAACAATATACATGAAAAATGAAACGTATTGAACAGCTCTGTGTAAACCTTCTTAAAACAGTTAATGATGACAAAATTAAATGCACATTCCCATTTTTATTTAAGATTAAGTGTGGCAAATTCACATTTTAGGGCAAATGTCCAGTTATTGTGGTAAATCTATGCTGAAATATAAAGCATAGTTAATATTAATCAATGAAACAATCACATTTTAATCAATAAGTCTGATACATCTTCAAGTAGTATACATTATGACTCTGTCCTCTACTGTATACAAATCCATATGTGACTTATTCCTGCTGTAACTGTACATTGACACTCATGATTATAATGCAACAATAATGCAAATATCAAAATGCTATACAAAAAAACAGGACATGAGTTGGAAGAGACGCATTCAGAAACATAAAAAATACAAAAAAGGCACTTAAGAATATCAGACACACATATTTATGTACACATACTAAAAATTCACACACTTGAGCCCATGTTTCACACAATTCACCTGAAAAGTTATTCTTACAATTATCTCAGATAGACGTGGCTGGGGGAAAAGTAGAGACCTTGATCGCCTACAGGGGAATAATAAAAAAGGCTTTTCATACTGGAAGATCAGCTAAAAACTTGAAGAAGAATCACTGCTGTCTTACATCTGACATGGCTTTAATCTCTATGGTGACTGATGCATCCAGGAGGTCACATGAACTGAACAAAGAACCAAGATAAAAACAGAAAAGTCTCAAAGAAGTGTTGGGTCACTTTTAAACCTGGGCTGTGTGTCAAAATGACAAAAAGATCAAACCAATTGGATAAAGTGATTTAGGGTCCAACACCTGATTGTAAAACATGAACAAAAGCATTGGCAATTCAGGCTTTGGTAAACTACCAACACCCACCTACCCACACCCACGTCCTGAAGGTAAATGTACAAACCCTTATTCCAATGCAGTTGGGACGTTGTGTAAAGTGTGCAGAAATATACAAGACAATGATTTCCAAATCCTTTCGCTCAAACTTATCACCTAACTGTTTTTTTGCAAATATTCTCTCTCTTTCAATTTGATGCCTACATCACATTCAAAAAGATCTGAGACAGGAGCATGCTTCCCGCTGTGTTACATCACCTTTTCTTTTAACCACACTCAATAAGCATTTGGGAACTGAGTACATTAATTGTTTAAGCTTTGTAGATTAAATACTTTCCCTTTTCTACTTGATGTATGACTTCAACAGTCCATGACTCCTGTTGATTTTTTTGCGCTTTATAATGCACCACACATTTTCAATGGGAGACAGCTCTGGACTGCAGAGAGAACATCTGAGATACTTGCTCACACAATTGTTAGTAAAATATTGAACTTTGCCCCATCCTTGCTAGTGAAGGGATGCGTAAACATGACACTCAGCTTTTTCCAATTAATCTGTTCACCTATGGAAGGTCCCAAGCAGGTGTTTTTAGAGCATTCCTCGACTTTCAAAGTCTTTGGTTGCCCCTGTCCTAGCTTTTTTTGGAACGTGTTGTAGACATCAAACTCTAAATGTGTGAACATTTGTAAAAAATGAATCAACTTTGTCTGTTCGAACATTAAATGACTTGTTTATGCAGTGCTTTTAGTTGAAAATAGGTCAAAAAATTGTTTGCAAATTATTGAATTTTGTTCTGATTTACATTTCACACAACGTGCCAACTACATTATAATTTGTTTTTTAACCGTTATGTTGTAAGTTAAGTTACTTTTTAAGGACACTCCTCATTTTACTCCTTTTAAAGAAGATTACATGTTTGATTTTGGTAAGAAACTTCCACCTATTGTATCTTAACGAGTTTATAAAGCCCTGCCAAGAACAGCCTGTTTTGGCACCAGCACCACTTTAAATGCATCGTGAGAGCTTTAACCTGATGTGTTTACCCTGATGATCACTAGAGGTTGGAAGTGAAGACCAATTCCAGTTGAGAATCGTTAACAAAAGCTAAAAAAATCAACATAATTTGTCTTTTGCTGACCAGTTCCTTTATGCCTTGCAAACTGAGGTCAGGCTTCCATCGGAGGCAGTCAGCACAAACAACGAGAACGAAGTTGAAGATCCGAACGTTACGTGGTTTACAATAAAAACTTGTCTCTACATTCTGGTGCTTAAAAAAAAATCAACAGGACATAATGAGGAAGCAAAGAATTACATCGAGAGGTGGCACTGTCATTTTTCCCAACATTAAACTTCGGTTTTGGGAAAAAAAATGGTAATAACCAATGATATTTGAACCTTCTAACTGACGGCCTGGCTGCAAGAGACACTGGTCATTCAGCTTGCCCCATGTTCTTGCATATGAATCTAGCAATCTTGTCCATGATGTTTTTTCTTTGCCTCTGGTGGGGGGCCTTCTGGGGAGGACTCAGTTTTATAAGTCCAAGCCCTTGACTAGACTATGGTGGGAAAGTTGGTGGATTTGTCATAGATGAGGAGTGGGCCAGCTGCTTTGCATGCTTTACATCATCTATACACAGGCAGTTCAGTTTTAGTTATTTTGCCACCATGTTTTATGGAGTGACTTTGCATGTCCCCCATTTTCTTGAGGTTTACTTCCTGTTGTTGAGGTCAGAAGGGCAATGAACGTCAGTTTGTGCTTGCTTCACGGCTCCAGGTGCACTAATATGCTGCAGAACAATGCATTTTCAAATCAACTCTTATTGACTGATTTTTACCCCATGTAAGGATATTTGAATATCGAGTACATAAGGGGACATGCCCAATATGTAGATTTGATAATGACATAGGCAATGATAAATCTCAATGACATTATAGATTACACTGAGCTTTTAGAGCTGTTTCAGGTGCATGGGTGTTTCAATTCAATCAATTAAAACCTTTTTTTATCATAGACATTAACTGGTCCATAACATGTAAAAAATATGACCCAGGTTTAAAGATACCAGAACAGAATCCCTTAAACTTTACTTTAACTTTACACATACTGATGTTTTAAGTCAAAATTCCTCATTTGTATAAATCACACACAGGTAAGTTGATGAGGTGAATCTCTGAGATGATGTGGGCAACGATTTCATATTTCGTCAACATGAGTTTCAGTCTAAAGCTAACCTTCACCTGTTGAAGAAGCTGCTTACTCTGGGACAAACGGTAGCTCACTGCCAATCCAGTGATTTTCATGCTAACAATGTGGCCTCCTTTAAGGTGAAGTGACGGGGAGATCATTTATGGGTTTTTGGTATCTAAATAAACATTTTTAACACGATAACTAATAAAGAATAACATCAGCTGTATCACCACATACACAACATGTTATTGCCAAACCTTTGCAAAGTTATGCATCAGGAAAACGGTCAATGAGCTTCTGACCATTAATAGATTCTATGTGGATCTATTCCCAAACATCAAACTTTCAGAAACCTACAGCGCTTTCACCAGGAAGACACAGATTGTCAAAAAAGTGCAACACAATACACAAGACGTTCGTTACATTAACTCGAGTTACAGTTAACATCCTTCATAAGAACAGTGGGAGGGGCTTTTCGGTGACATACTCTCTGCGGCAGCCATTTTAGATCTAACACCATAGGAGAAGCGGCTGAAACGTTGTAATGACTGTCATTACAGTGTTGATAATATGTGATATGAGCTACAGATGCAGCCACTTTCATTTTCCCCTCCTAGCCAGTTACCAGCATATTCCCAGCCAATGTGGGTATAAATAAGGGCTGTCTTTGTATTAGTTCACAATTTCTGTACAAGGTGGAACTTTACATACAAATCAAATTATCCAATTATATATCCTGTAAGATAGAAGTAGTAAAAGTATCTATGCCACATCATCGTGATGATCTCATTACCGCCATGAGGGTTGCCAGGTCCAAGTACTTTCCTGTCAAGGACCAGTGAAAACTTTGTCAAGGAAATTTTGGAAAATTTAAGTGGCTCCATCTGTATAGATACACTAAGATTCTATGAGAAAGCCCACAAAATAGCACTGATGGGATAACAACTACTTAAAACAATGCATTGAGGCTGCCTACTGCTCACTTTACATGACAAATACCATTAAAATTGTAGTTTTTAAAACATTTTGAGTGGCAGACTTTGTTTATCTCTGATTAATTTCAGCCTTGAAACATCGAAAGTTGTTTCCAAATTTCTTCAAAAATTTGGAGGCATTTTTCTTGAAGATAAAAGTAATTACATCTCATGTTACCTGTTTTAGTTCAGAAGAATGCTGATGTCCCTTTAAGCCCCTCTATTCACCAGATTCAATCAGCAGCCATTTTCCTCCCACATATTACTCAGCAATACTTAAAGCTTTTTAAGTTTAATTTGATGAACAGGCTTAATTCCTCCATCTTTCAATTCTTTTCTTCTATCAGTAGGCGTTAAAATCCTACTGATTAGTTGGACGATTTTAAGACGTAAAATCTGCCATAACCTTTTGGCATCATTCCCTCTTCATTCTGAGCTTGATGTCACAAGAAAATGGGCACAGAATCAACGTGGTGAATAATTCACTGTTTCTTAACATCAACTCACAATTAGTCCAGTGTCTTTACTCTAAGTTATGTACAATTTAGGTGGGAGCAGCTACCTTCAGCTTTTATACAATAAATTTGCAGTGCAGATAAATATTTAGTTGTGCCTTAATATCAACAACAAAGTGAGGATTTCAAGTTCAGAGTATTGCTATGATAACACTCCTCCCTCCCAAACACACACTACTTTTATAGTCTCATAATGATAATAATAAAAAATCCTGATCTCTCTTTTCACATTTTAGTTTTCTCTTTACAGCATCTTTACAAAGTGAGCTCAGCTTGTCGCTGAAATGATAAATGGATATGAAGGACTTTTTTTTGTCAGACACCATCACCAGGCTGATGATCTGACCCTGGACTGTCTTCTTTTAGACCCTGCTCACATTTGTATTAACATCCAGACAGAGCAAAAGTGGTAACTCTTATAGTGTGATGTAGATGTACCTCAGTGTATCTTGAAAATAACTGATATTCAATAACCTCGCACAGCAGCTGGACCTGTCTGATTCAGTGTCTGTAATCAGCAAATCCATCCTGTCATGCTCCAATACATGACTGTGAGGGGCTCAATCAGAGTTCTTTACAGTAGGAAGAGGGACGAGCTACAAGCTTGACGACAGCAGGAAGTGACTGCTCATACAGATTAACATAGATCTTCTCTCTTTCTGTTCACCTACAGAGTCTATGCTAATCTATGCCAGATGGCTATCTGCGATCTTTGAACTGACATTGTTTTTCTCCCAATAAGTTTAACTTCTGAAGGTGGTAAACAGTCGAAATTGAAATGTGGTCAGCATTTGAAGCTTTAACTGCTCACTTTAAGCTTTAACTGCTCACTCTCTAGTGTTTTTTTTAAGTCTGAACTGTTGCGAGGGGAGTAAATATTCTCTTCAGCCTGCCTCAAACTAAGGTTCTAGCTGCTAGCTTCTTACTACTGTGAGACTGAACTCAAAGAAAACAGCACGCAGTTCCACGTAGAGTATCATACTGGCATGCCTTGGGAATATCAAAATAAAGCTGTGTCAAATAGCTGGAGATATAAATCAATTTTTTGACTTTATATCAGCCAGATTGGATCATTGATCAGCAAATTCATACATCAATGTACATTGAAGTTTTTTTACACCACTACTAAATTGTTTGTATGCAGTGTCAGCCTTCTTCTTTCCACCATCACCACATCCATGGTTAAAGGCTGTTAATTTTAAATTGTGGTCTGTCATGCTTTTCAGGCAAGTTTCAGAACAATCTTATGACTCTGTGGTCATCTAATCTGACATATGGACCATCGTGTATACTGATAATACTGATGAGGATAAATGGTGTAGTCTGACCTCAGCATAAGGTGCAGTCAACTTTGTATCCAAATGCCCAGGATGGATGTTAATGAAAAGTGTAGCCAGGGTCACAGAGACAGTCACAGATCAATACACATAAAATAAGGCAGTCTTACGTCTCTGTTGATATAGCCCTGATCAGAAAAAGCCTCAGTTCTCCTCTTTTAAGACTTTTTAAAAATTCAGACCAAGGCATGTTTCTTCCTCATACTGAAAACAGCTAATCTGATGTGTAAGAAAGTAACACTTGATAGTTTTGTGAACAGCCCTTCACCTGGATTGTTTCTAATGACACTTAACTCAGTACTATGAATGTGTTTTAGTACCTACAGGATAATCAAGGAGCTTTGAAAAGCTTTATTATCGGCTAAGACTCTTTTTAAGGAACGAGCTATAGGATAAAAACAGCTGTTTTGATGTTTTAATAACAATCAAACCTGTTTCTCTACAAAGGAACAATCTCACTGTAGTTACTCAGCTCTCCTCTGGCCCCCACCATCATCAGCGCCCCCTCCACTCCACTTATGCTGGAGCCCAGTCCTGCAGGGCCCTTTAGCCCCGCTCCGACCAGCTCTTGGCACATCAAGGCATCATGGGAAGACACGATAATCCCGCTGCTCGCAGACGGGCTGCTCTCCTCTACCCTCCTCTGAGGCTCTGGCGTTGGAGCAGGTGCTCTGATGCCACTGCTTCCAGCACCCATGCTCCCTCCACCACCACCCCCACCTCGCCTTTTAGGTGGAGGACCCCAGAGGAAGGCGTGGGCGGGCCTGTAGTGCTGGCGAGCATAGCGGAGCAGTCGTCTGCGGGTTGCGGGCAGGCGGATGGTGTAGACAAAGTACTCCAAAACGCTGTGTTGCATGTTGGGGAGAGTGTTGTGGCACAGCGACTCCTCCAGGAACAGCCGGACTAGTGGGGCTTTAAACGCCTCGTAGCCAAGCTCACCGAGGGACTTCAGGATACGAGTGATCCGCAGGTAGTTGTGCTGGGACCTTCAAAGATGAAAAACGGACATTAAAAGATTTTCTTTTTTACAATACAAAAACATTCTGTGGGGCTGCAAGAATAGATCAATTAGATCAAAAATAACTGATGATTAAAAGTTATTAACTAATTTGGCTGAAGCTCAAGCTGTTTATTCAGGCTACATAAATCTTTACTCTTGTCTGTCACAACATTTATTTGACAATTCACAAAATATGTGAAATAACCTGAAATGTGACATCAATGAACTACACAGGTCTTAACTAATGATAGCTCAAATCGAACTTCAGTTTTGTTTTCATGCACCAGACATAAAGAATGTAAATCCTGGTCATGGGCTGTCAGATACTGAAAATCACTGACATTTCCTAATTATGTCTCAAATGTCTGTGAAACTACAAGAAGAAAAATGAAATGCCTGCAGATGCAAGACTAGATCGGTGTGTATGTGCCTGTGCCCCACCATCAGTATTAAATAGACTCAGATACAGTATGTTGAATGACTAAAATAAGTATATTTTCCTGTATGCTGCCACTTCAATACGGTCAAGGTTTAGCAAAAAGGGACATGTAGGAATGCTCTGGAGAGATATAGCTTGTCTACCTTTGCTTTTCTTACTCAGCAGTGTTTATTAACCTATTTAGATATACAGAAGATGGAGGAGCATTCATACTTCTGAAGCAGATCAATTGTCCAGTTTAATTGAATTACAACTCTCTAAAGAACCAAGAATACAAAATTATTGATCATCATCATACTGTATAATAATCTAACATGGATGAAGATCATATTAGGACCACTAGAAAAAAATACAGTTTTTTCATTAGCATTTATTTTTTGTGTAAACATAATTTTTGCCACTTTTTATAAAAATACACCTGTTGCTTGTAATTGTGCTACTTTTATGTCATTTACTATCTAAAAAATGGTAAAAGTAACATTTTGTCATGATGATTGGGTGTTGAAAAGGAATGAATCTTGTTGATAAGAGATGATACATCCAAAAGTGCCTTCCAGCAGCTGATAAATAAACAATCACAGCTTCATTAATCTCACAAATTAACTGACTGTACTTTTGGTTCGAGTATTGACAAGCAGCACAAGAACTTGTTGTATGGGTAGCAAATTCCCATATATCTTATATCTTAAATTCTCAGTGGAGTCCAAGTATGAGTGATTGACCATGTGCCTTGTGTGTGCCTTGTCACAATGTCACTGTTATCGGAGCAGAATCGTCATGAAACATACACACAGGACACAATCCGATACTTTGCATGCAGTGCTCTGTTTCTAACTATTAAAGGCTGATTTCATTGAGTATTGGTCATAAAGAAAAAAAAAACAACTGTTCATTGTTTGGCTCAAGAACGTGGTCCTTTTGAGTGTTCCAAAGATGAGAACATAACAGCTTTGTAATGGGCTAGTTTTCAGTATTGGACAAACACACCCTTACATGAGTTTATGTTCCTTTTGCTCGTCCACAACACTGGACAAAAAAATGACACTCATGTCAGATGGAAAATAGGAAGGAGCCCTGCGCTGCAAAACACTTTACACTTGGCACCCCAATGGGCCCGATCCTAAATGTTCCTGTTTATATCAGAAATACACCTTTGGGCAGCTGGTTTGGCGGAGTGGTTAGCAATAATGCGCATCCGATGTACTTGCTTCTGCTGGTCCAGGTTCAAATCCCGCCTGTGGCCAGTTTGCAGTGTCCTCCCCTACTCTCTCACCCCCTTTCACAAACCTATCCACTGTCTCTTTCCTATCAATAAAGGCAGAAGGTGCCCAAAGATACATAAAAGAAATACACCTCTGTTGTTGCCTTGGACCTGTTCTATGTGCACATTAAAGATAGTTTAGCTTTGTCATGATGAATGCCAAATAAAAAGGACAAATCTCAAGGGATCATGTGTCGCAGTATGAGAAAAATACCCTGAACTCGTGATTTTCAGGCTGTTTCTTGGAGAGCAAAACAATGTTTCCCTCTAAAAGCCCTGAAATCATCAAAACTCGATGTTAGAGGAGGAAAAAGCCTCTAAATTACCCTTCAGCCATCTGTTTGTTGACTTTGCACATGTTGTTGCACATTTGGAAGCTGATAGAAGAACAATTAGGTTCCATTGGATTCAGAATAACGGCCTCACTAGAGGATACAAAAGGAGCATTTGGCAGCAGAGCCGTACGTTCACACAAATTCAGGCTGCAGTTTTATGTCCCTAAGCTGCTGCACAATGTGACTGCTGATGTGTTTGTGTGTGCGAACTTACTCATTAAGGTGCTGGAAACGCTCCTGCCAGTTAGGAGCCCGAGCTACATTCCCGCTCTTATCCAGCAGTTTGATCCCATAGAAGTCCAACATGATGGAGTAGGCGGCCAGAAATCTGCGCTTGGCTTCCCGAGTGCTTTGGAATTCCTGGCAGGGTTAAACACAACAGATCAGACCAGCATACACAATACAAACAACCTTTCATTTGGCATTTAAATATGCTGGATGGCAAAAGGACGTAGGCTCTTCATGTAAATGTACACACCTCTCATCCTAACTACATGTGAATTTGGTCGAACACGTGTTTGAATTGGTTGGAAACTTCAAAAGTCTCTTGGACTGGTGTGTTTGACTGTGTTCATCATGTTTGGGGTGCCTATTAAGCAAAGATCAGTTAAATAAAAACATGGCAAATGTTATCTCTTTTGAGGATCAGATGCAGCTCATTTTCACTCCCCTGTGGAAACACTCCTATTTGAGGGGAGCAGATACCAGAGGCTGTTGTAATGAACTCTGCGCTGATTGAATGACCTGATAATGCCTGATGAGAGGGAAGAGGAGGAGCTACAGGCCACAGAGGAGGCTTTCAAAACGGTCATGGAGTCTGCCTGTGTTGAGTATAAAACACATGTGGAGGCTGTGTAGCTATGACATCATAAACATCATAAACCTCAGGAAGTGAAAAACTGAGCATTTTAAATTACATTTTCTTTAAAGAAACAAAGCACACTTCTGTGTGAAGTGAGAGTTAGGCAAAAAGAGTTTAGCACATTATTCTACTCTCCAAGCCCCTTCTCTAACAACATTAAAAGCCAAGAAAATGTATTTGGCAGGGCCTTTAAAGTATATTTCCTGTTTCAACAACAGAAACTACAGTCAATGTGAGGGATATGTGCAGCTTGCAAAGTAAATGCCAAGTAAAACACCACTATCCAGCTTACACAAACTTTTTTTCTGTAACTTCTTCCTTTGAAATAACTTAGACCAGGGACGGGCAAAATGCAGCCTGGGAGCCACATGCTGCCCTTCGTGTCTCTCATTGTGGCCCACATGTTAATCCTGCATACAAACATTTTTTGAACAAGTAGAAAAAATTAAATATTGAATATCAAAATAATTACAGAGTAACCAAATTACTTGCAAGAAATGTGTAAATTGGATATTGTCAAAAATTCAATATTGTGCATCCATACTATAAATATTTTTATAAATACAAAAGGGACTATGCATAAAATGTATTTGAAAAAATACACTTTTACGCAAAAAAATGACTTTTGTTGGCTGGAATTATATGTTAACCTCGTTTATTTAAGTCTTACTACATGAAGTCACTTAAAAGATGAACGTTGGTGATGTTGATGTTAAGAAAGCTTTGACTTCTCCTTTAGTTTAGTCAAGCATACACTTTACACATGAGTATCTAGCTGTTTGTAATGTGGCCCTCTGACGGTGTGGCCTTCAAGGAGGCAGATGTTACCCAGCCCTGTTTTAACCAAACACGTTATTTTCTTTAGTTCTTAAGGTCTTTAGTTCTTCTGTAATTATGCTCCTAAAGATTAAACCTTTATGCATCCACACACAGACTGTGCCTGAAGTCATGTTCTATAAACTAAAATGTAAGAAATGCCTCAATCTTTTGATAAAAAATTGGAGATGAAATTTCTTTTCTTGGCAAAATGAAATAACTACATCACTTACACTGTGTGACAAAGTTGAAGTTCATAATCATATAATCTTATTATTATAATTGTTATTATACCACTTCCACTTTTAGTTATTCATCAAAAACATAAACCAAAATGAGTAATAAATGAGTTATTTCATGGTGAAGTTTGTGTCTTACTTTAATCTCATCCTGAGTCAGTTCATGTGCGTAGAAGTTGAGCCCTTGTTCTCTTAATGGGAAGAGCCTGTTGAGTAAAAAAAGCAATAAAAACAAATAAATTATTAAACATACAAAAGAAATAACAAAACTGCATGTTTGATCAGCTGAGTAGAATTGCAAGTACTGTGACACTCCAATATGTAGGAAGTTATTATTCTTATTAAAGTGATTACTTTTGCTGTAATGAACACGTGCACATGTAAGCGCTGCAATTCCAACAGTCTTCTATGCTGCATTTCCACCAAGCTGTCTGGGTTATTTCAGCTAAAACTGGTGAACATTTACAGGTGTTTCTCCTGTCATATAAGGTAAAGAGATACCCAATCAACACATCTGTGCTGTCCTACTTTTTGGCACTCCTCTGACAGGGTAACATTTCTCAATATTTGAATCCTGAAAGATGCATCTGTAAAACTTACATATCCCTCCTGTATAATCTGATAACAAGTGGCAAACTTCAACTCTAACGATGAATGTGACTCAGCACATCCTGAGGACAGATTGGGGATCTGTCAGTATGAACACATATTGTTTAACTGACCTGCTTAACTGTATTATGTGGTTAATAACATGATGGGACAAGTGGAAGCGCCCCAGGAAGTCAGCTTCATCTCCCATGCTAACAATCCATCTTATCACATCCAAGTATGTTGTGATAGGGACTTGAACTGGTCCCAAGGCACTGACTGTTGGACTGTGAAGCAGGGTAAATGCATCATCAAGGCTTATCATTGTTATCAGCATTAATTTTATCCTGATCCAGTTTTGAGATAATTTTAACGCCCAGTTTTAGACAAAATGGGGGTGAAAAGCTGTTAAATTGAGCTGCTAGCCCCTTGGCTTCCAGATCATTTTACTTTGCTGCACATAGCACACACAGAAGCAGGAAAGTGAGATTCTATCCATTCATAAAGTATTGTGTTATCAAACATCGTTAACTTGGTATCTGTATTTTCAAACTGGATGATTAACATGTTGATGCACTGCTTTAACAAGGTCACAGATGAAACTGAACTTAATGAAGAGAAAAAAAAATCTGCATATTTTTTTAGACTCGGTGTGAAACTTGAGGACAGAGAACTTTCTTTTTCTTTACAGTTTTATTTTATATTAAGCATATGTCTATAAGTGCATCAGGGTCAGCAGGGAGAAAAGGTGGAGAACTGACTGATAAAAAAAGCTATAAAGGCGTAAAGGCAAAGAGGTTTAACAAAAAGGCAATTAGAAATCCATTAAACACATTCAACATTCAGGAAGTCCAGCTGATAAATTTCTTACCATATTTACAGTGCCATTAATGAACCTGCTTCACATTACTGCTCTCATTTGAAAATGTCATTTTCTCTTGCAGCGTATTTCCTGTCATTAACAAAAGCTGTCATTTACAGAAAATCTGTGTATTCCTGAGGTGACAGAAGCAGACGTATGAAAGTCTCACCACTGAATGTAGGTGTGATTGTGCTCCAGTTTGTCATAATCGCCTCTCCACTTTGTCAGAATCTCCTCGATGTAGATACCTGCAGAGAGACGGGGGGATAATTAGCTGTCACACACACATTTCTAGTGTGTACTTGTGTCCTCTATCTGTGTGTGTGTATGAATGAGTGTGTTCAAACACTGGATCATTTCACTAAGCTGCTGGTCTCTCCGAGTCAAACACGACCTTCAGCCAAACAAAATTCACTAAGCCAGAGTCAACGCAGCAGGAAAATCAATATGAAGAGCTTCAGTGGTTGGTCAGCTGATCAATCTGTGGATCCATGTACTGAAAAACCTTACACAGCGTGCTTTATCAATATCTAATAAACACTATTTCATAAAAAGAAAAGACTCTCAATATACTATAAATGGATAGTTCAGGATTTTAAATTGACGTTGTAAGAGGGACACAGCATTATCTTGAACACTAGCTACACTGACAGGGATCAGCTTTTTATTTGTACCGAAATAGTCAGCATGGAAGCTAGGGCTATGGATTGCAAATAATGCGACTGAATCTGCATAATTGTATAATTTTGGGTGATTACAAGCTTCTGGTAATTACATGCCTCAAACACTTTATTCATAACGACTTACTTAACTACAGCCTCCTTCTGCCAGGAGCAGACAGTTCATAAAATGATCATTGATACAGCCATGTACAAATTTAATGAAGAATAGCACAATTTACAATTTTTTAAGGTTATGATGCTGCAAGCATAATGTTTTTGAAGAATTGTGTTGTTTAAGCTCCATTACCTCCTCGACAACTAGCTGTGTGTCATCAAGAAGTAAACTTTTCATTAAATTTGTGGTTTTAGCCTTACAAAATAAAACATGAGTTTACGCCGAATACCTTCGAAGATAAACTGTCATTCAAGTTATCTTTTTTTGCTATCAGTTTGTAAAACTGAGTCTGTTTGTCGGGTATAATTGTTCCTGACAGCAGGGGAGGCTCTGCATGAGAGCAGAGGCATTTTTAAAAACAGTCACACTATTATTCCATCCAGTTTGATTACACAAGCTCACAATTTACACACCTGTGTTAACAGGAAACGTGGGTTTCATGGGTTATTTTCACCCACAATCCTAAATACTGAGCAGATTCCTTGGCACTATCTTCAGCAACATATAGCCCTAGCTTCTGTGCTGACTATTTCGGTACAGATGTCTTTCAGTGTGGCTAGTGTTCAGGGTAATGCTGGGTTCCTCATACAACCTCTTTTTAAAAACGCTGAAATGTATCTTTAGACAATGTTTTACTTGAACAGGTCAATTGAAATCCTTATTTCAGATTAAAACAATCCAAGTTTCTATAACCTTAAATCTGACCATATTCCATTCAAGAAACTTATTTAGTAAACTTTATGTTCTACATGTAGAGATACTGTATTTATGACAAGAAAATCAGGTCTAATTCTGTTACTTTGAACATCTTAATGTTGTTTATCTGGTCCTCTTTTAACTCTTTTTTAAAAATATAAGTAGACATTTTTAGAGTGGCTGGTAGTGCACATGCCTTGCAGCAAGAAGGTTGCTGGTTTGATCCCTGTGTCAGTAAGGGTCATTCTGTGTGGAGTTTGCATTTTCTCCCCGTGTATGTGTGGGTTCTCTCTGGGCACTTTGGCTTCCTCTCACAAACTAAAACATGCTCAATAGATTAATTGGTGACCCCAAATTGCCCCTAGGTATGAGTGTGACATTGAATAGTGTAGAGTGAATTGTTTCTGGGGTTTATGAGAAAAGTGTGTGTAGATGTTTCAGGTTCAGTGGTAAGGCAGCTAATTTGGGAATGGAGGTTGGAGGGATCACTGATAGGCAGCATGTGATGTCAAATATACGTACATGGCAGAAGTCTTTGTTCATAATATGATAGCAGACAAACAGTTTATATCATAACTTCAGTGATAAATATCAATAAGTGCATCAACAGCATTGATTAAAGAGCTGCAAGGAGCACTGTAGCAGGCAGAAGTGAATGTGGAGCAGCGTCACTACGTGCAAAAAGATTTTACTGGATAACTAAAACTTATACTGCTGTTGAACTTTGTATCCAACAGCAGCATATGGCGTCTCTTTGGATGCACAAGAGACTCAGTGGTGATGGTTTTAGAGACGATGATATAAAACTCTGATATCGTGCAGTGGAAACACCTTCAAATGTCCAGATGAACATCTGAGTTTGTTTTACTCCCCTTACAATCAAATTACCGTTTCCTACAACAGCAGTTGTTTTTATCCATCCTGTCAAGTCTTCTTTTTCTGGTTGCACGCCTGTCACACACGATACTGTGATCAGCCCTCCCCACTTGTCTCAGTGAATGACCCTGACAATTCACTGCAGCAGTCAGACATCAGCTACTCAGACTTTACGTGAAAAGTCAGAATAATTTCAGGGTTTTCTTGTGCGTGACTGGGGTTTCCTGTGGCTGCTGAACTCTGAGGTACTTCCCGAACAAGCTTAAAGTTCCAAACCCTATCTTGGGATCGGTAGTTTTTTGTAAGTTGGCTACTATTACAACAACACTCTAGTTGTCACAGCCAAATTAATTGTGTATTATCTGCAATGACCTCCTGATGTTTGGGTGAGGCTGCAGGCCCCATGGCACCATTTTAGTAAATAATATGGAATAGAGTTTGAGTTCATGCATTGCAGTTTCTCCAAATGCAACAGGCCTACAGCAAGAACATATCTGATAATTTGATGGGATGGGCAGGGCTGTGGAAAACAGGCCAGTACTGTTGAAAAATGTATGGACAGAGCATACTGGGTTAAGGCTCATGGCATCATGGACTTAGATTTAGGGCAGCATATCCAAGTAGGACACATCCAGGCAAGACAAACTGATCAGGCTCTGTGATCGGCATGAAGCTGGACTCTCTGATGACAGAGACAGAGAACAGAACTCTTGACAAACTACTGGACATTATGGATGATGTCAGTCAACCGCTGCACACTGCCATCATCCAGAGGAGCCTGTTCAGCTCCAGGCTGCTCCTTCACAAGTTAATGACCAACAGACTGAGACACTATTTTGTACCTTGGGTCATCAGACTGTACAACTCTTCACTTGTGTAGGAGGAGTAACAGGCAGGCTGAGGATGGGAAGGAGCAGCAGCCTGAAACCATTATTTTTTTTCAACATATATTTTTATTTTTTGTTTTTTTTTTTGCTTTTTGATACCTTGTATGCTTCTTTTAACTTTGCACTGCTATACAATGTTGCTCAGGGAGTCTTTCCAGGGGATTAATTAAGTTCTATCTAATCTAATCTAATCTTTTCTAAAGGAATCGACTTGAGGCCAGTTTTTTTTTTAATAATAGCTCATATTTTTAAAGGTCATTTATTGATCAATTTTGAAAATACTTAGAACCTAAATAAGTACAATCATGACTTATTACAACATGAGTGTTTGAGCATACCATCAGGGACCAAAGGGATCTTGTTCAGGTAGAAGCGCAGGTTTCGATACTCGTTGGGTTGTCTGGACTTTCTGTAGTTCTACACAAGCAGAGAACAAACTGGATGACTAAAACATTCAGAAAGGAAATCTGCATTGTTTAGCTGCTGTTTTAATGTGTGAGCCTCTGTGTGGGCATGTACCGGATAGCTATGACGGTATTTGTAGAGATCCCTGGCAGCGTAGAAACTCCTCTTCATCTTTGGAACAGACTCGGGGGATCCAGTCAGCTGAGAGGACGGGAGAAAGAAAGGAAAAGAGAGAGAGACGGAGGAGGATGAAGAGAAAATGAAAAGAGACTGTGGGTTAAAATGCAAACAAAACCATCTCATGTTTTTCCAGATTCAGAGAAGCACTCATCGTCTTTTCAGCTGAATGAAAAGCTCTAACTCTGCTCTGAGGTCGAGGGATGTCAGTGTGCTTCTCTCTAGCAAACGAGGACAAATCACATCTGGGCTGCCGAGCAATTCCAACAAAAGGAGGGAAGAAACCAGATCTGATCTCTAATAAAAATCTGGGTCATGTTCATTTTCTGAATCCAGGAGGCTTGGAGAGTAACCCAATTTCATACATGCTTTATGGTGGACGGTATGTTAAATGAGGATTCAACTGCTTTTTGAGCCTTTTTTACATATTTTGTGTGGGTCTGGACATCCCACATGTACAAAATGAACACTTTAAGAAGATTGCTTCAGCCAGCAGCATGGACTGGGCTGTAACGACTGCAACATAATCACTGCACAATAAATGTGCCTTATCAAAGTGCACATGCTTCAGTCTTTTTTTCCCTGGAGAACGTTCTGCTGAGTTTCTGCAAAATTAAAATATTTGTAATAAAATTGGATGCTTTTTGGCTACAAAGAAACAGTTGTCTTACCACCAAATCAACCATTATAACTTAAACAACACACCAGCCAAGTGACTGCCTTCAATCTTTTATTTTGTTGAGTTATGCTTTACATGGTGATGATCAAACACAATGAATGGGCTACATTAGCATAAATTCACCTGCCAATTGAGGCAGCTTAAGCTACATAAATGCTGAAGTTATGTGTTTCAAATCTCATCACCTAAAACATGAGCCATTGCTCAAACATCTGCAAAGGAATGTGTGGTGAACGGACATCAGATCTTACCTGTTGTGTTAAATTATTTGAAGCCAAGATCTGGTGATTTAGGGAAGATTATTTTAACAGGGCATGAGAACCTTACACACTTGGGACACATTTCAAAATATAATTTATAGCATATATTTTACTTGTCCATCCCAGCAACAGCCCTTAGAGAGTGTTTGGAAAGGGCAGAACCTCTCAAAAAGCAAATGTGGACGATGATGATGGATGATGATGTCAATCAAATTCATTTCAGGCCAATCAGCTGTTGTGGTAGGCAGACACTCCAAAAACCTGAGCCATTTTGTACCTTAAACTCTTGGAAAATACAATTTCTATAAAACATGCTTTCAGTATTGTTATTATTAATTCAATGCTGTCCAGTCAAATAACTGCTACTGAAACTGTTTGACCTTGCAGTGCAGATGGATCAGCCTGTTTTAATGTCTGCAATAAGGAAGATCCATCTTGCCAAGCTCCAATCTAAAATGACTGGGAATGGCCTAAAGCAGGGTGAAAGCAGGAAGAGCTGGAGCAGAGAGTGACTGCACATAGAGAGACGGAGAGATTAACAGGTGATGCTAACAGCTTCAATAGCAGTTTTATTAGATCTGGGTTAGATCATTTGTATTAAATAAAAACAAATGATACACTACACAGTACATTATTGCCATTTTGAATGTGTGTAGAAGTCTCTGGAGAGATGCTAATGCTACAAATTGCTGTACATGGTGCCAAACTCCAGTGAATAATAAGAATTGGTGGAGAAATCAAGCCACAACTAGAAAGCACTCAGACAGTGCAAACCTACACAAGGTAGCTCACATATTGCTAACTTGCTGACATACTTTCATGTTAAAATTCATCATAATATGATTCTGTACAAAATAGAATAGGTTTCAATTTAGGTTTGCCTTTTTTCATTTCCCAAATAAATGGAAATCATGTTGATATCATTATTAGTTAGACAGTTATTGAACAAAAATCATAGTTTCTTATGGCAGTTATCTGGATCACTACCAAATCTAATCATTTTTAAGTTGGGCCATTACCAACATCTGAAAATTTCAGCAAAATCTTTCTAGTACGTTTTGCTTAATCTTGCTAACAATCAATCAAACAAACAAACACAGCCCAAAAACATAACCTCCTCGGCAGGGGTAAAAACAGCATGGGATCATCACATGTTACAAATGGTTTGATTACATCTACTTACTTTTCCACTACCAAACTGCTTTTATGAGGCAACATTTTGTGACACGGTACAGCCTGCGTGCCCCTGCAACAGCACCGTAAGAATCATATTAATGTTTTCCTTGAATTTGGCCAAATACACAAATAACACTTTGGGCCCTAATATCTTAGACCAGGCCCAGGCGCGCCGTACCTGCCCTGCGCCATGCCTGCATTACAGCAACAAGAGCAGTGTCCAGGGCAGTTTGCAAATTTTGTGCAGGGCACAGTCTGGCACAGCCAGGTGCCCCTCAAGGCTCCGTCACTCCCACTGGCACAGGGAGGAAAGAAGGCATGAGTGGGTTCAACACAATCAAATGAACACCTCTCCTTGCCTTTAAATCTGCATCTGGCGGATGCAGCTGTCCTCCCCTGGTCTGAATCCCCAGACCAGGGGAGGACGGCTCTTCTCAGGCTTCCTCCTTCCTTCTCCAACCAGCAGTCTGATCGTGTGAGAAGGACGAGGAAGGAGACTTGTTGAAATACAATTTAGGATATTTTTCTCATGAATATATTGTGTATCTTTAATTAGGGGTGCCAAAGAACCATGTTAATTGCGATTAATTAATTACAGTCATTATTAGTGTGCTATGTTTTTTAATCATGTTAATCAAATTTTTAATTTGATTTACTGTTTTGGTATTTTCAGAGGGCAGAACCTTAAAAATACCACAGCAGCTAGTGATTTTTGTCACGAAATTGTCACTGCGCCAAGCTGAATCTGTCGACACCTCCCCTGATATTGGCGTCTGCACTGATATTGACGTCTACCAAATTGCCAAATTGACTTTGCATGGCACTGTGCCGGATGAAATTACCACTGCACAGGGTGCGCCAGACTCTGCCACCCTGTGCTGCGGCAGATAATTAGGGCCCTTCATCTCAAATAAATAATTATGTACGTGATTATCAGTACCTGTGAACGCAGCCATGCTTTCGTACGAGATACTGGCCAGTGGGTAGAGATGCTGATTTAAAACATCAGGCTTTTCATAAACTGTTGTTACCAGGAGGCACAGGCTCTCCTCTCCATCTGAGCTTCACAGATGTTGAAATATGAAGAAGGTTGTTCCTGGTGTCTCCATAAATAATAAAAACATCTATAGTGGCTGCATAGGACATCTGCTAGGAACATAAACAAGTGGTTGTCATGGTTCCACCTTCTTTTTCATGGACTCAAGCATCAGCTACATGCATACCCCCACCTGCTGTACCAGATTGTGTACGTACTGTATGTAAGAGTGCCCTGGTACAGAAAGAAAGAACTACTGTGTGAGTGGGCCAGCAGAAGGAAAGGCGAGGGCTCATGCAATGCAGAAAACAATCAAACCTTTACACACGAACATGCTCAGACCTTATACTTTCACAAAAACATGTCCAAAATGGCACACAGTTCCCTAAAACCAAGCTGGAAATTGAAGGCAAACAGACTTGTAACAGATTGTAGACACTCAAACAAAAGTGTTAATGTGAGGAACAGTTCTTGTTTTAGCTCTGTTATAACCTGCTGGTTTTAATAATCTGACACAGCGAGGAGTAATCTAATAACCAAACTGGGACACGGGACAATTATGATCATCATCAGGCAGGAGTCTAATGTGATATTTTATTCTATCATAAAGCAGCAGGCAGATTGTGTATCTTTAATTGGAAAAGCATTATGGGAACAACTAATTAGCCCTTAAAAGAATGTTTACAGTGAATATCATTAACTAATTCAAGCACCACATGCTGGTACTGACAAACAGCCCCATTAAGAGTATTTTAATTCAGTGCTTCAAATAATGCTTATTCTATTGCTTGCAGCATCACATCAGCCGTTTAGAGCATTAAAGTAAAATGCTGCCTGGTGGACAAAATGTAAAATCAAGGGCTACAATAGCAGCAAAGAAAGTTACAGGCGTAATAGTGTATTTGTGAATGAACACAACTTAAAAAATGTAAATGAACAAAGTTTGACAGCGTATATGACGTATTTAATTAAATTAACTTCAGTTACTAGAGAGTTTGGGGTTATTTTAAGGGGTGTTACTTGAGGTCCATGGAAGTAGTAAATCTGATTACCTCACTAAGCACCCAGCTAGCTTTGTCCCTGAGGAGAGATAGCCCGATACTGACGCCATATAACTGAGTGGTGCCACCAAAGGCCTCATGATTTACCCACTGTAATGGTAAAACTACACAAAAAACAACATTGGCTTACTTGATGCTACAGTAAGATTCTGTACGGTATTTCACCTTCCCTGAACAAAGCCCCAGTGTTCAGAACTTTCATATGTTGTAATGCAGGGATTTTGTATCCTCTATTATCTGGTAAGGTCAACACTTTACTTAATCTGAGCAAAAAAAATATGTTTTTGTCTCGAGCGACAATGACATACCAACAGGATTACACAGAGGAAGAATGGATAGAAATAAAGATGGAAAAACTGTTGTGGAAACTAAGGAGCACATCACATTACGTGGTGGTGCAGATGCATGAACTGAGACACCATGCTCACAAATTAGCAATCGGATTTCTGTCATAAGGGGGTCAAGCCAATATAGTGTTTTGTGTCATTTTGACCTAAAGTAAATCATGAGTCTTTTTTGTGGCAACATAGAGTTGTATATTTTAATTATATTTACAACCATGGCCTCAAACAACCTAAAAAAGACCCTGAAATATCCCTTTAAATAGAAGAACAATGTATGACTTTTTTTTTTTTCCTCATCCCTTGCCAGATACACCCACTTTTCCAAATGTTACTAGCATATTTGAGCATTCGGGTGTACAATTATGTAAATTTTGAATCAATATAATCATACCTTCATAATAACTTTTTTTCATGTTTATTTTGATTTTACGTCCCATCTGGGAGATTGTTCACTCTCTTATTCAGTAGAGATTTACAAAATTGATTTTACATTCAAATTGATTCTAATTCATTAAAAGAACCAAAAAGTGACAACAGAAAGTCTTTAAACTGATCTTTTACATCTAATTTGAAGATGCTTCTGTGCTGTTTTAATTTGCAGATACAGTCTTTGTTGTGGTATGAGATTGATAACCTGGACACATTTCATTATGATTTTTTTTGTGTGTGTTTAACCAAATTTTCCACCCAGAGATGCACAGCAGACAAAAGCAGATCCTGAATTTAAAAAATATATACAAATGTATTGCATATTGTAAAATCGGTTAGAATGGGAGATCAATTTTGAATTGAATTGTGACCCAGAACCAAATTAAAGTGTAACCTGCTGGGAGAATTACATTCCTACTGAAGGACTGCATGGCAACCTGCACTTTGTCGGAATCACACAAATATTGTATTTTGGCAAATTTTGAAAAAGTGGGTGGTTTTCCTTGTTCCCTGCCAGTTCCAACAACTTTTCCAAATTGCTGCCAACATATTTGTGAAATTTCATTCCTAATTCAGGTACAACAATGAAGAACAAAATGTCATAAAAGTTTAGACCTTGGACCTCCTGCGTCACTATAATCCTCACAAATGAAGGAACAAAAAAACACAATCAACACAAAATACTGGGCATTTTCTGACCAACGGGATTTTTGGCAAAGTCTGGCTGTGCTTTTTCTGTCTGTCTATTTGGCCTGTCTTTTAAGAGTCTGTTGTGAAGTTGCCAGGTGAAAAGATAGGACATGTTCTGCTATATTAAAGGTACAATGCTCAGACAAAAAAACCCTCAGAAAATACTGTGAAAATATCATTCAAATCTTTGGAGAACTTAATGAATTCAGAGCAAAGACTTGAAAACTGCCCTCTCTTGCATCCTTGATCAAACAGGGACAGGGACTGTCAAAATCGGGACATATTACTGTTTTAACTACATGCTTGGGGGACATGGGGGACATAGCCTGTAGGTAAAACAGTTCCTGCAAAATCAGGTTGACTGGTCAATATACCCAGAAAACACAGGAAAGGGAACCCTGAAGAAAAGGAGCTAGAAAAATGTATTCACACACATTTCAGTTTGTTGTCCAATCAAAAGATCATAAATGAATGGAATGTTAAATTTGCATTGTTTGCATCGCAGACTTGCAGAAAAATGGCATGAGAAAATTTGGTCACCCTTTGCATTTCCAGCACTGTCAGGCAAGTTATTGTAAAACATGTGGACACTGTTTACATATCCTTGGAAAAAAGATTCATTTCACCACCAAAATCTAATCCCCTCTCTCTTCTCTCATGACCCACATTACTTATAAATATCATTGAACTCTGTTGAGAACTTGCTGAGTTGATAGAAAAGACTGAAAACTGCTATTTGCTGTGATGACAAATCCAACTAGAAAAGCTCTTGAAGAGAGCAGACCTCCGCCAGCGCCACAGCTCTCACACATATTGAGATTTTCACCATAAATATTAGTCCTACCTTTATTTCATCGTGAATCAGCATGAAAAAATACCATTAGGAATTGGATTCACATCTATTTTAGTTCAGTAGTTATTCACAAAAAACACATTTTTTGTCATTTTACGCTGATCTGAATCACTCCCAAAATCTAATCATTTGTTCCTAGTCCCAATCCGGACATTTTCCGAAAATTTCAACGAAACGTGGCAGAGGTAAAAATTCCTTGATCTGCTTCTGGATTCAGATCACATCAAAAATCAAAATGATTGGTTCTTGGCACATTTCAAACCTGTCCTGAAAATTCCAGCAAATTCTGTTGAAAACGTATTTAAGTTTTCCTCTTATATATCCTTCTTATTTGAGGTAAGGACGGATGAAAATCGTGAAAATCAAAGACTTGATATTATCATTATTATTTTTGAGATTGTGGTTATTCTCTGGGTGCCTGAATCACTTTGTAGCATTTTGCCCCTTATTAAAGTAAAACATTTTCAGCCCTCGTGATCAAACATCACCATCCCTGTGCAAACTGGTGACTCCTCGTGCTGCTCCCTCGGCCTCCTAAGGACTCGATCCGCCCCTGTGCAGCAGCATGTGTCGGCTGCTGGGTGCCCTCTCTGTGTCCTGGTCAGGGCTCAGTGCTGACGGCCTCTGCTGACGGCACATTTTACCCACCATGCACCGGTTTCATCCCCACATTGTCGCCATAAACACCTTAACCACGGTCCCGGTACCTGCGGTGAAGAGTCCCCGGCGGCCCGCTCGCTCTCCGCCGGGCTGACGGTCTCGGAGATCCCGCTGTCATCCTCCGCCGCCGGCTCGTCGCTCTCGGAGTCCGACCCCCACGTCGAGTCGCATTCCTCCACGGTGCTCGGCTCCTTGAAGCGCCAGCTGCCCAGATTTCCCATCTGAGAACATGCAGCTCCTTCCCTCTTCGACTGTCCTCAGCTTTGACAGAATGTCTACATTATTTAACCCGCAGCCTGTCTCTGTTTGTCCACACGGTGCTGGACTCACATTGCCCGTAGAGATGCTTTTAAATGGCAGAAAAAGGGAATTTCCACATCAGCAGCGATGATGCGTGTTTCTGTATGAGGGGGAATTAGTGCCACCAAGAAGGAGGAGGTGGCCTTAAAGCTGCAAGGGGTGTACCTTTACCTAAGGATGCAAGCTTAATGGTGGCCTGAAAATTTGAGGGTTTTTTTTTCAATATTTTAAAACTAAAACTTGAGTTTTTAAAAGACTGATACGGTGGCGTATTGAATTAACTTGAAAATAAATAAGAAATCTCCCTCTTTTTATGAGACACTATCTCGTAAAAACAGGATTCCCCCTGACACTTTGCTTCGAGACTGGCTGCTGCATTTATCAACCAGGTAAGTGGTCAACACAGGTAAGGTAGGCCTGCCGTACTGGTCCAACTGATCATGTACAAAAACCGCAATGTAGAGCAGGTCCCAATGGGGTTTACGTCGGAACAACCGCAAATCCCTCAGGTGTCTGCGCAATGTTGACAAACTAATAACAATACCATCTACACATCAAAGACACAAGTATCTCCCAATGTTTCAAACCGAGCAAGAAATAAAGCTGAATAAGGTCGAACAAACGAGCAGGAAATTAAACTGAATAAGGTCGAACAAACGAGCGGGAAATAAAACTGAATAAGGTCGAACATGCGCAACATGTTTGTTACTTTTAAGATTGCTTTTTTTAAGAAACAGGAAACTCGAAAATAAATCATTTTCTGTTTTTACAAGATGGTATCTTGTAAAAACAGGAAATTCAGAAAGAAATAAATTCCTGTTTTTACGAGTTAGTATCTCATAAATACAGGAAAATTGAAAATAAATATATCATGTTTTTACGAAATAGTATCTCATAAAAACAGGCAAATTTTATTTCAAGTGAAGGCAATACGCCACCATAGACTGATATATCTAAACACAATTTTGCAATGCTTATTTTGACAACACAACTTTTATTCATTGTCCTTTGCCTTCTATATTACTTTTAGTCATAATTTAGTCATTTAAATTTGGTGATGTGATGGCTATCTGACTGAGTTCGGCTTAAGGCTAAAAACAGTTGAATATTATAGCCACATTGATGCTCATGGCACAATACAAGAAACGATCGTAGAAAAAAACAGACAAAAGGTAAAATTCTGGAAAATTGTGCTTTAGGCCTAGCAGAGGACTTTTCTCCTCCGCTGATCTAATGGAGTATTTGGTGAATTTAAACATACAAAATTAAAAAACACCTTCATTTCGACTTAAATTAAAAATGCAGTAAAATATTACTTTTTTTTATAATGCCATACATTACTATGTTACAGTAAAAAGGAATATGTTACAGTAATCACATTACTTTTGGAATGCATTACTCCCAACAAAAAACAGACAAATAACCGACACATTTAACTTTTATGTGAAATGAAATCAACTCTGTTTAGGCTACCTAGCAGAGCATCTCAGTTACAATACCAGAACTGGAAACAGTGAACCTGCTCTACATGAATATATCAATTCATAAAGAGAGCAGCTCTGATTGGATCACTCCCCAGCGTATCCCACCACCACAAAGCCAGAGCAGCTGTGATTGGATGTCCCTCTTAACTCACCCAACATTGCCACACAACCAAAGTACAGTCATGGAAAAAATTATTAGACCACCCTTGTTTTCTTCAATTACTTGTTCATTCTAATATCTGGTACCACTAAACGTATAATACAATGAACACAACAAAAAATGCAGCTGGTCACATAATACTTTATGTCCTATTTGACATTCTTAAGCTCAATTGATTCCCAGGGTATATAAGAGGCCATTTCATGTCACAAGCAGCACTGCACATGCAAAGGCCTAGAGTGGTTTCCTGCTTACATTCAAGCCGTAGCACAACTCAGAAGTTGTCAGCTCTCACATAATGCCTAAAACAAAAGAATTATGTGAAGCCACAAAGGCAGCCATCTTGGCACTGCTGGAAATTGGCATGAGTGAGAGACAGGTAGCGAAAAAACTGAAGATCTCCAAGACAGCCGTTCATTACAACAAAAAAACAAGCTGAACATGGCACTACCAAATTGCTACCTGGCCGTGGCAGGAAACGTCTTTCTACCCCACGAGATGACCGTGCACTCATCCGTTCCTGTGTCAGGAATCGTCGTCAGACCTCCAGGGACCTTAAAAATGAGTGGGCACTGTCGAGAAATGTGACTTGTTCAGCAAGGACAGTTCGAAACCGACTTGTTGAAGCTGGTTTGAAGTCACACAGAGCACGCAAGAAGCCCTTCATCAATGAAAGGCAGAGGAAGTCCCGGTTACTCTTTGCTCGAGACCACAAGGATTGGACTGTTGATGATTGGGCTAAGGTTCTCTTCAGTGATGAATCCAATTCTGAATTGATGCCTACTCCAGCCAACTTACTGGTTAGGAGGAAGCCTGGAGAAGCTTACAACCCAGACTGTCTTGCCCCTACAGTAAAACATGGGGGTGGATCAGTCATGATCTGGGGTTGTTTCAGTCTGAGTGGAACAGGGCAAATGCAATTGTGTGAAGGCCGAATGAACCAGGTCATGTACAGGACTACCCTTGAAATCAGTCTTCTTCCATCAGCTGGAAAACTCTTTCCTGCCTCGAATGACTGGATTTTCCAACAAGACAATGCCCCTTGCCACACGGCAAGGTCAGTTAAAGCCTGGATGGGGAACCACAACATTCGCACCATGCCTTGGCCCGCTCAATCACCAGATCTTAATCCAATTGAAAACCTGTGGAAAATCATCAAACTCAAAATGGAGAACCACAAGCCCAAAAACAAAGAAAATTTGTTTGAATTTGTCCAACAGGAATGGGCTGCTGTGACAGCAGAACAATGTCAGAAGCTGGTGGAGAGCATGCCAAGACGCATGGCTGCAGTCATCAAAAACAATGGTTATGCAATCAAGTATTAACTCTTGTGTGTATCATGTGTTTAAAGCAAACAGAAAAGAAAACATGGAATGCTTAAAAGTAGTGTTTTTGGCAGTACAATGCCATAGCTATTGATGTAAGAATTTAAGTAATTTTGGTTATTATCAAGAAAACCATGGAAAATGAATAGTTCTTAGTTCTTAAATTAAACTCTCATGAGCTATTTTTGTTGTTATCATTATAATTGTCCAAACAAATGTACCTTTAGTTGAGCCAGGCATTAAAATTAACAAGAAATTGAAGAAAACAAGGGTGGTCTAATAATTTTTTCCATGACTGTAGATGTGATTGGAGATGCTCCTATTATAATTTGTCCCCACAAATTAGGTCTGATTGAATTAAACCTCTGTCAAACATTTTCATCTACTTTTTATTTGTTGATGAAAATTTCAGTTAATTTAGTTTTTGTTTTTGACCATCTGAATTTTTTTTTGTTATAGTCTGGTTTTCATCAGGGGAGAAAAGGTTGTTGATGAAAACTATGACAAAAGTTATTAGTCAACAAAATTTACACTGCAATTATGTAGATATGGAGACAAATATCTACTGGCATGTTGTCCAATTCAAGGCAGCGACACTTTGCTTTACAGAGTTCAAAGTTGCACAAGTACAACAATAAAACAGAAAATGGAATTTTGAGGTAATAAGGATTGATACAATATAAAAGAATACTAATTAAATTAAAGAACAAGAGTTAAAAACAAGAAAAATAAGATGAAAACAGAACTTCTGAAAAGACATTAGTAAACAAAAATGTGGAAATGAAGTGCTTGTAAATAATATGTATGTGATGTTTTACCTTCTCTTGGATTGCCGTAGAAGTGTTTTGATAAAATGACCAGCTTTTCAGACTTCAAAATGAGGGCACTTTAACATAAAGGTTCGAGGTCCAATTTAATATAATTTTCAATAGATAAACAATCTAACATTAAAAATCAACAAAAACTATCAATTTGAAGTAAAGGTAAATTAGATTACAGGTGCTCACAAAGACTGCTGACAAGCACAGGGTGTAAATACACAAGGATAAATATAAAGATGCAGCTTATTGTACTAAATAAAGTAGAAAAGAGCACTCATTTGTCACAACGAGGTAGTGTTTGGATTTCAAATAAATACAAATAGAATCAATAGATAATGGTTCACCTTCAGCAGAGACTCCATGAAGCACAGTGTAGATGTTTATAGTGTATCAAAAGTAGAAAAAGTTTTATGATTGGTCAATTTGTTCAACAATTAATCAAGAGTTAATGCTCATGTAGCTATTAACGGTAAGTTCATTAGTTCATCATAACTATTCTGTTTCTGACACGTTCATGGTCCATGTCTTTTAAAGCTCTGTTTTAGCTCCTTGTTGCTAGCAATGTGGTAAACTGTTGCAAGAGTATTAACTGGCGAATGTCAGCCAAGATCAAATGTTCAAAATGATTTTATTAAAAATGTCCCATAAATAAGGAGTTCATTGAACTCTAACTGATGTGTATTTCTGCCCTGGTAATTGTAAAAATGTTTAAAATATCTCTCTCATGAGCAAACATACTTTTTAAACCATCATACTCAAAACATTCAACATTATTGCAGTAAAATGTTTGATTGATTTAGTATTTTGTGCTTTAGACAAGTCAGCAAAATATTTGAAAACTCTTAGATAAGTTTGTGTGCATGACTATTTCTTTATTTTCATCATAGAGTTTTACACCCTACACGAACCACAAGAAGATGTCTGACTTTATTTTGATGTATTATTTGGGGCGTTTTGTGCCTTTGCTAACCACTCTGCCTAACCAGCTCCCCAGTGTGAATTTGTTTCACTGAAGGTTGACCCTAACCTGACACGCCAGATGGATAGTTTCATATGTCATGGAAATATTTCACAAGTCCATCTGGGTAGCTGCTCTTCTGATTAGCTTTCAGACCTTCAAAACAATCAGTAGCTGGCAATTGGACGACCGTTCGAACCAAAGAAGAAGAAGATTGGACGACCGTTCTGATTGACACACTCACCACAGGCCAATCCACATCAAGCCCCGGTATGACGTAGCTTATGTGCGTAGCGGCTAAAGTTAGCCGTTAGCCGCTAACTTAGCTGCTAACAGCTAACGGCCTTATACTATCCTCTTACACTAAAACTAAACTTCTGAGGAGGGCAGATTTCGCCAAGTTTTACTAAGTATCTATGACAGGAGTTACTACCCGATCCGTACGTATTTCTATGTCTGAATCCATCGCGTATATATCTATATCTTTTTTTTATACACATCACGGCTCGATAGGAAGTGATGCAGTTTTCGCGCATGCGCAGTACAAATTGGATAGCCGTCTGCTGACGTCACGCCTTTTCGTCACTTCTGCTCTTCCCGCAGCTCCCGCCTTTTTTCCCTGATTGAGCCGTTAAGATTTTAGCCGAGTGAATCCATTGGTCTACAATGCGCTGCAAGATGGGGATCTGCAGAATTTCAGGAACTGAATCAGGCAGGCCCATCTGCTATGCAAGGTTAGGTTGACCCATTGGGCTGACAAAAACTATGGCTGAAAGCTCTTCCCACAATGCCGAGGAGGATTTGCCCGTCATTGTAAGAAATATTAATAAACTATTTAAATCACAAGAGAAGGTTGTCCAGATTTACATGGTAAGAATTAAGCCCAAGCTATTGCTGTCAAGCTTTGTGCCATCATTTAGGCTCCAGCTACAAATATGAAAATAGAATCAGAATCAGATTTATTGCCTGTCAGACTTTTACACTTGGAAGGAATTTGCTCTAGTGCTGTTAGTGAAAAGTACAAACAGACAAATAAGCAAAAAGATAATAATAGAAGTCAAGCCAACAATGTATTTATAACATGATTGTTACAAAATTATTGGTATTACACACTATTATTATAATTACAAAGGGATTTTGGTTTTATTGTTACGTCAATCTGAACAAAAAAAGAACAAAAAACAGAAATACAAGGGTGCTGGTTCGGGGGAGTTGCGAGCAACAAGGAAAGTCTCATAGAAATGCTTTTGCTGGTCCAGGTTTGAATCCAGCCTGTAGCAAGTTAGTGAGGTTCCCTTGACCCCTTTTACAAGCCTATCCACTGCCTCTCACTGTCCTGTCAATAATGGAAAAAAGAATAATCAACAAAGGACACATGTAGCATTTGAAAAAAAAAAAAATACTTTAGGGTTTCCTTTCAAAAATAACTACAATAATTAAAAGAGATTGTTACAAAAATGCATAAAAATTGAATAAAGTAAGCTTTTATAGCTCTGAATTCTCCATTGGGACAAGCATCCACTTTGTGGCATGAATCCCCCTTCATATACCTCATCTTGCCTGTGTGTGGCATTAATCATCTCTCATACAGAATCCCAGTAACAGCAGCATCAGGACCAGAGCTGAGTCATGTGACCACAGGACAGGAGGAGGGGATGAACCCCACTGGGATTATCAATGTCACTTCATGAACAAAAGAGAAACTGTAGTAGTGATCTGTTCTAAAGTCTAAGATTTATCTTTAATTTGACTTTAGTGTTGTCTGCTCTAAATAGACATTAAACCTGCTTTGGTAATACAGTTTAATTTATTAGTTATTGATTTCCTTGTAACTTAAAGATAAATATATAGCCTTGTACTTTTGTAGAATACTTGGCTGTGACAAGGACATGCTTCAGATTCACATGAGTTTCATTTCTCTCTGTTCTCTGTTTCAACAACACCTGCTTTTCTCAATTAAAACATCATTTGATTTTCGTCAGCTGAGTGATACTTCAAATTCCCCTACCTGGAAAACCCAGTTTTTGCTTCCCATTTGTGGTGGTACTTCAGACACTGTGATTTTACCCCCCTATGGTAAATTGGACTGTCCCTCCTTGGACCATCACATTTGTCATTACCTGTTCTCATAATTCTCTCTGGATCTTAGTCTGCTACACTGTCAGACATATGAGAATTATTATATCCCCATGGCTGAACTTCTTCTCAGCACTTCAACTGAAATTCTTATCAGTTCTATACCAGATTTCCTCCTGTGTATTAATCTGCTGTCCTTCATAGTATCAATCTATTAGAGTCCTTCCTACTTATTCCTGCAGACTTTACCCTTTTAACAAACGTTTGGGTCTCAGGACCGGGCTATTTAAGTCACAATTGTTGGTTTAACGAAAAATCTGATCCTTCTTACAATTTAACAAGAAAGGATTTCACTACTTTAAAATTTGGGAGAGTAGATTTGGAGATCTGAGTTGTTGGATTCAGAGCAAAGAGGTCCCAGTCCACAGAGATGCTCCTCCTGTCCTCAAATCAGGGTAGGACGTAGTAATTTGAGGTCCAAAGGCCCTTTTCACTGATCTTCTGAACACCACTTTTCTGACACCAATTTGTTGTGTAACAAACTTGTCTATGTTCCCCATAAATGTGAAATGAAGGATCTAGAACCAAATACTGCCGTTATGAGTCTTTATTACAACAGAGGAAAGCTAGAATCTTGCAACAGTGGAGACAATCAGAATGATCAGTGATGGGCAGTCCATCAGCTAAGATGACACTCAGCTAGAGTCACATTATTAAAAAGACATGAGTGCGTTCATGGAGTGTGTGTGCGTCCATGTGAAGTGGGCCTGTGAGGTAAAAGTGTATGTGTGTGTGGCCTATGTGAGTGCATATTAACAGCTAAAGATAGCGTCACTGATCTCGCTGAGAACATTCAAAAGATCATAAAAAGTGTATGACAGAGAAGTGTAGCTGCTTTCATGATTATTATTTGTTTGTTTTCATTTTCGGTCATTTGATCTCTGGAGTCATTGGCAACACGATCCCTGATAGAACTCACGCACGATCATACAGACCACTCATGTTTTTTATTTGATCGTTTAATTTTTTCTTCTTTTTTTAATTGTGGTGGTATGTACTTTGTTATTAGTTTGTCATAACTTCTGAGTAACTTGTTTTTGTTAGATTGTTATTTCTCTTTTTTTTGCACGTTATATGTGCATAAAAAATTGTGTAACTTTAATATACTTTAGGTGGAGGCTTCAAATAAGCCCTTTGGGCTTTTCGCCTCTTCCTGCGCCTCATGTAATTTGTTATCTTTGACTTTTGTGTATCTCATAATTGTGCAAAATAAATAAAATTAAAAAAAAGTCACTTTACATTTTGTAAGGCTGTTTTAAAATGTGAGTTGTTGTGCTGTTAATGTTTTGTCTTGTTTTTTAAGTCTGTATCACTGTATTGGCTGCTACCTTGGCCTGGTGTCTCTTGTAAAAGAGATTTTTAATCTCAGTGGGACCTCCTGGTTAAATAAAGGTTAAATCTTTAAAATGTGAGTGAGTGAGTGCTTGTGAGTTCTCATGAGAATGTGGTGTGAGAAACATAACATACAAAGAGTCGGAGACATCACAGGAACACTGAACATAAACAGTTGATATCTAGAGACATAAAAAACAGATTCTCAAAAGTTATGGTTGGAAAAGGTCAGGACATTTGAGCTTCTGCATATCGAAGAATCTCCTACCTCTGTGCATTGTAACTCTATGATGAACATCTAATGCTGACATTTATGACTTCAGGTCACAGGTGATGTGTGAACATAAGGCTGGAGCTGATGGAAAAAATGTTGAGTGGTAAAAATATTATTACCCCAAAAGTTTCTAAAATAATGAAACACTCGTGAAATAGAACATTTCCACAGCAATGTCCAAAAACATGATAATCTGAATCTGAACAGCAGACTTCTTGAGCTAAGAACTGTCTGATTTTTGATAAGCACCAAAAACAACAAACATTTAAATGATCATTTTTCATTTGCAAATGAGGTGTATGAACAACACTGCACACTTACTGTTAACAGACCGATGATCTCCAAAATGTCAACCTGCATTCAGGGTGCATCAATGTCACACTCATAAGCCACTCTGCTCTGAGTATCATAAATAAACAATAATTATTGGCATTGGCACTTCCTTTCTGAGGATGATCGTGTGAAAAACTGCTCTCACGCCACAGTATGATTTATCGTTTGTATAAAAGTGACCTGCTTGTTAACTTTTTATTGTGTTTTTTAGTGTGTTTCTCCTTCACATCATTGCAAGTATTTTGTACAGTATACATTTTTGTTGTGTTCCCTCAGAGCACATGGAGATGTAGTAATAGTTGCTTTTTATTTTAAATGAGGACGAAATTAAAACTGATTCATATTGTAAGTCTGACTCCAGTGTCTCCACTTGTGAGCTCTAAGCTGCATTTGTTATTCTTCAATAAACACTGTTTTTGACATCTTTGACATACTTTAATAAATCTACATTACTTGCATGGTTTATTTCCCTTTTTATTTCCATTTCAATTTGACTCTGCATGTTTGTTTGGTGATATCATTATCCCCTCCACCAAGGAGGTCATGTTTTTGCCAGCGTATGTTTGTTTGTTTGTTTGCAATATAACCCAAAACTACCAGACAGATTTTACTGAAATTTTAAGGAGATGTTGGTAATGGCCCAACTTATCATGGAACTATTTCTTATACATGTAACCGCACTATGTGAGCTACCTTGATGGAGGTTGGATCTCTCCAAGGGCTTTCTGTTAGGTAGAAATTTATTGAGCAAAAACTATTGTTTGCTAGTAGTGGTTATTTCGATCATCAACAAAATCAAATCATTTTAAATTTGAGCCATTACCAACATCTCTGAAAACGTCAGCAAAATCTGTCCAATAGTTGTTGTGTCATCTTGCTAACTGACAAACAAACAAATATAAGCTGGCAAAAACATAACCTCATTGGCAGAGGTAATAAGAGCTTTGAATCAAATTAAATTGAACTGATGTGAGTGAGATGAATTTATACTACTACTTTAAAGTGAGTAAGAGAAGTGTGTCTGTTTGGACAAGACAAAAGTCAGCGATGTCAAAATCAAGTGAAACTGAGAAATTAAGTAATCGAGACTCAATACCACAGTATCAACCAGCCAGTTTCTGTTGTGTCAGCAAGTGGGTGAACTTTTGAGAGCCTTTGAGTAACATTATGAGGAACCCAGACTGATAAAAAAACAATGGATATAGTGCAGTTCTTTATGTGAAGGCAACACTGATACACTACTACACCGGTGCATCTGAACGCAGCCTGTCAACTTTTTCCTACCTCAATCAATCAGGACAGCCTGTTTCAGGCACCTGTGGCTCTGTGCAGGGCTTTCAGCTCCTGCTTTGCTCCTGCTGAGGTGGTGCTGATCAACCTTGTGCCTTTGAAAGTGAAGATAAGTGGATGAAAAAAGCTCACAGTGGTGTGTAGGGTGGCTCAGACCTCTGTTAAATATGTAATGTTCAGATACGATTGTCCTGATCAGTGCCTCTCTGTTTCAGGAACCTTTGAGGAGCTGTAAATCCCTTTAGCTCACTTTTAACTCCCCTTTTAATGACTATTTTTGGGTTTTATTTTTGACTGTTTGAGCTTGATAAGTTAGTAATTGGAGTATTATAATATTTGGGTTAATGTTTAGTTCTGCCTTTCCACCATCTAGGCAATGTTTGTTTGCTTAACCTTTTCTTGGTTTTCTTTCAAAAGCTTGGTTGTGCAGTAGGTAAACGAGACACCCAGAGTGATGGCCCTCCACCTTTTAGTCTGAGTTTTAAGCACTCCATTACAAACTGGCTGTACCATAAAATGAGGATTGTGGTGGCATTTAATGTGTTTACCATGTGGTGACTTGGTGAACCTCACTTTACCTGTGTGATATGTGTGGCTATAGCTGAATTTTGTGTTTATTAGTTTGTTTTCTTCTAGTTGTTGCTCAGGGGCTTAGAATTAAATATTAAAATCAGTTCTGAGTTCTCTAATAAGACTTTAGGCAATACTGGAAAATTTAATTTGCTTTTACATGTAGGCTTTTTTTTTTCCTCCCACAACTTCTAGGTTACTTATCTTCTTGTCTCTGGCTTATTAGAACCTGTGTGAATTATTATTTATGGGAAAATACAAGTTTGATGTGAATTCTGAGCTACAGGTCCTCGGTGCATTGTTGTTTCTGTCAGCTATGCTTTTTCCAGCCTAAAACCCTTGCCACATGTACGGTAAGGTAAGGTAAGTTTTGTATAGGTGTAAATAAACTAAACCACATCAGTGAAATATTTACTTCCCATCTGACAACAGATCAGTTCTCGTAATCAAAAGCCAGATATGATCAAAACTGGAAATTCCAATACATTGTAAAACCTCAGATGGCCTTACTCTGCTCTTTTAGTTATATGCCCATTAGCATGTTTAACATGTATTCACTGCATGATGGAAACCAGATCCAACTTGGAGGAACAAAGCTACAACTGTCAGGAGTTTCCATCAGGAAGTAAAACAAAGAGGGATGTCTAGCAGAGCCAAAGGTCAGGACAATATTGTGAAGTCATCATCAGAGTCCTTTCGTTTTGTGATTGCAATAGCTAAACGGAACTTTGAAGGATTTATGTAAAATTTTGCACATCTGTCTCCTCTAATAGAAAGATTAACTGACTGACTCTTTTGTAAGCGTTCAGATTGGTTTACCTTCCCACCAGTCACATTCTCATAGCAACAATGTCTGATGCACACTGGTTAGAAGAAGTCCAGTCTTGGTCAGTTCAGTTCATTTAGGCTACATTTACACTGCAGGTCTGTGTTTTTTGTGTGGTTCACAAACCTTTAAATATGACTGCCATCAAACTTCTGTATGAACTGTCTATGGCCCTGAAGTGACTCACATGCTTAGAAAACATGTCGCCCTTTGTTTTCACAGGCCCTTTCTGTCTTCACTCCTTTAGCACAGATTCATTACAGACATAATCAGTGGTAGCAGGGCCTTTGGGGAATCTCTGATGAACTGTGAGTTGCAAAAGATGGTGCTGCAAAATATCAACTAAATCTCAGCCCAAATATAATACAAATAAGATGCCTAGAGGGTGCTGGTTTGGCGGAGTGGTTAGCAACCTTGCACCCCATGTATTTTCTTCTGCCGGTCCAGGTTTGAATCCCACCTGTGACCAGTTTGCAGAGTGTCTTCCCCGACTCTCTCTCCCCCTTTCACAAGCCTATCCACTGTCTCTCTCCTATCAATAAAGGCATAAAACGCCCAAAAACATACATTAAAAAAAAATAAGATGCTTAGAAATGGATAATTTTTATTTAGAAGAAATCAAGTTTTTGAGAATAATCCTGCCTCTGCTGCACATACCACTCATTAACCACGAGGGGGCAGTGTTTACAATGAAATACAGCCAGGCTTCCTCATCCCTGGTGTGTGTGTGCTCTGTATCAGAGTGGATTTTCACAAGGGCAGGAGAGGCAGAGAAGGGGACTGATAACAATAGACATCCACACCCATGAATAAACAGACAAGGGAAATGATGCTGAAGTGTTCAGGCTTAAGACACCACTAAGGACAGGCTGCAGAGGAAAAATTAGCAACTTACTGTTTCCTGCCGTCCTCTGAGCTGCTCTTGTGTGTGTGTGCATGTGTGTTTGAATGTTTTAAAGCCTTTATGTCTCTCCAAGGATTTTCTTGGGTGTGTCGCAGCCATAAACAGCATGTTCCCCACCTGAGCAGCTGCTGAGACACCAGCTATGAACCATAAAAACCATGCAGCTTCTCTGTCTTCATGTGTGTCTGTGTAAAAAAATAAAGTGAAAGAAAGCACATTTAGAAGCATGCTGCGGTGAAGAGGACATTTCTCTCAACTTTCACATCATGCCACTGACTGCTTAAAAATGATTGTGTCGTAGACAACCATAATGAAGCCATTCATCTTGCATTTGCATTTAAATTCTTTGTGCAAGTCAAATCGAACAAAAATAAAGGAGCTGGAGATGTGATGCTGCTTTTATTGTGCAAACAAGAGCCTCAAGGTAAGGGTTTGTCTTGAAAAAGAAATGCTGAAGGCTAAGATTGTGGCTCATAAGGAGTTGCAGCAGTGCTGGTACATTATAGAAGTTCTGTTCCTGGATGGACTCTGTGGGCGTCTCAGTTTAGAGTTTTCATTTTCTCCCCATGCACATGTAGGTTTTCGCTGGGTACTCCAGTTTCCAGGAAGTTTGTTAGGATTGGTGATTTTAAATTGCCCTGAGATCTGATTGAACGAAGATGTGCATCTTCACCAATGTAAACTGGGATAAGCTCCACCCCAGTGACTCTTAAACAGATGAAGGAGCACCATTAATGGATTGACACTAAGACTGATGAAAAGTATCAGGTGAGGGTATGATAACATGACAAAATAGCTCACTACATTAAGCTATTTTCATTAATTTAGCAGATATAGAGATTAAAAAGATGATAAGATGATGGTGATTCTCTAACTGAGGTTTATCATCTTGTGGTCTGGGCGTCCATGAGTTCGTCACTACCATAAATTCTTATTTTCAATCAGAATATAATCGATTATACTCCTATAAATGATCATCACAACCATTCAGACATGAGGACCCTCCTGAAAACGAGATGTAGCATCTTAAGAGGCTAACCTCTAATAAATCAGATGACAGGTCTATGGTTCATGGATCTGTCTCTAACTTTAGTTCTTACTTTAGTCCACTTGTCTCCTCTTACCTCCCTTCCTTTGCCCTCACACCCAACACAGCATCGTGTGGATTTGCTGTTCATCATGAGACTGGGATCCACATTCAAGATTTCCTGCTGCTTAACAGAAGGTTTTTTCTTGCAGCCATGATGGAGGGATTCACGATTGGCTATATGGATTCATGTTGGATGTTGGATGTATGTATTTGTATAGGCTATGTGTATTTTTATATGTATATACGTATCCTAACGTATCCAATTCCTAACACTTGTTAGGAATTGGAGCTATACAAATAAAGATTGATTGATTGATTGATTGATTGATTGATTGATTGATTGATTGATTGATTGATTGATTGATTGATTGATGGATTGATTGATTATCTTACCTCAGCTCAGCCGTCTCTGTCTACTCTACTTTGATATCAAACTTGTCCATTGTTTTTTCTTGTATTGAGCACTTCATAGTCATCTGCTCAAAGGGCACCAGCTTGTTTTCTTCCAAAGTATTTTTTTTTGGTAATTCAGGAAACACTAGTGTGTGTGTCAACTCAATTGTTCACTCATGTTTGTCCGTCCATAGATTTGTCCAGCTTGGCAGCAGCACAGACGAGAATTGTAAGGATCAAGGTGCAACACCATCATGAAAAAATAAAGTGTCTGCTTTTGAGCCATGACAGAGTGCTCTGCTGCTGTCTTTACTGAGGGAACAGAGCTTATCAGGACACTACCGCACCGCTTAAACAATAAAATAAGAAAGCTACTGAAAATCAGTTTGACTCATTAAATGACTCACACAAAGCTACTGGAAAATACAATTAAAATACTAATAGCCCTGTTTGTTTTGACATTGCTGCCCATCACTGCTAATAAAGAGGCCATGACTGGTAATGGTATCACATTATTAAGATGACTGATTTGAAATCCTGTCCAAAATTTAAAATTATAATGTGCTGAGAAATGGCTAGTGTGGGTGTGCCCTCAGGCTACCTAGTGGTCAAGATTAAATGACGCAGGCAGACTTCAGAGGACGCATGTTGTTCCATAGGAGATAGTTGACACATACTTAAGACTGGACATGGTGTTATGATCTCCAAGTCAGTGAATAGTTTGTTTTACAGGACTGGCTGACTCCCAGGAAGATTTAGTTGGGGTAGCTTACATAAGGAATATTCAGATCTAGGGCCAGAGGTTGAACAGGGAGGTAGGGTCAGTAAAAGATAATGAAGGAGATAACGGATGAAGCATGGAGAACCAAATCTGGATGAGGAGGATTACTGCAGACTGTGGTACCAAGACTAAAATAGACAAAAGCAATAACTTCCTTTATACATTACAGTATGTGTGCATGATGTGTGTCTTCTTATATTTATGAAAATGTTGTTTGGATTCTTATGATCGTGTGGTAGGTAATATAAAGTAGGAATTTGTATTGTTTGACTCTTTAGAAATGTTTTGGAATATTAGTTGGGTTGAGGGAGTACCTTCATCTAACGATTATTCTGTCCTCTGTTGTCCCTTGTTCCTCTTGTCGGATAATCTAAATCATTACCCAAAGTGCACATATTAACCCCCTAAGTCATGTGTGGACGTGTATGTCCTCATAGCCTCTCCATGTGCATTTTGTCTGTCTCATCATGTCTTACTTGACGTGATGATATGATGTCAACAAGTATTAGTTTTCATATACTGTACTGTATTTAAGTAAGGCCAAACACACATCTGATAAATGTCTAGGACAACATGTAAGTGTGAGCAGAATAAACTGTCTGAAGAAAAACACCCTGCTGAGACCCTCCACAGTCTGAGTCTGTACATACACTCAGAATTAAATCAACGTCCCTCAGGGTGGACAGCAGCTCCTCTGCTGCTCAGCTCCCTGCCTTCATCCTCCACCCACTCCATCAAAACACAAACACACTGTGGGTTATTCACCTTGAAAAATGGATCCTGTTATGCACGTGCTCGCCCCTTCACACCAGACCTGATGATGCCAGTGTGACGAGAGCAAGGACAGGATCAGTGAGAGAGTCATTGTAAAAGCCTTCATTAAAACCCCAGACACAGCGGTGGCAGAGGTACACGAGGACTAAGTACAGCACTGGAAGCATCTTTGTGTAACTGATGAAGCAAATATACAAAAGTTTTTCTTGGATTTCTATAACATGTATATCATAGAGGTTTACTGATTAATATACTTTAACATGCACCTTGTATTGTATTTAGATTTACAGTTTGCTATCAAAACACTGTTGAACGACAAAGTAGTGACAAGCTGTCAGCTCCACCCACCTCCACTGCTGCTTCAGTTGAAAAGAGGACCCCTGAAAACACACTGTAAAGATCATAAGCAAAACAGCAAACCACTTTAGATTAATGTGCTAGATCTGCATAAATTGCATAAGAATAAAAAAACTAAATGAATATACCAAAGGCAAATTAAATAAAAAAAACTGGCCTATAACTTTGCCAAGATATGATCATTTTCAGCAGTCATACAGTGAAGTCTGAGGGCAATTTCACACTAGGCTACTTTTTTTTATAACATGCCTCAACCTGGTTGCGCCCCTCCTCGTCTCTCTTCTGCCAGCCTACTGCACAACAGCAGTAACATTTTATGTTTAATCACACATTGTGACGAGTGCATAGTCAGATACTGGAAGCGGCAGAGTACAAAGTTAAAAAGCATGTTAGTCAAAAGGAAGAAATAAAAGATAACCACGGCAACTGCTTATTTATTGCAGTATTCACGACTCCATCATTTGGGAAAGTTGTTTGGATAAAAGTGGCCATTCATTGTTCTGCTTGGTTAGTTTATATATATAATGGTTAACATCCAATCCACTTCTGGAGTGCTTAGTTGGCAGTAAGGACCGAATTATGACAAAATGCTGTGGCTCTGAGGTTCATCACTAACTTCAAATCCATCGCTCATCATTGCTTGTTGCATGAACATGTCAGACAGTTTTCTTGTCTACAAGTAAACTTAAAGACTGGCTTCTTCTTATTTAAAAGGCTATTTACGTCTGCCCCAGCATACTTTCTGAACTTCATCCATCAGAGAAGTACAGGATCTTATTTTCCTCAGTCCAAGGATTTTTATTTTCTTCTGCTGTCTGCTCAGACAACCAGATGAGCAAGAGAAAAATGTATTTAAATATGCTGCTTGTTTTGTTTTGAATAAACTGAAAAGACCTGAAACTCCATGAGCTGGTTTCAGTGGACACTTTTAAGAGAATATTAAGTGGCATCTGGCTTTTAGGATGTTTGTATTAATACATAATTTATTGCTGCAAATCTTGACAGTCAGTCCCTCTTGTATTTATTAAGTTTGTTTTTTTTCTTATTTTATGTGTTAGGGCCTTTTTTTGCATGTGGGGCTCTTTTTGTTTCTAGCACTAACTGTACTACTGCCAATCTTGGCAAGGATACTCTTAAAAAAGAGATTAAATCTACTGTGGTTTTATTTCCACATTGTGTTGTTTGCTGGACACAGTTCAGTTATGTTTGAGGCTGACATTGCAAGATTGTCTCAAATGTCCATTTATTATTTTTTTTTCCGGTCTTTGACAGGTGGACTGGCCTATTTGATCTACCAGATGTTTTGTAATCTAGCCAACAGCTGCTACTTGGGGCTCTAGCAGATGTCACTTGACTGACGAAGTCATGTGACATCAGCCCTTTGACTGGACACTGCCATACAGCACGTGCCATCTCAACCAAACCTTAGCTACACCCATGAACAGCTATAATTCACTGCTTTTCTGTTTGCTCTTCCAGTTTGACCACCCACCACAAACAGAACTCTGGTTTATTTAGAAACAACTTGAGATCCCCTGTTTTCATGCAGACCAGAGTTTCGTTCTTTGGTCCACACCAGTTTGTATGACCTTTTACACCACCCCAATGTGGTGTAATAGATCTGCACTCAGCTATATGGATTTGCAGAGTGCATCCTTGAGACGAAGCCTTCCTCACAAGGTTACATAACCTGAACCTCCTCCTTGATTATTACAGTAGTTGCCAAATCAACAGAGATCAAACCTGAAACCACAAATTCACACTAACATGGCCCGGAGCTTACAACTTATAACTGTCAGGCTGGGCAGCTACTGTCACCAGTTTGCCATGGACCGGCTAAGGACCAGCCAAGAGCCCTCGAAAAACCCAGCGATCAGTAAAAGTGTGGAAGTTTTAAGTGACTGCATCTGTATTGCAAAAAGGATGGATTTGGGCCACTTTTGCCTGCAGTGGGAGCATAACCTTGGACATTCTGATCAACAGTAAAGTGACTTGCCATACCAAGCTACTGGATTGTATTTCCCAGCATCACCTGAGCCTTTATCTTCATGTAAAAATCACAACCAACCAAATGACCATCGTGAGCATTGCTTCAAAGTCATTTTGGATAAACATAATTTTCAGCTCGTAAAGAGGTCACCTCTGCAGATAGACTGTGTTTGGTAAACCTCCTCCATTCAATATAATAAAAGTAACCCTCTGATATCCTTCTCAGCTGTCCAGTATTACACCCAAACAGTTTTTGTTGCAGCTCACCTCTATTTTCTATTCGCCTGCACCTTTTTAAGTAGCACAGCGCTAACAGCTAATCTCTCAGGCCGACAGTGGGGCTCATGGTAACGACTAAATGTCAGAGTAACAGATGAGGCTGCTGTCTACACTGACCTGTTTACAGACACACAAAGCTACACGAACTGAATGTTGTCGTGATAAATCATCAGCCACAATGGCTATAAAATGAAGTGCTGGCAAATGAACAAGAGCCACGCCACAAAATACTGTTTAACCGATACATCAGTTCAAGTAAGTCCACATTGGATAATGAAATTTAGATTTGATGGGCAAAACAATGCAATTGAATAAAAACTGAACACAATGCAGAAAATGAACTATTCAACCATCCATCATCTTTTCTACTTATCGGGGTCATGGGGGTGCTATTCCAGTTGACATTGGTCAAGAGGTGGGATACACCCTCAACTGGTTGCCAGCTGATTGCAGGGCTACAGACAATCTTTCTCTATCAAACTCACACCAAACAGCAATTTGAAGTCATCAGTTAACCTAATGAACATGTTTTTGGTCTGTGGGAGAAGCTGTAGTGTCTGGAGAGAACCCATGCATGCACTGGAGGAACATACAAACTCCTGCCAGACCTGGGGATCGAACTGGTGACCTTCTTGCTGTGAGGCACATGCAATACCTACTGTGCCACCATTAAATTAAACCAAATTCTTTTAATGTATTGTGATGAAAATGATTAAGCATATTGATGTAATGCAGCCCATTAATTAATTTTCAGTGTCCCGTGACACTCTTCTCTTACTGTTGAGCTGAAATCGATAATACCCAGTTTGTAGCCCAGGGCATTATTCCATTTATTTAAGCTTGAACAAAAGGGCCTCTAGTTTCATATTTGAATTAGAATATTAAACTGATAAGCCGGACTCCCAGAGCAGACAGAGGGACGTGCTTCTGCTCAGACTGAATACCAGATGTCAAATTTAATAAGGCTTACTGCAGGCGCCCAGTGCTGTGGTAGATAGAGAAGGAGCTGTGAGACATACAGATAGATGTAAGAGGAAATATCAGCATGTTCTCACCTTTAACTCTTCAATAAAGCAGCTTGGACAGCAGCCCGGGGCTACAAATATGATGCTATAGGTGCCCTCAAGCATCGTTTTAAACATCCTTCCTCAGCGTTCTGTGTTGTTATGGGGTTAGAGTAAGTTGGTGTAATTTGAAGAGTGTCAAATCTATTGGGGGTGGTGTTTAGGTGAAAATGGGGTAGTCAGCCTGTTAGACTAGATAAAGTAATAACAGCCAAAAGTGTGATAAACTCCAAACAAAACACAGATCTACTGCTTTTAGTAGAGTCCCACAAGTAAGTACCCACAAATGCAGGGTGACTGGATGTCCTGATTTATGGTGTGTTCCACTTGACCTCAGAGGTTTGTTGTTCAAGTTGCAAAATAGATAGGCTATATTATTTTCAAGACTATTTTCCGGTGACTTTCCAGCAGCTTATATATCAAAATATGCATAATTTAACATATTCTTAAATGTAAATTCATACTGACTGACATGAAACAAGGAGTAAACTTCAGTATCTGCTACTGTGAGAGTGCGCTCCAGGCTAGGCTAGACATAAACAAAATGCAGCCAAAATGAAAATCCCATTCTGCAGAAAACAAACTGCAGGTAGTAAAATATTCAGCTGTAATCAAGTAGAAAAAAAGTTTGCCGTGATTGAGAAACTCATGAGGGACTGGCGAAACGCAGAGGTTACTCTTACTGCAATAAAGAAAAGGAAGACAGCCAATCGTGGGCTGAACGTAAGATGGCCATAGCTGGAGGAACAAGTTCACAGATGGGCGCTTGAACAATGAGCTACCGAGAGAGACTTGTTAAGTGCAGTTACACCTCCACGCCCTAGTAGCTGCCATAAATATAACTGAGGCAGGTAGGGCGTCTTGGTGTTACCACTTCATACAAGGCAACCACCTCTCTATCAGAGCACTAAATAAATGCAACTTGTAATATAGTGCGACTATACGTTTTTTCCTCTTCAAGATGCATTTTTTGACCAATAGGACTTATACTTGTAGTCCAGAAAATACAGTGCATAATTGGAAAGGCCCCTTTTATTTGTAGTTTTCGACTGACAAGTTGGATGATCCTCAGGTACCCCGACTTTACCAGTTCATGGTACAAGATTAACTGGGATATGATGCAATTTCCACTCTCATGTCCAAGTTTTATGTTAATGGAATACACCATTGGCCAGGACCATCCAGCTGCCTTGTGTTACATGTCCTAAGAAGTATAAAAGAAGCACTAGTATGTCCCAGACTGAGGTTAAGTAAAAGCAGTCTCACTTCTCAGGGTCATTTTCAGTTCCATTGCTCCTACCTTAGCTTAGCCTATACTAGCCTTGCATTTAGCTGCTTGTCTCTCTGCCTCCTCTTCCTCTCCTGTTTTATCCTGTCCTGTGTGCCAGATGTTCAGTTACTCCTTGCGTCCTCCTTTAGTGATGATGGTAGGCTATAGCATGTTTTTAACTCTGAAGACAAGAGTGACCAATCGGAAGAAGCAGCTCCACACCTCTGAATCCAAACCATCATTAGCAGCAGTAGTTAACTAGACAGATGTGGCTTAACTGGTGCAGGCCAAGTTAGCTTAGCCATTCCTATTGTGAAGTACCTTGAGTTTACACTTGGTATAAACTGGTGCTATACAAATAAAGATTGATTGATTGATTGATTGATTGATTGATTGATTGATTGATTGATTGATTGATTGATTGATTGAGTTTCAAACAGTCACTGTCCCAGTTTTTGCTGACTGAAATAAGATACCAAAACATGTCAATATGTTAGCAATACTGATAGCTATATTGACTGATGTATATTTGTTTATCAGTGATGATGTATTAACTGTTGTTGATATTGACCATTTTCACGTGATCACACACTTTATTCCTTTTTTGGCTGGCCGGACAGCAAAAATGATCCAGCATGTAAATCAAATAACATTTAACATTTATGGCAAACAAATAAAAACATCCCCATGGTGAACTTAGACCTACATTTAAAACCACAATTATCCACTGTGTGTGGTGGACCATTCTAACAAAGCTTTAAATGTCAGTTTTACATCTGTGAGACATTTTCTGAAGCTTTAACCATCTTGTGCAACAGGAACACATTGTAGGCTAATTAGCCTACAATGTGTATTAATACTAATACTAATACTACTAATAATAATAATAATAATAATAATAGTATTAATACTAATGCTAGCAGTCGTCAAGGAGACCTATTAAAAACATGGCTGTGCCTTTACACTGTCAGCAATCAGTGTAAGCCAAAGACTTGCTCTAGAGATCATCTGTCATTCAGCTTTTGAGTATGAAAAACTCTGATTCGGGTCCGTAGAAGAATGACTGTGGCCAGAATGTGCTGTATTAGCTGAGTAACAGTGAAGCACACAGTCCACAATACACTAACAGTGACACACTCAGTAAATCCCTGTCATATATTTAACATTAACCACACGCACAGTGTACAGAGTTTGCATTGACACAATTCCTCCACAAGGGAAGGTCTCCTCTGTTATGCTAATAGGGGCTGATATTGCCAGTTATTCAAGGTTAGTCAAACAGCACTTTGTTTGGTTGCTGGGCACGCTCCACAGACTTTCCTGTCCTGGCTCTACAACACGCTGGCAGAGCTTCAGCCATCAATGTCAGCGTGCAGACAGAGCGAGGTTCAGCATTTGTTTCTGAGTCCAGCTCTGTGTCGTACAGAGAAAAAACGAGGCTGCGTGCCAGCTGGTAGAGGCTCAGGGGAAAGTATGGAGTATTTAACAGCACAGTGTGCCAGTGAGAAAATATCAGGCAGTGTTGAGATTCTTTGTTTTACCTTTATATGCAGGAATATCAATACTATAGCCAGAGGTGGACAGTAACAAAGTAGATTTACTTGAGTACTAGTAGGCCTACATTTTTTGAGTAGGCTACCTTTACTTTACTTGAGTTTGGGTTTTTTTTTTGGAACATGTGACTTTTACTTCACTACATTCAAAAGATAAATATTCTAATTTTAAAGGATAAGTTCGGTTTCTGCAGCTCTCACATTGTTTATAGAATGAAGCAGAACAATATACTCACCCAGAAGGCTTTCCTGATGCAAACAGTGCTTCAGGAGATATTTAGATCCAAAATCGAGCAGCGGACATCCACATAATGGTAGCACATAGGGCATACAGAGCCGCTCCTAAAACTGCACTAATCGTCCAAAAACTCATTAGTTTCACCAATATACCATTATGGTCCGTTCGGGCTACTCCTCCACGACAGTCTGTGTCACTCTGGACATGTTGTGTGACTGTGCTGACCTCTGAACTGAAGAAGAAGAGCGCTTGCTCCGCACATGCGCAGTACGGCTTGTTGTTTCAGCGGCGACTGCTCGGTACACAACGGATTTCTTCTTCCAGTTTTGTGCAAAATGGACGAATATCTATTGGATGAAGATGTTGTGGAGGAGAACTTTGAATATGATGGGTGTCCTTACGGTTTCGAGCCAGAGTTTACAGATGAGGAGCTCATCGAAAGGAGGACGTGGAGGCAGCGTTCCAGAGAGTACTGCGCAGGCGCGGAGCGAGCGCACTTCTTCTTCAGTTCAGAGGTCGGCACAGCCACACAACATGTCTGGAGCGACACAGACTGTCGTGGAGGAGTAGCCCGAATGGACCATAATGGAATATTGGGGAAACTAATACGTTTTTGGAAGATTAATGCAGTTTTAGGAGCGGCGCTGTATGCCCTATGTGCTACCATTATACGGATGTCCGCTGCTCGATTTTGGATCTAAATATCTCCCGAAGCACTGTTGCATCAGGAAAGCCTTCTGGGTGAGTATATTGTTCTATTTCATTCTATAAATAATGTAAAAGCTGCAGGAACTGAACTTATCCTTTAACTCCACTATATTTCTATAAATGGCCTTGTTACTCGTTACTTTTAGGTAAAGGTATGAAGTCAGTTCAAGTTGAAGAAGTTTGTTCAAGTGGTGTTATCTATACTTCATGCATCCTGTTCCACACTCCAGTCCAGTTGGTGGCGGTAATGCACATTTGAGTTGGTTTGCCAACCGCCATTAAACAATGAAGAAAAAGAAGATGCGCATGCGTTACTGTGATCGGGCAGGTAAAGGTTGAGCTAACGTTGTTGATTACGGTTCATCTTGGCAGTAATGATGGCTACTATGCCAGATAAAGATGACAATTCCACACCAGAGCACCCATGGCCATATCTGAAGTCCATGTTTGAGGTGGTCGAAATAAAGAATGATTCTTTTCGGTTCAAATGTGTGCTCTGTTCGCCGCGTGCAAACTTCGCCTACAAAAACTCGCCGTCCGACCTGAGAAAGCATGTGAAAGAAAAGTAAAGTGGTGTAAGCATTTGTTTACTTTCAGATTAATATTGGACAGTTTTATGTGCTTGTAGTAGTTGCAGTTTAATGTGACGGTCACTAACATTAGTAAGTTAGTTGGCATTTTAATGAGATTTGGCAGCATTTCACCAAACAGAAACGATAAATATACACACTTTTACACATATCAGTTAATGCTTATAATATTAGCAGAGTTAGATAAAAAAAAGGATAATGGCAATGGTTGTCCTTTTGTTGATTCATTAGTGTTTCAGTATGCATTTCCATGGGCTTTGTAGCATATTTTCAAACTCTTTATTCTACATGATCTATAAGCAGGTCAGTGCATTCTGTAGATTGTTTCAGTCATTATGTTCTGTAAGGTCAATGAGAAAATGTACTTTTAATACTTGAGTATTTTCAAAAGCAGGTACTTCAGTACTTTAACTTAAGTAAAAAATTGACTGAGCAACTTTCACTTGTATTGGAGTAGTATTTGAACATGAGTATCTATACTTGGACTTGAGTACCGACATTGAGTACTTTGTCCACCACTGACTATAGCAAAATATATCTGGTTCATGTCACAGATATTGTTATCTCGACAGCTTCAGAAGGATCATTTAGGGTGGTCCAAACCTGAATGATTTGTACTTGTGTGCACTGCTGCCTCAATTGATCTTTTTATTCAAACAAATCAGTTAAAACTATCTCAGTCCCTCAGAAAGAGAGAGAAGGAAGAAACAAAACCAATTGAAATACAAAAAGACTTTCGGATTAGGATGAGAGGGGAAAATGATGCAAAATGGCAGAAATTCATAAACAGAAGAGACATTGAAAGAAAATCTGTATTGCTTTTTTTTTTATCCAGACAGTCTGGAATATAAAGAAGCAAAAAAAAAAAACAGGGTGATGTTGTTGGAGGTTTGATATTCATAGCAGTAGATAAATTCAGCTCAAAGAAAGATCTGTAGGGGAACTAAGGAGGTGGTCTTAGTCTTCAGGACCTTCATCACAAGGACCGTGGTGGACCGTGGTTGCCTTTGGTTATAGTGGGGTCCAGACAAAGCCTTCACACACAAACACAAAGACATGACCACTTTTAATTTGGTGGCAACCTATGGATAAAATATTGTAGTTCAAACTCAATATAGTGTATATACACTTCTGTAACTTCTGTTCGAGGTAAATACCTCTAATCAAACATCTAGGTAAAAGATCTTGAATGGAGAAAATCATTGTACAGGTGGAGTATGATGATGGCCCACTTATTATAGATTTTATAGTTTCTCATATCACAGGACTTCCAACTCATGTCCTCCACCTTCTCAGTCTCAGACTTGATATTTACATTGAAACTCTAGTATGATTAGGGAATTACCCAGGTAGGCTGCCTGGGTAATTCCCTGCCATGGTTGCTCACACTTGCTCCTCTCAGCAGGGAGTATGGTCTTCTGGATGGGGGAGAAGTGACGAAGGGGGCAGGGGATCACTGATCAGCAGGAGAGGAAGTTAAAAATACACAGCAGAAGTCAGTGTTCATAATACAGCAGCAGTGATATATGCTTAAAAGTGCATCAACAGCGTCAGCGACAGACTTAAAATATGAAGCAGCCTCACAACATGAACACCAATTTCACCACGGAAATAACGCTGCAGTGTTTCGGCTCTGTATCCAACAGCAGTGCCAGAGGGCTCTTTCTATGCACAAGAGACCCGATGTCCATACACACATTTGAGTTTGTGTTACTCTCCTTGCAATCAAATAAACATGAAATCCGTCCTTTCTTTAGTTTCACACCAGTTGCAAATGATGATGTCATCAGCCCTCCCCACTCACCTCAGTGAATTACCCGGGCTTCATACTTCAGTTAACTCTGACTTCAGGCGGATAAAATACTAGGGGAGTGCAAGAAAGTACCCACAGTAAAGTTAGAGTGAAAAACGTGTCTATTTGTGTTCACGAATAAGACCTTTTTCAGTTTGTTTGTGAATACTATCTGCTACCTTCCACATTTTTCTCCATAGAAAATGACATTAATTCCAGCCTTAGCACAGCCTCTCCCTGTGTGGGTAGATTGAGCTAATGCTAGCTAAATGGTAAATGAACTTGAGCTTGCATAATGCTTTTTTAGTCTCTGATGCCAAAAGCAGCATTACACCACAGGTCACATCTACCCATTCACACCAACTCCCTAAAACATTCACACACTGATTGCTGGAGAATCTAATTCAGTTGTTCATCAGTATTGACTAACACATCCAAGCTCTCTCATTGACGCAGCAGTGGGAGCAACTTGGGCTTTAGTGTCTTGCCCAAGGATCCATCACCATGGATGTGACACATAGAGCTGGGCTCCAACCTGTAACCTTCTGATTATCACCCATTAGCACAATCAGACCACCACCGATGCCCACTTTGAGATGGCAGTAAAAAAAAAAGTGCAAAAGTGCAGTATGACAGCGTCAATTACGACATATCAACAATGTCAAAAGGCTTTGTTGATGTTCAAAAGGCTGAACTCACATGACTTCATCCATTGTTTTCCATACTTACAGTTTCAAGCTCTACTTCAGCAAACTGCATTGTGTTGCACTGCTGTGACATCACAAAATTAAGTAGCTGGCATGACTCTTTTGCTCCAGCTCACATGCCTGACCTCAAAGTGTGAGTAAAATTGGCAGAAGAAGGACAAGCAAGATCAGAACTTTACTGAACCAAAACCAAACCACTCAGTGGAAATGCAACTTTTAGGTCCCTTGGTACCAACTTAGCATGGTTTAAACGTCTCAGCCTGCCTAAGATGTTGCTGACTATGTCCATCCTTTTATGACTACAGGCAATTCAAGTTGGATAACAGTCCATGTCACAAATTGTTTCCTTGAAACATGGCCTCCACAGTCACCAGATCTCACCTTTGGGCTGTGTTAGAACAGGAGACCTTAACGGGGATATGCAGCTGACAAATTTGCACTAACTGTTTGATGCTTTCGTGCCAATAAGGGCCAGAAACTCTTAGGAATGTTGGCAGAACCTTGTTGAATCAATGCATTTTCTGTTGTTATTGGAAAGTTAGAAGGATGGTCTTTGTTTTCCTCCACATATAGGAGGCTGTCAGAAGGCAGAAGAGTGACCAATTGAACATCTAACAGAGAATTACACTTTTTTTTCACAAGCTCAAACCATCAAATGTCAAGCGGTGTCTGTGAACGTCTTTTCATCTCGGAGCACAATGTATTAAGTCTCACACCAATCTGCAAAAGTGCCGGACGGAAACTTATTTCTATGCTAATGGTGCTGACAAATGTGTTGTGATGGGGTTGCCATCTTTTTGGTCGGATTTGAATTGTCCCCTCGAATTGGATTGTGCTGTGAATTATCATATAATTGCATTTTCAGCCGTGATTTATGTGCACATCAGAGGTGGTGTTCTCCGGTTAGTTGGTCGTGGCATTTCTGCAGCTGGTCTGACTCTAAACACTGCAGGATGTTTTCTCCACCAGTAAACATCAATCTTTGCACCCCCCTTCCTCCTCCTGTCTGATCTTTTATTTTTTCATCATTTGTTCTCTCTCGCTCTCTGTGTCTTTCCCCTTCTTTTATTCTTTCTTTTGTTTCCCTGCAGGCAATGTTTTCACTCTCTCCTTTATACTCTCCATCTTCCATCATCTGTCTCGGCTGTATGGAGCGATGACAGTGAGGCTCCCTCAGGGTGTTACAGTAGTTCAGCCTCCTTCGGAGCACGCACACACATGAACGCTCACATACTTTACTTGCAGTCATTTCCCTCTCCCACACCAGGACACACATCTCCCATCCATCTCTTTATGCAGCCTTTGCTCCACTGTGACAGCCCTCACTAAGGTATTACATTGTTTTGAAATATTAATGACCATATCATGGATGTCCAAACCATGGCCCGGGGCCCTATTGTGGACCATTGGTGCAATTCTACAAACCCCAATAAAGTTGGAATGCTGTGTGAAATGTAAATAAAAACAGAAAGTGATGAAGTGCATTTATTTTTTGGACCTGTATTCAGTTATGGAGTGGTTTGATGTTGGAGTGGAAAGCACAGGCGAGCTGGCCAGATGGATGGACAATTGAGATCACGATGGAAGGCTCACCTCGATCCAGAGAAATGTTATTAAGACACATAGACAAGATATTTAATGTTCAAATTGTCAAACAAAAAACATGGTGACATACCCAAAGGCAGAAAAACAAGGAGGCTTTATTATAAACTAAAACTAATTCTTCACAAAAAAGTCAAAATTGGAAGTCTTTTCCAAAAGTTTCAAATCAAAAAATCTACTTAAAAGAAAAAACACTGGGGGCAGAACTCACAGTACTAATGAAAATCACCACAGCAAGGTTAAACAAAAACAGACAAACTAACCACAAACACAGGGCAACACTGGAGACATTGCCCATGGTGTCAGGGCTGCCCCAAGCAGAAATTAATTCTGCTAACAAAATAACTGTATCATGAAATGCCATTTGGATTTACAACCTTTATTAGTAGCAACAAAAATATTCACACGTCTGCATTTTCCAGATGCAAAGTCATCAATCAGGTCATCATTTGTTGCTGTGCCACTTCAGCTTTAATACTTATGATAACCAGGCCACTCATGCGCTCTTGCGCAAAATTATGCAAAACAACTGTAACCATTGATAGCCATGTGCCTTACCACTCAGCTGTGTTCTCTTTAAAGGTCCAGTAATGCTGGCGCCCTTTCAGCCATTTCACTTCATACAACCCAGCTTCAAAAATACTGAAGTATCCCTTTGGGCTAGTGTAGCACTGTTTTTTAGTCTTTGCTGATCACATCTACCCATTCACACCTTCTCACTCACTGATGTCGTCCGTTGTCAATCAGTAGTTAAGATGTCCTATTTTACCAAAGTTTAGGTCCATGTGTTTGTTTTTTTTAATGATTACCAGGGTATCACAAGAAGGAAATGAATCTTAGGGTTGTTACAAAATCAGCTGTGTATAGAAATAGGGACATCCCATGGTAAATTTGCTGTTCATCAGGTGTATTAACTTTGATTTTTGAGCATAAAATGCCCTTAGCCTGCTCTTTGTGGTATGTTACATCCTCCTCCGCTGAGTTCCTGATATGCTGCAGGTTTCTCCGACCTCCATCCTCTCCCGTCACTTTCAGGCGAGGCCTCAGTCGTCCTCGTCAGTGTGTGTCACCACCCTGCATGTCCCACACTGCCCTCAATCTCACACACTCCTGACATTTGACTTGATGTCATATAACAGCAAATCCTCTGGAGTCAAATCAACAGCTTGTCCAAATCCATGCGAGCATCGAGGTCAGCAGCTTACTCATGTCTGTGTCACAGGATAACGCCCGGTCCAGGTCGCAGTCAGTGGGACCAGCTTGTTCACTGATGATGATTTTAGTGAAGCCAAACAGACTGAGCTGCACCAGCCCTCCACTGAAGCTGTGGAAGACTAATAGAGTGGATTTACCTGGAGATGAACAGTGTTTTTTTAACTGCACCAACAGCTCTCTTTCTTTGACAAAGTGTTCAGGTAATGCTGAACAGATTGGAGTTTTAGCTGCACAAACATTTCTCTGAGCTGCTCTGTGTGGAGGAGGGAAAAGGAACTTTGCTGATATAAGCCTCCATGGCATCTTTTTCAGAGCACAAAACAGGGAAACAAATTCATGAACAAGCAGACTAATAAACTGCAAATGAGCTCCAGAGAGTTCAAACTTTTTTAATCAATATTTTAATATTAACCTTGGAGGAACATAATTATGAAGATTGAAATAACTTGTTATGAAAACCCATGTATAAATTTGCGAACTGGCCCCACAGCCCACTCAAATCTATAGAGCTATTTTGTTCACTAAGGGCAGGCTAAGTCCAGGAGGACCATGCCAAAGCAAAATTGTCCTTCCAATCTCTCTCTGGCCTGTACTCACTTTTCCCCTGACCAAACTGCCCCAAAACATGGTTACTTTTTGTGCATATGTAATCAAATTGTAATACAAAACAAGCTACCAGTAAGCTATATTTTACCCTCACTCAAAACAGGCATACACCAACGTTTTCTTTGTTTTTGTGTCTTGCCTCACTCCAGAGTCCCTGACAAGCAGACAGACACCAGTCTTAAATTTGCAGACAATTTTCATTTGAAAAATGGCCTGCAATCAAATGGCTCAGTCACAACTGTGAATGGATTTGTATCATTCCCCTAAAAGAGCTGTTCAGAAGACTCAACTTGTTCACAAACGTCACATCTCTAGTGCAAACCACAAAGAGAAAAGGTCAAAAGAACAAAGCCTGTATTTAGGAGTAGAAGAAAATATGATATTAGCAGATGATACCGAAACATGATGCAGTTAAAAAAAAGTACTTAAAGCACATCGAACCATTTAGAGATGTTGAAGAGTTTATCTGATGACTGTTGGCAGAGGAAGGCTAACACTTCCCATTACTTACCAGTGTTTGTGCTAAGCTAATAAGCAGTGGGTGAGCTTTGCCTTCGTCTTCCTTGTTCTGCTTGTCATGGATTAGGGAGTGGGAAAAGACACCAGATCTCATGCAGGGCGACGGATCCACTCTGGGCCACTTGGTTGAATCTTTGGGGATATGGGGCCAGCACCCTGTTGTTGCAGATGGGGATTCTAATGTCACTTTGGTTGTCCCGGCACTCGACCAACAAGGTTGAAAAATTACAACACTTCAGGTGAGGCCACTGTGAGAGTCAATCAGCTTTGTGTGGGTGCGTGATGACACCCGTGACCGACTGTCAATCACTGTCTGTGTGTGGAACATTAGTTAATGAGTACATCAGTTCTGCCTCACAGACTCACAGACGATGCTGCTGCAGGGCCATTAGCTGTAGTGTTTTGTGGTTGGTAGGTGAGTGAAAAGGATACAGTTGGAATAATGTCAGCTATTATATGATATGATATAATCGCGGGGTAAAAATCAATGTGACGTCAATAGCGATGGTAACAAAATGAGCTTAGTACAGGGGACAGGACTTGGGTTTGCAACGCAATCTTGGTTGCAAAGTCGCATTTGGTGTGAATGCATTTTCAGGCCATACTGGGAAAAAGACCAGCATAATAAGGGTGCCATCACTTGGACAACAAGGTGAATATCTTTATGTGTGGCTTCAATGAATATGGAAAATAAAATGGATGTGTTTCTATTTCCCAGTTTTCTGGGACATCACTTTTGTACCTCATTTTGAGAACAGGAAGAGGACAGTGATTGTAGAAATTTCTATTATTGTTGGTTGTGAAATGAGAAGGCAGAAGCATGATTTTATGGCCAAGAAACAGGTCCACCCTTCTGGGTCTAAATAAATATTATCCATTTGAACACAAAGAGACATGCTGCAATTTTTCACATTTTAGTGCAATCTGAACATTTTTTGCATTTTGTGTGGATGCAGCTTCAGAGGTCCTCTTTTGAAGAAGCCAAGAGCGGTCCCATTCACATCTGGAATTTGACAGATTCAGTTCAGTTTAGGGGTGAAGTTGCAGCACTGTTTCATTTTTCAGGTGGGGCTGTAAGTGATGTCTCTATTCCTACCATCCATACTGTACGACCCATACTGGATGACCCATAAATACACAGCCAGCTTGGAGTTATAATCATGCAGTTAACAGAAGTTTCAAGCAGACTGAAACTGGATTCTTTGGTCTGGCCAAAAGTCTGTGTGAGCTTACGCATCACCCGAAAGCTTTTTTTATCATTGCTTTTTTTTTTTTTTTTTTTTTAAGTTTTTTTTGGGGGCTTTTTATGGCCTTTATTGGATAGGACAGCTGAAGTTGTGACAGGAAAGCAGGTGAAGACAGGGGGATGACATGCAGCACAGGGCTGAGGCCAGGATTCGAACCTACAGCTGCTGCTGGGGGTTGGCAGCCCCTGTACATGGGGCAGACGCTCTGCCAACTGAGCTAATGTCCGCCCCTATCATTGCTTTTTTAAGCTGTTTTTATTTTGGAATTTTTTGCAGAGTTGGACAGCTGGCAAGAGAGCAGGAAACAGACTGTAGGCAGGAAACTGAACCAAGGTCACCTTCATCAGGCAAGAGCCTCGACACATGGAAGATGCGCTGACGTAGCCCACTTAGCCATCGTTACTCCAAAAAGAATTTCTTCAGCATGGACGTTTTTCACCATAGTTTTGGTGATTTGGTTGGTTTGTTGCATCTCACAAACAAAAATAACCTTGCATCAGGAGCATGATAGGAGATCATTTTAAACAGGATTAAGGCTGCATAACAAGATTGCTAAATAATCCATTCACTGCTAAATATTTTGCCCGTAAATATATTTTGGTGCAGCTGGCTCTTTTTAACCCTGCAGTTCCAAGCTATTGGCTAGTTTCAGTCTGACTGGATTTTAGTAATAGCCACAACCCTTTTGTACAAAATCAAGTAAAAGACATCTTTTCTGGACTACATGGGCTATCAGAATATTTATGCTGTAATGACATCAGACACATTTTTTGAAAGTTATATGATCATAAAAAAACAAGAAATCTGAACGGAATTTAGATTTCACACACAGTTCAAGGATAAACTTGACTTCCACATCTAGATAGGATTCTGTCAAGTCTTGGTTATGAGAAGAGAGTCACAACAAAAACTAATGTGACAGAGGGCCACAAAACATTGCTCACACTTTCCTTCTGATTCTTTGGGAAATGACATCTTGTCTTTTGCTGACCATATGCTGCTCATGAGCAGACAGTACTATAAGAGAGACAAGAGAGGAAAAAATTCTATAGGCTATTTTACTGGTCAATCAACAGACAGGGGGTCATTTTTCATTTTTAAACAGGACTTAAAAAAATCAACAATTCTAGATTTAACATGAAGGACCCACAAATACAACATTTTTGGAAGAACACCACAATTCATATGTCAATTTATTAATTCTCCTTGGGGTATTTTGCCCTGAAGCATGCCATAGATTGACTAATAAATGAGCTTTCAAGCACATCTGACCACATGAAGATATGTTTAAGGTTCCAAAGACATAAGCACATAAAAATCTACCACAAAAGTTGAAGGTCAAAAGTCCCCTGCTTTGGTGTGTTTGACCAGGTGTCTAACTCTGTTGGGGATCAGATGTATCTCTTTTTCCCTCCCCTTTGGAAATGCTTGTATCTTAGGTGGCAGGAAGGCTACACAATGCTATTATCATGAGATTTGTGCTGATTGGCTGCCCAAATTATGTCTGATAGTGGAGGGGAGAAGGCCACAGAGTAGTTTCTCAAAACAGTCATGGCATCTGCCTGTGATGAGCAGAAAACACATGTGGATGGAGGCTGCTAGCTTTTACATCAAAAACCCCGGAAACATATAACATAGTGTTTTACAGATCTTTACAGGTCTTTGAAATGGCATAGCGCTTTTATTTATGAACTGACAGTTTGTAACCTCGCAGAGCAGATGGACCTGCTTGATTCTGAGTAAAATCCCACAGGACCATTTCTCTAGCCTCTATTGTTCAACGACCTCATCAGCTAGATGCTTAACAGCCTAATCAGGGGAAAGAGGTGGAAGCTGAAGATGTGACATCAGCAGGAAGTGACTACATGTTTGAAAACAATGGTGGTTGCTGAAGCAGTCACCGTGAATTCGGCAGTATCTACAGTTTTATCAGAAATAGACTCAATTCTACCATTGGAAGAGGACGAAGGAACGTCACTTAAAGCTCTCTTATAAGAAATTATGTTTCTGCTTTTTTCCGACCGGGGATCACTGCAGGGAAACTGGGAGAAAATGTGTAAAAATTACTTTGCAGACAATGCTGGTTAGTCTATGGTAGTCATGTTACTCAGCGATACCTGGTGAAATATACTCTCCCCAGTAGTTTACTGGGAGAACTTGGTGGGGATTGTTGTTGATGAGGTTCGTGTCACATGTAGGTGATAAATGATACATCCATGTGGTATAATTTAATGTTAGACAAAGGTCTAAGGACTGAAAATAAAGCCCACCGCTAACAACAGGGTCCAGCTGCTACGTCATACTGTGATATGGATTGGTCTGTGATGAGTGTGTCGAGCAGAACAATCGTTCAATCACCAGCACTGTTGGTTTTGAAGGTTCTGGCTTTTGAAACATTTTCAAAAAACTCTTTCCAAATGGAAAGTAAAATATTTCTGTGGCAGATGTGTGGAACTGTCCATCTGCTGTGTGAGGTTAACAGCTTAGTCAAAGGTTTCATATTTTTCTGCCCCATAAGCCCCCACTAACAATTTAGGACAACATGAGACCTTTAAAGCTTGTAATAGAAGCATTGGAAATGTGAGGATATTGTGTTTTAGTGCATGAGTAAACACCTTTGCTTTGCTAATTCAACTTTAATCTGATTTTTGAAATACTTGATTGTGTTGATGTTTCTTTCTCTTTCTTTCCTGGAGAAATGTGTCATTTGATTTAGAAAAGTGCTCATTAGCTGTGAAAATTAACAACATGCTGAGTTAATTTGTTGGATTGTTCAGTTGCTCGTGCTTAATGTTTCACAGCAAGAAAAAGAAAGTTTATTTGTGAAGCACTTTCAGCAACAAGGCCATTCAAAGTGCTTCACACAAAAACATCAACACAATAACAAAGGAATAATAAAAAACAAACCAGAATTTAAAAATATAAAAACAAAGAAATCAAATCAAAGATAAAAAGAGGGGAAATATTGAGTTTAAACAAAAGCTTAAATGGAGAAAAATAATTGCACAGGTGCTCTTAATGAATAGTCATTAAAATGTTTTCAGTTGGATATCTGAAATTGTTTCAGTGCAGTGCTGGTTTTCATTAAAACTTCAAATGAGATTTTAACCTCGATTTAGAACTGAGGGTTTTAGCAGACAGGTGCTTTATGATGGTTTGTCCCAGATCTGTGGACCATAAAAGCTGCTTAGGTTCTGACTCTGGGACAGAGAGCAGACCTGCAGCAGAGGACCTGTGTGGCCTGGATGGTTAATATGGTAAAAGGAGGTCACTGATATATTTGGGCCTTGAACTATTCTGTTCTTCATGAGTTCACAGGAGTATTTTAACATTTATCCTTTGCAGCATTTGTCAAGCAGCAGGGTTCAAACTCGGGATCATCAACTACGACTGCAAGGGGCAATTTTTCTTGACATAGGCAAAGGGGGACAAATGAACACTTGAACATGATTTGGAAATTAAGCTTGTATCTACTGTTTGTTAGCATTTACAAGTGAGATCAGTCCCTATAACACAACCACATGGGACACTTTAGATATCTTCTGGAAATGTTCATGTTTTTCCTTGCTGGGTTTGACAATAAGACATTTGTTCTCATGGTTTAGTCTTAAAATGACTGGATTTTTGTAAATAGATGAAATATGAAGTCTTTCCCTTTAGAATTGCCATAGTCACAGTGTTATTGGGAGTTTCTTTAATAGTTTAACGTATTTAATAAAAAAAAGAAACCTTTAAAACCACAACTAATTCTTACCTCGGACATTTTCTGAATTTGATAATACTTTTGGGGCTGGATGGCAAGTTTTGTATGGCCCCCTGGTCGCCACTTTATGATCATTTATTTAAGGCATTACAGTTAAGATTCTCTATACTTGAAGGACCTTCTTGCCTGTTTGTCCTTTAAGTTGTCCGTCATTTTCAAATTATTTCTGCAGCACACTTTCCATGAATAAAACAGGATTTATAATGTGAGGAGTGAGAGCTGTTTTGACAAATGATTGACAGTGTGACAGGAGGAGGAGACGGGGAAGGTTCATCAAAGAGAGAGGCGTCTTCTGTGACACTATGCTGATGTAATGAGTGTAACCTCTGAAAACAGGATTTTTACTCTGTTGTTGCTTTGACTACTGGCTCAGCTGTTTGGCAATCCTTTATTTAAGTCATTGTATCCCACTGATTAATGTATTTGAAATGTAAAAACCTGAGAAGACAGGCCACATATAAAATAGCTGCAGGAGATCCCAAAATGCTTTGGGAGTTGAAGATTGTGCAGTTGAAGAGAGACACTTAAACATATCTTTTCCTCCCTTCCTGCAGCTATTATGAAATAGTGTGAGAGTTGAAAACAAGAGTGCAGCAGATGTAAGCAGAGCTGACAGTGCCTTTAGTCCTGGTAACTGTTTAATTTAAGAGCTCAATCGCAGTAGAGTTTCCTACTGGGTTTATGAGTGGCTTATACTTTAGTTTTTATTTAATGATTACAACTAAATCATTCCTTATCTTGCTGCTGAGACTTCTCCCTATCAGTACTTTCAAACACAAAAGAAACAAGTCCAGCCCACAATCAGCCTTCAAGTCATTTGATTATCTAGTATTAAATAACCCAGCATGAGATCTGCATTAACATATCTTTGAACAAGCCTCTTTAGATCTCACTTTAAAGGTCCAACATAAATTAAAAAGCATCTCCTCCAGTGTATTTCTGTTCATAATATCTGAGGCACCTTTAATCTGCGTATGCTCATTTAAAATGTAATTTTGCTTGAGTGATATCAATTTCCAAATGACTGGTTGTGTACAAGCATATGGAAGAACATGCAGTCAAGGCTGATAAATCAGGACGATTTAATAGTGAAACAGATCCTTGGATAACATCATGCCCTCAGGACTATAGTAAAAAGTGCTTGTGTTTATCTAACTGCATGGTTAAAGTCACTGCCAAAGGCTTATGTCACCACATTGTCCGACCTTTCTGGTCATTCTTATGAACACAATATATCAAGAACACTGTGAGGGATTTACTTTTTAGCCTTTTTTCAGGTGTAACATGACACACCAGGTTGACTATTCAATATATTTCAACACTCCATGGGAATGAGCACATAGTAAGTCTTTTGAAAACACAGAACCTGTCAAGTATATCCAGCAGGCAATAGGACAATTGTTCTCTCAATCAAACTCATCATAAGCCAGATAATGCAACAGGTGGGTGCTACTCCGGCACTGTAAGGACGAGACTTGAAAACTTCTTATTGAGAAGTTCATAGTGTTATTTGTTTTTTATTTAATACAGAAATGTGGTCAAGATCTGCTGTCTTCTTGTTCATAGCTCCAACTCTTTCTGCTCTTAAGGTTGCTGATTGGACCGTGTCACTTTGGGCTGCTCACATTTTTGGTAGATCGATGCTTAGAAATATTGATCTTCCTGATTGCAGACACTGAATCAGGCTGATCTATCTCCTCGGCAAGGTTAAGATGTTCAAATCCCATTGCTGTGAAATGATCAGAGTATGGAATTCAGAGGCCAAAGGTCATCATCTCATGGTTATCTCTTGCTTCTGACCATAAAAAATGTGTCCTTTACATAAATGTGCACTCTTGTTTTGAAGGTCATTGGTCAAAAGCTGTGATCACTGAGTCTCATATGTTTCTTTCTTACTAATGAATGTGGCATCTCAAGATTAAACGAAGAGATTTTCTTCATACTGTGCGAATACTTCGTCCAGTCTTATTTAAGAATTAACAGATTCAGCTTTGGAGGGCAAAAGTCAGGGTAAATATGCCCCACTTTGCTCATAAAAACAACAGCGGTTTTCAAAACTGCATACTACATTAACAGTACATAGGCCTACTGATTTTGCCAAAATGTAGTTTGTAGTGTGTAAACATTTGTGAAATCTGAAGCACTTTTTTGTCTCCCAAAATGTTAAGTGCCAATGTACAGCCGTAGTGTGCATCCATGACCACAGCCTTAGCATTATTAGCATTAGGATTTGCACTGCTAAATTTACAGAAAGGTAGAGTAAATAAAATCTCAATAATCAACATTATTTTTACTTTTTAAATTGTTGTTGCACATCTTACATGTAAATGTTCAACTATGGAGGCCAAAAAGAATAAAAAGCATAAGTATGATTTTTAAATATACAGCTTATATACATATATTTATAAATGGGTGCTAACTTAGAAGAGCTAACCATTAGCTGGGCAACTGCTTGTTTTTGTTTCCAAAACCAGAATCAAAAGTCATTGTATTTATTGGATAGCAGAGCACACAGTCTTGTGGCATACTCAAAGACATGTGATTATCTTTATGTGTCTTAGATATGTTTGATTTTAGAAATAGTTACTCTAGCCCACACGTTAGCACAGTGAGTATTCACAATTGTTGCAACCCATCAAAAATAAAATTGCTACTGAAGATGTTAGCATCTATGCTAATCTCTGTATGAGCAGTACAGAGATTAACAGTATCTGCTATCATCTCGTTCTTACCTCCCAAGTCTTCCTGGTATAAAGGATAATGATTGGATTGTGCCACTTTTGGGAAGATCACAAACATTGTAGATTGGAGCTTGGCCAGCCGGATCTTTCTGATTACAGACGTGCTAATTGAGTAATGCTAGGCATAAGCTGGGTGGAAGTAGTTTGGGTTTTCATGGATCGGGGATGTAGAATTTATACATGTTTAATAATTTTCTTAAAAATTTAAAAATAGTTACTCTAGCCCAAACTTAAGCACAGTAAGTGGCAGTAATGAACTGCATAAGACACAGTGGTGTAAAAAGTCCTTGAAACCCATACTTGAGTAAAAGTTTAGATATCTTATATAAAATATATTCAACTAAAAGTGAAAGTCACTCATTAAAAAATCACTCAAGTCAAAGTCTTAAAGTAGCTACTATTAAATGTACTTACGTATTAAAAGTAAAAGTACAAACAAAGAGAACAGGTACAAATAGTTGTTTCTCTCCCAAGCTTTATTAAGTTTAACTCTTCCTCCCTCCCTCAGCTCCCTTCACCTCTTAGGCTACTCCCTCTCTCCATTCCTCCCTTAGGTAAAGTCCACAAACTTGCGGTTCATCTATAGCAGAAGTTGATTTTCAAAATTACATGAGTTCAGTCGTGCTCTTCGCTGGCTGAATACAAGTCCTGCAATGCTAAACAGTCGTTCACAGGATGCAGAGGCAGGCAGAGGTGTGTTCAGCTTGACAGACAACTTGCAGATGGCAGGGAACCATTTCAGTAGGTCCATATGACCTGCTGAACAGGACAGGTATCCACGGATGTTCGTCTGACTCTGAATCACGACAAGCAGGTGGTGGTGTGGGGGTATCCCTGCAATTGCTAGTAGACGAGGCTGCTTCCATCACGCTGTCGGTTGCTGTCGACACTGACGACCATACGCAGGCTGCGTGCGTGGTCTCGCTGAGATGAGTCGAGAGAGTCGGATATTCGCGCAAGAGCACAAACAGTCCGTATGGTCCTCTTCAAAATAAAATGTGAAAATAAGTGTCATTTATATTCACATTTTATTATGTAGCAAGTAACTAAGTTGACAATTTAAATGTAACGGAGTAAGAGTATCATTTTTTAATTTTTAATGTAGTGAAGTAAAAGTGAAAGTTGTAAAAAACATATTAACTCAAGTAAAGTATAGACACTCCCAAAACACACTTAAGTACTGTAACTAAGTACTATAACTTTGTTCCTTTACACCACTGATAAGACAGTTGCCTCATGCCAGATAAGGAGGAGGAAGAAGACGAAGAAGAGCCAGCGTGTCTGGGTCTGACTCCAGTTTAAAGCTGATTGACAGTCATAAATTGCACTTCAGCTTGTATAGCACTTTTCTAGTCTTTGACTACTCATAGCTGCTTTACACCGCAGGTCATACTTACCCATTCACTCCCACTCACTGATGGTTCAGGGTGTCTATGTTAGTTATATATCAGTATCTGTAACACATTCACGCCCTTTCATGCCCACTTACACGCCACTGACGCAGCAGTTGGAGCAGCTTGGGGTTAAGTGTCTTGCTCAAGGACACATGGTCAGGCCATGTGTCACCCAGAGCTGGGCTTGAACCTGCAACCTCCTTATCACTGATCAAGCACACTATCCCACTGTGCCACTGACATATTGCAGAGTACTTCTAAATACAGTTTGCATTTTGTAGTATGTGCTGCACATTGTTTTCATAAGTAGTATGTGGCCAATATAGATATTTGGTCAATATCTAAAGAACCGTAGGGGATATGTCTCCAACTTTGCACAGATGTAAACTTTGACAAAAGGACAAAATAATTGACTTGGGGCAGAGAGGGAGGGTCTTGTGTTCATCTTTTGCTTGCAGACACTCATCTTATTCTAACTATTCACTCAACAACTTTACAAAAGCTGGAAGACTTCTTAAAGATCTGCAACAACATTACTCTAAAGACTCCAGGCTCAGACTGGAGGTTTTATTAACTCAAGAATATACCGATATAGCTTTGTAGGTAAATGGATGCTAATTTAGCAATACTAGCCATTTACTTTTGTTTCCAAGACAAGAATCCGAAATCGCCTAAATCATTGGATTGGGAATAGAAAGCACACAGCATTGTTGGCATATTCTAAAAAATATATATTGTTTACATATGTTTAAAATGGTGTTGATTTAAAAAAAAAAAAAGCTACTCTTGCCCACACCACAGCACATTAGGTGGCTGTGGTGTACCTTATAAGATGGTGCCATTTGACAAAAATATAAAAGAAGACGAATCAGCTCAGCTATGCCTTGACAACAGTAGAGCAGTCTGACACCATTTTACATCTAAAGACTACTCTTAGGCTGAATATTTTTTTATTTTGTGCTGCTGCCTGTCTTGACCAAGACACTCTTGCAAATGAAATTTTAATCCCTCTGAGGTACTTCTAAGTTTAATTCATTGTTGATTCAAGAATAAACTGGTATAAACTAGTAGTTCAAATTTGAGCTAGAAAGGTCTCATATGCATCCTTTTTTTATATTACTTCTATGAATCTATCGTAAAACCCGTAGTTTTGGTTTTCACCAAAATGACAGCATGAGATTGATTTAAACATCAAATAGTCGTTTTATTTGTACTCAATCCGGCTAAAAGAGCCAAAGAAAGTGGTGGAGTACCATAATGGTCTATAGCCCTCCCTGAACTCTCAGTCCACTCTCTCATGAAAACAATCGAAGGTGCTTTCATGCCGTGAAATTGTAAACCTGTTTGCCTGCAATTAGTTTGGTGTGAACCAACTCTATTAGCCTGGCTCAGTGATTTCTCTTCTCTTTTCCCCCGTCAGTTCTCCTGATCTGTGATGTGTGCATAATTAACCATCAATGATTCACTTCTCGCCTGATGTGGAGAACACCAGTAAGCTCTCACATCCACTTCAAAGAGCCTTAAAGTGATCTGTGATAGGCCTTCAACCTCTACTTGATCCAATTAGGTTCAAAGAGCTTTATCTGAGGAGTCAGCGGGTAGTGGATGTAGCCTTAATCAGATATGGTGGTCCTCACAATATTCTACACTTCTGAATTATAATCATGCCAAAATCTGTGGATGTAGAGTTGAAGAGGCTCAAAGGCCGTGAGCATCTACACAGGTGGCAGTGACAGGAATGTTTCATACATCACACCAACTTTTTCTGAGACTGTGATCTCTTACCTGTTTCACCAAAGACCTAGTATCAGGCCAAAGTCTCAGGACACACTATATTCAAAAAAAAGCTTTGGCCCTTTTAACATGTATAGCTATAACTTATGGTTCACTGCAAGTTTATTCAATTAAATCCAACAGTCGAAAACAACTTCATATACATATATATATATATATATATATGTATATGTATATATGTATATATATATATATATATAAATATATATATATATATATATATATATACATATATATATATATATATATATATATATATATATATATATATATATATATATATATATATACATACATATATATATATATATACATAATAAAAGGAAAATTAAGTTTATAAAAAGTGGTAATGCTTAAAAATTCAGCAACACACATTTCAACCTTTCAACAGATCGCACTCGCCAAAATGTAATAGAAAACAAAAATAAAATTTCATTTGAGAAATGCTGTCACTGTAGATATTTGTTTTTCATTTAATGAATAAATACTGTTCAGATCCAATAAAACAACCACTGAAGCTGTTGGCATCTATGCTAATCAGAGTTCAGATGATGCTGATGGTGTGATCTTACCGCTGGTCATCGTTTCTCAACAAATACTTGATGATGACATTGATTACTGGTGTTTATTTTGTCACTACTACTCTCAGAATCACCACTATGTTTTCATTGTACTTCTCTCACAACAGGGAGGTACAGACAGCCTGAGATCTTTTATGCCCTCAAGTGGTGTCCCACAGGAACACGTTTCACAACCAGGCAAGTATGTAAACAAAAGTGCTCATGATGCCAACAGACTCAAATGCAGATGCAGGGACAAGCTGCAAGTGGATCTCCAGTTTTATAAGACTCTGTAGTTGTGGACTGAATTGTCCTCTTGGGATAAATAAAAATAACATTGCACAGCTAAAGGACCTGCCTGATTTTTGACTGAAATCATGCAGATCCATCCTGCTCCAATACTCTGCAACTTCACTCTGCTAAAACCTAAATGGCCCAGTCAGAGGAAAGAGGCAGGAGCTGCAGACGTGATGACAGCAGGAAGTTACTGTATGTTTGACAACAGTGGTGGTGTTGTAGTGGACTCTGTTGATGTGGGAATATCTGCAGTGTTATCACAAATGAACTCTATTTTTTTTAAAAAAGAGGAGCAAAGAAATGTTTAATCTTTTCTTACGAGAAACAACGGTTTTGCTCTCATCCTGACCGGTTTCGGATACTTGGCGAAATATGCTCTCCTCAGAATTACAGAGATCTTGGTGGGCATTGTTGACGAGGCTCACGTCACATGTAGGTGGCAAATGATGCATCTGTGTTGTATGATTTAAAGGAAGACGATAATCCAATAGTGTTGTGTCGTTCGTGAACGATTTGTTCAAAAGAACAAATCTTTTAAGTGAATGTACTCAACCAAATCACTTTTTAAGTGATTTGTTCGTTTCACAGTTCAGTTGAGCTGTCAGCACGCAACAGCGCCTGGCGGGCAGCTGGCAAACCACTGTAGGGAGGGAGGGGACTGGGCACGTTGACTGCACCAAGTTGCCGGTGAACGAAACACTCAGTAAACTGTTTTCTTCTCCCAAATCAGTTGGTCAACGAAACACTCGGTGAACTACTCTCTTCTCCCGAATCAGTTGGTGAACCAATCATTGTGAAAATTTGCGAGAGAATGGTGCATGTCAGTGTGAATCCTTCACTGAATGTACTGTGGTCTGACAGTTCAGTGAACGTGTCACACTCTGAAAGTCATACTGCAGGAGACACTGAAACAATGAAGTGAATGAAGTACAAAATAAAACAACAAAACACCATTTAAATTTTTACTTTGCAGGCCATTTGATGGTTCTTAGAATTATTAAGTTGTTATTAATATAGTTGCATTGTCATGTGATTTTTAAGGATTCATTTTCACTTGAACTGTCAGTCACATCCACAGAAAGTCATAAATGTGTCAGTGAACTGGACTGAAACCTAAAACTGTTCAGCCATGTATCAGTTTAGGAAGTAGGAGTCATAGGCTCCTTCCATCAAGCATTGAATGATTCGGTGATTCGGTGAACTAAACTTTTGAACAAATCTTTTCAGGGTTCCAAGAGGGTGCAGTAGGAGTCAGTAACAGCCCTAATTGAAATAAAAAAAAAACATGTGAAAAAAGTGTTCCTGAGGGTTAAAATGTATCATACTCACTCACCAGTGTGGGACACGACTAAGAAAACCTTAAAGGTGTAGTGTGTAGAAGTTGGTAGCATTTCACTGAACAGATCGGTGAATGTAGGATAAAATGTGTCTATTTGTTTGTTAAGTCTGTCGAAACAGGTGTACAATCATCCACATGAAAATTTAATTTAGAAAGGCCTTTTATTTTTATGTTCCCTATGTCTCCCCTTAGTGGAGGCTGATATAACAATCTGCTATGTTATCTACTGGTGGGTTTTGGTGACAAAAAAAGCTAAATTTTTGAATAGCTGCTGGTCCTGAAATCTAGAAGGTATGCAAAGAAGAAGAAAATTTTACAAAACCTATAAAAATCACTATAAAGGGACTGTGAGGAGAATCTATTACCGGCAACGTAAAGACTCTGCTACCCATGAGCACGCGTGGCGACTGTCGTAATGCTGCGTTCTAGTAACCTCGGAACTGGGAGTGACATCATCTCCGACTTATCGGCGTTCCAGTTGAAGTCGGAAAAAAACATGCCGATCTACCATGCTTTTGTTAGCTGACGTTAACACACCTGCGTTATTGTTCACAAAAATCACATGAAGAATGTGATTATCACTATGGCAGCATTTTTGTAAATATAAGTCTAACAATACTATGTTAACAGCTGACACACCCCAGTCAGAAGTGCAAATAAATTGATTATTACAAGAGCTAAATAACTGTTCACACTGGGGGCATCCATCTCCGATTGTCAACTTGGGGGTGGCGAGGTTTCACCGAGTTCCCAGTGGGAAATTCTGACTTCGGGGGACGTTCCAGTTGCAGTTTCCTACTCGGAACTTGGAAATTCCAACTTCTGACTACAACTGGAACTCACCAAAATACGTCTGCAATCCAAAGCATGTGTTTGTTGTGATGCTAATAAAAATGCAGCTCGGACCTTCCTCAGAACTCTGCATTGATTTACAGCAACTTTTTTCAACAACTTACAGGATGCAAAGTCACGAGGTAATGTATCTCTTTCTAGTTACGTAGCGGTAGTTTCTGATGTGCGACAACAAGCAATTTTTGGAAAACTTAGTATCGTAGTTTTGTAGCCGGTTATATATCGCTACTTACAGCCCGGTGCTCTAAGACGTGTCCGAATAATATAAATTTGCTCTAGTTTTAATTGTCTTGTTCCCAATGTTGAGTATCCAGGCCAGTCCAGCCCTGTCTGACCCGACCGGAAGGCTAAGGAATAGCATTTATAGATAACCTATTTTGATGCTATAAAACTCATCTTAAAGTGTGTATTTTGATCAGGCATATATCTAAAAGTGAGACTTTTTTGTAATTACTTAGAAACTCCTCACAGTCCTGACTACTGACTATAAAAATAATAGTTAAAAATATGAACAAATGGGGTGCTGGTTTGGCAGAGTGGTTAGCACCCCATGTACTTGCTTCTGCCGGTCCAGGTTCAAATCCCACCTGTGACCAGTTTGCAGAGTGTCTTCCCCTACTCTCTCACCCCCTTTCACAATCCTATCCACTGTCTCTCTCCTATCAATAAAGGCACAAAAATGCCAAAACAATACATTTTAAAAATATATATATAGATATGAATAAAAAACCGTCACCTCGTAAATGTTTACGATGCCCTGTTCACAATCCTTTTTGGTATTCACTTAGTGATGTGATGTCTTAGCAATAGATGGGCTCGTTCCAAAATCTGAACGCTAATGCAGACTGCGCCTTTAACCTAAAATGAAAAATAGGGATAGGCTTGTGCCAGATAAAAACAATATAACTCAAGCTTCTGTGCTTACTCTTTCTGTACAGACGCATAGCTGATCTCTGTGACTGTGGCTCATGTTTTTTCCTCATGTAACCCCACCTCAGTAAATGACAAACTCCCTTGATAGGCATGTCTCAAGAGCTTTGTTTCTAGATCATGTTTGTTCCTCTCAGGGGTCCCATAGCTCTGCGGGACCTCTTCTGCGCGTGCCCCTCAAATGCACAAATGAAGACATCCTATTAAAGTGTTTTTAAAGGAAACAAAATGAACTACTCAGGCAATCCTCTTCCTCTCTGCCTCTCTCTCTCTCTCTCTGGGTTTATTCTCAGCAGACTCTGATGCACACAAATAACAAGGACCCTCCTCTCTCCATCCCGTCTCTCCTCCTTTGCTCTGCACCTGCTCCTCCCCTCCTGCTTTATTATCCTCACACTCTCAGCAGCTCTCCTCGCTCTCTCAGTGATGCTCCTCGGCAGCGCACATCGCTGGGACCGTGGAGGAGGAGGAGGTGGACCGCTCCGGTGCAGTATTGTCCCCGGGAAACGCTCACCAAAGCTCGGCCAGGACATGGGATTATAACGGGGAACGCAGAGGACGGGGTGGACGACGAAGAAGCTCCGAAGTCCCATCCGAGAGAGGAGAGTAGGAGGAGGAGGACGGGAGGGAGATGCAGTCCTGGCGGGATCAGGAGGAAGGCAGCGGAAGGTTTTTGAGCTGAAAATAGTTTGATATTGACTTGGGATGTCTGTTTTTCACGTTCGGATGTAAGGGAAACATGAACAGGATTTAAATGCAGGGCTGAGGGAGTTGTCGGTGCACCACAGAGATGGAGTGAGATAAAGAGAGGGCGCACTGGATGCTGAAAGCTCGAGCTTGTGCAGCGCTTTCCAGGTCCTTCAACTACTTAAAGCGCTTCTTTACGCAGCATGTCACATCACGTTTACGCACTTTTGTTGCATAAAGTGTCCATCAGTATCAGCTGATTACATTTAAACATACTTACGCACGACTGACGCAGCAGTGGGAATAATTTCAGGTGAGGTGTTTACGGAAAGACTCTTAGGCATGAGGATGACACCCCTTTTCTCCTGATATAAAGAGGACTGACTCCACCATTGAGCCACAGCTACAGAAACTGGAACACCAGCCATGAAATCAGTGTATTTCAGCCGCTTCTTTATCCTGCTGCCCTGGGTCCTCATCGTCATTATCATGATCGATATCGACTCTAAGAGGGCGATCAGGGTCCCGGTGGCGGCACGGGGTAGGGCGCAGCGCGGAGCCAGGACCGGCGCACCGGGGAACCAGTCCAGCCTCCCTGTGATCTACGCCATCACCCCCACGTACACCCGCCCGGTGCAGAAAGCCGAGCTGACCCGGCTTGCCCTCGCCTTTCGCCAGGTGCCCCGCTTCCACTGGATCGTTGTGGAGGACTCCACGGCGCGCACGGACCTCGTGACGCGCTTCCTGGCACACAGTGGAGTGCCACACACGCACCTGCACATTTTCACTCCACGCAGGTTCAAACGCGCCGGGATGCCACGCGCCACGGAGCAAAGGAATGCGGCGCTCTCGTGGCTCCGGCAGCACCGGAGCAGGAGGGAACCCGGGGTGGTTTACTTTGCGGATGACGACAACACGTACAGTCTGGAGCTGTTTGAAGAGGTGAGCGATTTATTGTCTTAACTTTATTATCACCAGGTCTCTTTATTAATGTCAGTGCGATGATCTGTGCAGCATCATTACATGAGTGATAGTTTTGGACAGTTCTAAGAGGGAGCACAGTTGACTGCAGCCTGTCTCCTGTTATTAAAAAAAAAGCCCAAACTTTCATCCATCCACTTGGGAGCATTTTGTGAAGTCACAGAGAAGTTCGTGTAGCCTAGCATTTCAAGTCTTAAAAGTGGCAAATTTGGACCTAGTTAAAAAAAAACAAAAAAAAACTGCATTATGTTTTGATCTGAAACACATTTCTAAGAGACAGATGTTTTTCAATCAGGGGCGCTGCCAGAAATCTGTGATCCATGAAAGGACGTCAGATTGGACTGTGTCTTTAGCCAGCTCTGCACAGTTTCTCTAACCAAGAATTTGAAAAAAGCAAGCTTATAAATAAATATGACAAAATAAATTCTCTCATGGCCCATTTATAATGACTACAGAATCATTACTCTGTTTTAAGACACACAACATTTTCAAACAAGAAAAAATCCTCTGCTGAAATTTTGGAGTCAGTGGTGAATCACAGAGTTTATGTAGTGTTTTTGCATCATGAGTGCAATGTGCATGTGCTGAAGAGTCATAATACAGGATGTGCAGTATCAGTAAACAAGGCATCTTGTCATTTGTGTTCTTTGAGGAAGCCAAAACTTAACATTATTCTCGTTTCATGGCTTCAAACACAGTCTGTCTGATATCAGTAACTCAGAATAGACCACAATGCAAAGTTTTGTTTCCAAGCATGTAAAAAGTAAAGCGTGGTCTAGAGGTCACAAAAATGTGCAACTCCTGAATCTGGTTACCTGGGTCACCAGGCAACACCTGTTTCAAAATAGTACCTAATCATCATGGCTTGGTGGTGGAAAATGAAGGTGATGTTAACAAACTGTTTGACCAAGGGGAGCTCGCCCTTATAGGTAAATGCTAAGGCCTCCACATTCTCCAGAGGACACCACAGATTTGGGGAAAAAATTATCTTGAATATAATTCATGAAGCTGTTACCAGTGACAGAAAAGACCTGAGAGAGTCAAACCACCGTAACTCATACATCCATCAGATTCTGAGAAGTGGAGCTCTCCATTTGCATACATAACTGTACAGGCTGGATTGAGTGAGGGGAGGGACAGGAAGCCAGGGAGCAGAGTGAGAGGATGCAGGGCCAAACGTGAGAATTAATCAGTGGTTTATTGGTAATTAAAAATATTGTAAATTATAGCATTAGTATAATTCGTTGGTATATTCTAGCTTTTCTTTTGCTGTGTTTAGCCTGGGGAGAAAGCACTGCACTGTGTGCAAACAAAGCACTCCTTAGATGTGTGAGGAGTGCAAGCTTCAGCTTTCTCTTCAGCTGGACGTGAACTTTTTAAAATACTACGCCTACTGCGCGCCATTAGGTAGAGTTGGCTCTGGTTTGACACCATGGTGTTTTCGTGGCTTGTTTACACCCACAAGTCGATCATCTATGCAGAGACGTCGGCATCATGTACATTGATATAGCATTAGTGTCTGTCCTGAGATTTCTGAACAGAGAGAGAACTGATCTGTGACACTGTGGCACACATTCAGGCTCAACATAATGGAATACAAAGGTTGAAGTCTCAAGAAAAAGTGAAAATCTATCTGTTATCCTGGAAAATGGTGCAGAATTAAATGCATTGGTGAGCTCAGCTGACGGCTAAATTTTTTACAAAGCAAAGTTCAAATCACTGAATCAACATCCGTCTGGTATCATTGTTGGATTTCTGACAATGAAATTCAGCTGCTGTTCATGTTGAAGGGATCCCACTGAACCCTTCAAAAACCCTAGGGGGGTTTCTGAACCACAACTCGTTTTGCCTGAGAGGATGTCGAAGATAAATGGATTCAAGTTGTGAAGCTGCAAAAACTAAGAGGGCACTTGGAATTTACAAAAAACATGTTCACAGTGAGAGGGGGGAAAAGGACAAAGTGGGAGGTGAGCGACTCAGGAGATGGAGGAGATGCTTTCAGTTGCTCTGCAGTTGCTGCACAGTGTGTTTTTGTAAACATTTAAAGCAGAAAAATGCTGCCATCATCACAAGCTTTTATTGCTGTACTCTGAACACTCACACATGAGCACAGTTCAACTTTCTGAAGAGTGCTGTGCTTGTTAAAGCATCTTCTCCCTCACTGACCAATCAAACTTAAGGGGCAGACTTTTTATGTCCGCTTTGTAAGCAGCAATGACAGAATGCAAATGGTGCGTTCAATGTGACTCAGAACTCAGATGTGAGAAGTGGGAATTACATCAGCCGGATGAGGTGGCTCGGGCATCTGGTCAGGATGCCTCCTGGTCGCCTCACTGTTGAGGTGTTCTGGGCACGTCCTGCCGGCAGGCGGCCCCGGGGAAGACCCAGGACATGCTGGAGAGACAATGTCTCGCAGCTGGCCTGGGAATGCCTCGGGATCCCCTGGGAAGAGCTGGACGAAATAGCAGGGGAGAGGGAAGTCTTGGCGTCCCTGCTCAGGCTGCTGCCCCTGCAACCCGACCACGGATAAGCGGGAGAAGATGGATGGCTGGAATTACATCACATCTCATTATGCATGTTCCAGTTAAGATCTGGCAAAGTTGGAGAAACTGAAGATTGCTGACTTCCTAGTAAGAAATTCTGACTATTGGGGATCACTCTCAGTGACATATTGAATTTGTGACTCGTAGAATCCAAAATCCAAGATCAGCTAGAAAAGTCGACAGAGAATTGTTTCCTGGTTTCTGCTGCAGTTGTAGTCCAGATGCCTTGACTTGGTTTTCCTGTCTTCTTACTGATTTTTGGTAGCACAAGAACTTATGAAGATAGCACCACAAAAAAAAATTGGTTACTTGACAGGATTAACCATTTCAGCTCCAAGACATTTTTTGCTATACCTTCTATCTGCCTGGATTTTTTAGAAAATGAATGAATGAATAATTTGTTTGATGATAGCAACAAGGCAGAAAACCTAAAAGAAATAGATCCCACATTACTTTATGCAAATCACACAGAGATCAGTGATGGGCCTCAGGATGGGAATTGAGAAATTGTATTGATACCAATGTCATTATTAATGCTGCTTATAGGTCATGTACATTATGGATTACCTTAACACTAGAACAGCCAACATTCTAATCCCCCTAGAACAGCCGTGGGGGGTCATTTTTACCCCCAAACTGAAACAACTTTAGCAAATCTATGGTGTCATTTCTGAAACATGTGAAGTGGTTTATTTCCATATATTTGAAGTTTATTTGAAGTAATTATGGAAACTTGGCAAAAAAAGTGTTTTAAAAGATTTATTTCTGCCTTTTTATTTAAAAAGTACTTTATAATAATATAATACAATTTTAAACTAAACAAACTGTACAAAATCACACATTTCTCAATAATAATAATAAAAATAATAATGATAATAATAACATATATATATAATATAAATATATTGTATATATTATATAATATATATTATATATATATTATATAATATATATATATCATGTAAATATATATATATATATTTATGTATATATATATATAATATATATCATATAAATATATATATACACATTTATGTATATATATCATATATATATACATTTATGTATATATATCATATATATCATATAAATATATGTATGTATATATATATATATATATATACATATATACATATATATATACACATATACATACATATATACATATATATATATATATATATATATATATATATATATATAGATATATATATAGATATAGATATATATATATGTATATATATTTGTATATATATATATATATATATACAAATTATTTTGTTAAATAACATTATAAGAACAGGTATGGTTTGGGAGATATACATAGACTATTTTATTAATGTATAAAAAGTTACATTCAAAAATGTTAAAGAAGTATCAATTATTATATTATTATTATCATTATTATTATTATTATTCATAATAATGTTTATACTAATGATGATGATAACAAAAATAATAACAATAATAATAATAATAATAATAACACGTTTAGGCCTACACATATAAATACATTTTCACTTCTTTAACAGGAACTATAGGTTTACACAAATATGAAAACAATAACAATCAAATCAACTTTTTACAATAACACACACTCACATACATGCAGGTCACATTGTCACATTCACACTAACATTCACAACAACTCAACATACATATCACATGCACCCCATACACACACGCACAAAAGCACATTAGCGTGAATAGACATACACAAACACATTGACACATACACATGTGTACACATTACTAACAGGCAGAACACATGCTGTACACTGACTGTGCACTGTCCTAAACTACTGCAGCTGGCATGTTTTTGTGGTTTTAGTCTTTATGCATTTACGCTTCTGGTACAGTTTCTCCTCTTCTCCTAGGGGTGGCCTGTGATGTGGAAGTACAGGATTTGGTGCTAGCCTCAAGATGTGCTCAGTCTTGCTACAGCTTGCAGAGCTCCAGGATGAAATCTTGCCGGGCAATATTTGTGTCTGTGCAGCCCCAGTACAGGACCAATGCATTCAGTCGGCAATGTCAGTACATTGTAAACCTTTTGTTGGGATCCATATTACTAATATGACAGCTGGTTGCAATAGCTACTAATAGCTGTCAAAATCAGACTAAAACAAGCGTTGTAGCAACCAAAATGGCGGAAGGGCGTGGCGCCAAAAGATCTGAGCAGCTGAGCAAAGGCGTACAAGATGCTGCTCCAATATGAGTGCAATATACACTGTTTTTAGATGAGGGTAAAAATGACTCCTTGGCAGTTCTAGGTAAAAATGCTCAAATTTTTTTTTTTTTTTATCACACACTTAACAAAATTCACCAAATGATCATTAAATCCATTTTAGGAAAAGTCATGGACTTTAAGATGCAGGGGTTTTATTTTAAAAGAAATACCAGCATTTGAAAATGCCAGGGGGTAAAATTTACCCCCTTGGCTTTTCTAGTGTTAATGATTCCTGTGTTTTTTCTTTATTGGCCATTGTGATTATTGGCAACTTCTGATGTTCACTGCTGTGCTAAATGTGTAAATGCTTCTGCAAGTTGCTGACATTTCCACCCACTAAACATGGTGCAGACCAGTGGCGGCTTCTGGTCAGTCAAGGAGGGGAAGCTCATTTTTTTCCGGCCTACATCATAATTTGTTTATTTATTTAAATGGAAATTCTACCCTTCAAGAAAATGATCTGTGACCCTGTCATACCAACTCGGTGTCTTTTCCAGGGATTTTACCAGTGTTCTCCCAATGACCAGCAGAGCTAGACTGCTTAAACAGCCTCGGCCCATTGTGTTGTGGGTGTAAGACTTGAGCCGCTTTAAACAGGAGAAGCTCCTCTCCAGAACAACTGAATGTAAAACTTAGAAGATGCTCCGGTGGAGCCTCAGATAGATCATCCAATCATCATGCAGAAGCCAAGTGTCCAGGCCAGCCCACTGCCTCATAGACCCCCAGAGACGCTGAGCGTCCGATGGGCAGGACAAAGCCCAGCATTTATCCAATGACCATCCAGTTTCCACAGTGGAACAACCCACTCTACGCTTCCCCATCGAAGTCAGAAGATGCTCAGCGTCCGACTGTGTTAAAGCGCTGAGATGCTGCTGGGATGAATGAGAAGGAAGTCGCGCCAGTTACCTGTGATAAGTAGCTGATTCTGAACAAAAGATGAAGGTATTCTAGCGCATATTTAGTCAATGAAATGTACACACAGCAGGACATATCACTACTATTTTGGGGGACATTTTAGGGGAAGCTGAGCTTCCCTTGCAGTCTTAGAGCTTTAATCATTAGTCCCCCTGTGTCCCATCATTTCATTTTTGATTTCTTTGTTGCCACATTTGCTGGCTTTCTCAAATGAACAGCTTGATTTGCTATGCATGCATAACAAAGAGGACAGAATTGATCAGGGAATTGTTAACCAAAAGACTAAAGATATTGATTCCTTGAGGTAGATGTTATCGGTTCTCAACTGGAATTGGTTTTTGATTCCTATCCCTTGACTTGTCTAATAACATTTGGATATGGTTCTGTCAAGTATTGGCCCTAAGGGGATCAAATTTAAGTACACAAAGAAACCTTCAGCAGAAAAATTGACACTAATTCTGCTAGATGCTTTTAGCTCCATTTAGTAATTTGTGCCAGTTATGAAGGTATGTTTCTCTGAATGTTGCAAAAGGGCTGCAAAACAGAAATCAAACTTTCTTTTTGATACTTTTGAAAAATCTGTTGTTGACCTCTTGCTGCTCATTATTAGACACTATCATCAAGAAAATCTAAAAATTAGACATTGGGTGCACTGACAGGAAGTTGTCGGGTTGTCTAGATTCTAGTTTTGGTTTGGTTTGATCCAATACACTTTGGTATGATTTGATATGTGAAAAGCCGTCTGAATCTTATAGGTTGAGAAAGATCCCACTTAAAGCTCGATGGAGACACAGCCTTAGCTCTGGCTATAAATGATGGAGTGTGTGGCTACAGTCTCTTGTTAAATCCCTTCTTGTGTACAAATAAATATTAACTAACTAAAGAAATAAACAGATTTACATACATATCCACAAACAAAAATGAACAGCCGTCTCAATTAGCCGACTCACAGATCTTTGCTTTTTACACCTTTAGTATTTTCCTTTTTTTCACAACTGATCAGGTCGTTATCTGATTTCTTTAAAGGATAAAACTTTTGAAGCCAGGGTCCAAACTGAAAAGTTTTGTAAACATTTTGGGATCTGTAGCCAGGTTTACATGCAGACTTTTTCCCATTCTGATTCAAATCATTCTGATTGAAGATCTCAGGTGAACTGTTTACATGTGACATGATCAACATTTAATCAGAACAGCTGTTTTACAGATATGTGATACACGCAGATCTAGTTAAACATCACATAATTTATCAATGATGGCGGTAAGTAGGTGTTTTATTGAATTGAGTTGAGTTTTCGGGGACTTTTTTAAGTAGTTCAGTATTTGTTGTTTTCCCACAGTCTAAACGTGTGCTAATGATTAGTTCTTTGAGAGTTTGTATTAAAAACAAACTCTCAGACGCAGACCAGTGCTGTGTGCTCTATTTGGAAGCCGCCATGTTTCCAAGTGAGTAAACGTCCCTGCTTGTTTACGTCAAGACAGAGCATGAGCAGACAGAATCCAGCCTCACAACTTTACGATTCACCCTTTACATGACAGGATTTAACTTTTAATCGGTTTGGGAAAAGGAATATACTACCCGTGTGCAACCAAATAAAATTCCATTCGGATTTGGCCTGTTTATTTCGATTGAGGTGTTCATATGGAGCATTTTTATTTGGTTTGGGCTTCTAACCCGATTCTAATCCAAATATTAGGCTCCATTTAAACCTGGCTTGTCTTTGTGTAAACAGGAATCAGCATTCTCAGGGAAAACAATGATGCGTGGCACATGTGCAGTACTCTCTCAGATGAAGGTTGGGCATGCACCCTGGAACAACAACAGCAACAGCTTTGGTCGTCTACCGAGCAACATGGCTACTGCTTACTGTGCTTGGTTTGTTTTCCAGACAAGAAACTCCTGTGTCTTCATGCATTCCACTCACCATTGTCTCTTGTGAAAAGTTGTCTTTACCGGAAAGTGTACGTGTGTTGTAACACCGTTTCACGACAAATCTACATCACCAACTTCTCGCTTGGCATGCACACTACTGCGTTCAGTTGTTCTTGGAGATCCATGTGAACGGTCATTCCTTCTACATTGTCTCCATGTGAATACGGAGCGCTTATGAAAATGCAAAGGAAAAACCTTTCCATTTCTGCTGTCATGTAAACTGGCCCTAAGATCAACTTTAGACCCTGAAAGTCTGTATCTGGGCTGCATGGTGGTGCAGCATGTTTTCACGTGCTTCACAGTTTGAGCTTGTGTAGGTCAGGGCCTTTCTGTGTGGAGTCTGCATGTTCTCTCTGTGCATGTGTGGGTTCTCTCTTGGCACTCTGGCTTCCTTCCACAGACCAAAAGCATGCTCATGAGGTCAGTTGGTGACTCTAAGCTCCCTTTAGAATGAGTGTGAGCATGGTCGACCATCTCTCTATGAGGGTTTTTACGCAGCTTTGTGTTGGTTCCAGTTCCCAAAACAGCTCAGAGTGTACCCTGCTCTTTGCCCAGTGACAGCTGGCATAGGCTCCAGCCCCAAAAGGGACGAGCAGTATAGTGGATGGATGGATGGAAGTCTTTGACTCTGAACAAATAATAATAATAAAAGTTATGATCAACTGTTGTCTATGATTAGTAGTACACAGGTAGTATACAAAATGATAGATGATACTCACACTGTATCTGGCTTGCAATGTGAAACCTTCGTGTAACTGGAGTTTATGTCTAAGAGCGTGTTTGTGTCTGAGTATATCTTTTTTCACATCACTTTACTCTATCGGCTGCTATTTATATCGAGGACACACAGTCTTGTATCTCTGTGATGAATGTTCAGGTGATTTAGAAAGACAATCCAGTGGCAACAAAAACACAGCCCTCCACCGCTCATGCTCAAACTGTGAATGCTGCTCTGATTGCTGATTGCTCACATTGATTACTGCCTTCGAAGAAGCAGACGGAGATTTAAAATTGCTGTAATTTCCTCCAGTAATAAACTGCTAAGAGCACAAAACATTTTGATTTCAATTAGCTAATAAGTCTGCAGTATGAACTGATAAATATTGAAGAACATGCTGTCAGCTGTAAAATTCTAAAAGACAAACTCCATGTGCAGTGATGACATAATTGGATAATTAGTGACCTTTGACCTACTGGTTTCTATTGAAAATGAACCACTTTAAACGTCAGTGTCTTTTTGAGTCCACTCAAAGTCAAGATTACGTGTTTGCCTGCAAAATACTGATTTGAGAGGGTCTTCTGCTCAGTAATCAGGCTGTGTCTCCATCTAACATGATGAAACAGGCGGGTATGTGCAGGTTGCTCTGACATTGGGTAAATGCTGAGAATTTGAGCTCTTCACTTTGTCTCTATTGTTTTGTTTCTTATGAGTAAAAGTCTGTCAAATGGAAGAGGAGACTAGCTTGGATGAGGCAAAATGCAGAAAAGAATTCCTAGGGTTTTAAGGTTTAAGAATTAAGATGATGTTTGTAACTGTTAATAAGTTTGTTCATGATGATTTCCTCAAGAACCATGTTAAGGAAGGAGTAGTGCAGGGATGTTGTATTTTTTTAGATAGCAACAAACTTCTCTTAGCTAAATCCTAAGTCTTTGGGTTTTTTCACTGTGTTCTTGTTTTATTCATTTGCTAAGATAACTGTAAGATGGTGGTGCTAACAATATTTACAGTCTGAGTCCTTGGCAAAAAATGACACTTGCAGTGGCGATTGCTCTAAGACTGCAAGGGAAGCTCAGCTTCCCCTAAAATGTCCCCCAAAAAAGTGGTGATATGTCCTGCTGCGTGTACATTTCATTGACTAAATATGCGCTAGAATACCTTCATCTTTTGTTCAGAATCAGCTACGCTGAGCGTCTTCTGACTTCGATGGGGAGGCGTAGAGTGGGTTGTTCCACTTCGGAAACTGGACGGTCATTGGATAAATGCTGGGCTTTGTCCCGCCCATCGGACGCTCAGCGTCTCTGGGGGTCTATGAGGCAGTGGGCTGGCCTGGACCCTCGGCTTCTGCATGATGATTGGATGATCTGTCTGAGGCAGAATCCCTTTTTGATTGACAGTGAAATGAGCCAATCAGCGACCTTGAAGTATAACCCTCCACCGGAGCATCTTCTTAAGTTTTACATTCAGTTGTTCTGGAGAGGAGCTTCTCCTGTTTAAAGCGGCTCAAGTCTTACACCCACAACACAATGGGCCAGGGCCGTTTAAGCAGTCTAGCTCTGCTGGCCATTGAGAGAACACTGGTAAAATCCCTGGAAAAGACACCTACTTAGTACGGAAGGGTCACAGATCATTTTCTTGAAACTTAGGGTAGAATTTACATTTAAATAAATACATTTATGATGTAGGCCGGAAAAAAATGAGCTTCCCCTCCTTGACTGACCAGCAGCCGCCACTGGACACTTGGTGTAAGCAGCCATTATGCTGAAACACATTGTGCCCGTTGTAGAATCAGGCCTTTAGTCTTGTTTTGCTAAAGGTCTTAAGTCCTGCAAGATCTTTTTTCTTTACTTCAAATGTTGTTAGAGGGGGCATGGAGAGCAGAGGAACATTAACCTTGCACAGCTGCTGGATCTGCCTGATTCAATGTCGGTAGTCAGGTAGATCCATCTTGCCAAACTCCAGTCTACAATAGGATGGCCCAATCAGAGCCCTTTAGAGCAAGAAGACGTGGCAGCTTTGAGTGAGATGACAGCAGGAAGTGACTGGTAGGAAGATTAGCATAGGTGCTAACAGCTTTAGTAGCATGTTAATCAGTTCAGAACCACATTTCTTTTTTAAATGAAAACATACTACAACACTTAAAGTACTTCCTGATCAGATGGCAGGATATGTTTGTTCCACCCTCCTTGTTTTGAGGAGAGTTTGTTTTATGAAGCTGCTCATGTCCCGTAGTGTAGTAGTGCCTGCCTATTACATCGATTGGCCTGGAATAGATGTGATTGACTGAATGATCTTCCAATCACCTTATGGGTATGCTGCTGAGAGGTTCTGGCCCACTCTAACCGAGAGGGTCGGGTTAGAGTCAAGTGGAACAAAATAGTCTGTGTAACTGCTAAATTGAGTTTATATTGATAGTAGAGGGTGCATCAGATCTTTTCCGGGTTTTGGGGCACAAGAAGCCCAAATGAGCAACTGCAATTTTGGAACAAAACCCAAGACACAACCTGCAACTGACAATATTTACTAGTAGCTTTTCAAAAAAGAAGCCAAAAGTCACTTGTGATAAGCAGACCTGGTACCTATGCCTGTGACCCCTCTTCCCCATCAGACATAGTTTGGGCAGCCAATCAGAGCAGAACTCATTCTTATAGCCTCACATAGCCCCCGCCCCTTTAGGTACATGAGTTTCCAAAGGAGAGGGACAAGAGCTTGATCTGGTTAACCACAGTTTTTCAGGGTTTTTTTCATCTTAAATAGACACCCAAGAGATGATGTGAACAGTCAAACACACCAGGACATAAACTGTTATGGAATAAGATTGACTTTGAGAATTTTTGCATCAACACAGGGAGAGAGCAGCTGAGTTCAGTCAGGGTGAACAAAAACTGTTTTGTACTTTTATTTGTATTTATTTTTTTGGTTTTTGCTCAACATTACATAAACTGCAATTCATTTCATCCCCTTCAGACATACTTCAGCAGGGTGCAGGGTGTTGCTAATGCATTGATGTGAATTATTGTTTCACTGGTATTATAATCTCCATCTTAATACTGTACTTTTCGCCCATATGGCATGCTGGTAATTTAACTACAGGAGAAAGTTGACATTTTCCAGCAGGAGTCAGAATTGATTGAGCTGCCAGAATTGATTTTGTGCACCCTCACTGCAGCAGGTCTTTATGGCTAGAAGATAAAATCCAACTGACTCCAAAGTCTGTCCATCAACCTGAATGCGGCAGAGTAATATTTTCCATTGGATCAGTAATTTCAGTTTAAATCAGTCACCTGCTGCTGACTCACTGCTCTGTGTCCCTGAACGAAACACCCTGGTATAAGCCCTCTGCACAGTGAGCAGGGTGTGCTGTGCTGAGTCCACTCTGACACATAGTTTTAGTGTTGGACGCTCCGCCTGAGGCTCAGTGTAAAGAGCATCTGTTTGATTTGTTGATAGCACGCTGTCTTCACTCTGTCCTGCTGCCTGTTTCATTACCGGCTCCTCTGTGCAGGTAATGGCCTGTCATAGAGAGATAATAGGCTGTCATATCGCTGTAATAACCTGCACAAACTGTCTGCACCATTCAGACTGATGGCACTCTCTGTGTTTATAGTGGCTGGCAGCTTCATATTAGAGGCCTTAGATCATTTTAGGGAGAGAAATTATTAACATTTGTGCAGCTGAAATATCATTTTACCTTTATCTTTTTGAATACATCTTCATGTAGTCTTTTGTGCTTTTTTATGGGATGCAGAGGTTGGATCTTAACAAGACTATCTCCTGGATGTTTTATGCTTTAGAGAAGAAAAGGCTACAGCGCTAGACGACAGAGCAGTGATGGATCAAAAAGAAGGAGTGGGTGGAATATTTGGTCGTGCAATTGGTAGTCAACAGATTTATTTGTTAGTACAGGTTCTTGTTTGTGAAAAGATTTACAGTGACCTTGGCGTTTTTACCTTTTTATCCTGATATGAGTGTGACCATTGGTGCAAGGTGGGCATTAATGTGAAAGTACAGAAGACCAATTAAAGTTTTCCTTAAAAATGTACAAGGAAAGAGCAAACATACATTTTAAAGGGATTGTTGAGGAGGAGTTTGCATCAGGTATCAGGCTTAACATTAGCTGCAGTGACACAGTGCAGAAATAGTTGGCACAGAAGCAAGGGCTATACATTGTCCGAGATGGTGTCATCGACTCTGCGTAGTTTTCCCTCTTTCCATGACTGAGTCTTGACTGGTCCATTACTGGAACATGCTAGGACCTGCTCGCTAACACTAACGCTACCCTGATAAGGACAAGCCCAATGGATGTGTTTTTGTGAGCAAAGCTCTGTCAAATGGGCATGTTTGTGTGGAAAATGAGCACTCCCATTGGATGGATGTCATCGACTGGAACATTCAGCTGGGGAAAATTGAAGTGCATCTGTTAATGTCCTTCCAAAAGCAGCTTACTGTCTGAAATATATTCTGACATTAATTTAGGCAAATATCACAGTATCCTAAATCAAAACTATATAAATGTGCAGTTGTGCTGAGTGTCTTGCTGACCAAGTAAACTATAGTTCTGTTAAAGACTTCTTCTAGGTCAGTTTCCTCAGCAATAACCATTTGAGGCTTCCCATGATGTAGCTTATCATGAAAAACTATGGCTTCTCTTTTTTTCCAAAATAAACAATCAGTACAAGCTGAATACTTACTATGAAGATAATCTTTCATTCAGCTCTTCTGGTTTTTCATGTAAGTTTATGAAACTGTGAATCTGGTCCTGAAGTTGTCGTTGCAGATTTCTCCATTTCAAATTCCGACCTGTTGACTCTCCTTCCACAAGTTTTTTTCCACCATGTACTCTAGTTCTTACAAGTACTTCCACATTTCCAAAGTAAAAAGCTGTATAGGCACTGAAAAATTGTCCACTTATTCATTTTGCTAGTGGTCGTTACCTCTTATTAGGTAAGTTTGTTGATGCTTTTGATGGAAATACATGTTGCTGTTGCAGCTTGCGAGTGAAAAAGTGAATTGTTTCCTCTGTTTTTGGCAGCATATGTTTGTTTGTCTATTTTTTTGTTTGTTTGTCTGTCTGTTAGCAAAATTACAGAAAACCACAAGATGGATTTACTTGAAAATTTTACAGAGGTGTGGTGTGTCCAGTAAAGAAGCTATTAAATTAGGTGGTGATATGTAAATTTGTCTGGATGCAAAAAAAAACACATCCTAAAATTTAAAAAATCCCATAGACGGACAGAATTTAAAGTTAAACGTATCTCTGCCATTTCAGAATGGATTCAGTTCCAATGTTGCAGGATAATACGGGGTCCATGTCTCTATCAAGATACATTTAATCTGAATCTGGTCCGGATTGACATAACCTCACAATGGGAAATCCAATTGATTACGCTCAATAATGTATATCAAATTCAAAATATTAAGTGATGTTTCTGAAAGTTGTTGTATTCGTGCAGGATAACAACCCCCATGTATCTGCTGAGTTTGGTCTGGATCCTGGTCCTTTTCTCGATCTGGTGATCCAGAATTGTGTTGTTAATGATTTGTTTACAGCTTGTTATCACTCTGTTCTCGTGGCTTGTTTTTACCCACTGTTCTTTGAATTATGCAAAGTCAGTGGGACCATCTGGGGGAATGTAAAGCTCTGGCTTCCATGATGACTGTTTCAGCACAGATGCAGAGCTCTGGCCCTGTTTCTTATGTTTGGAATAATGCCATGTGCTTCATAAAATCCTGCTACCCCTCAGGGACCTAAAAACTAATGTGTGGTATTTGTGTTGTTGTCCTCATGCAATAGTTCAAAGAAAAAGAAAGAAGTACAGTGGCTGCCGAGGGCAACAAGATCGGAGGTGTACATAAATGTTATGATAAACATTTTTTTCTTAGGTCATAAGTTCAATTTGTGAGGATATCTGAACATTGTAGTATTTAATGTACTAAGAAGTTGGATTAGTCAAAAAGTACACAGTAAAAGTATTTCATACTGCTTGCACATATAGCCCAAGAGGTACTTTTTTACAACGATATCAGTTTCATCAGGCACTAATGAAAGAAAATTATTTAGTTTGACATCAAATTCAGTCAGAGCTCCGAAACATGGTAGTATTTCATATCCTTAAAAGAAGATTAGTCAAGAGGTACACAGTAAAAGCGTGACATACTGCTGACACATTTATAGAAGTTCTTAGAACTTTTGTACTAGATTCATCGGGTGCAAATTAAAGAAAACAAAAATAATAATAAAAAATAATAACAATGATCTCATTGCATTTCAATATTCGACCACAAGGGCTTAAAATAAACTATGCCATGCATTCATATTATTAACTCTGCCAAGGAGGTTATATTTTTGCTGGTATATTGTTTTTTTGTTTGTTTGTTTGTTTGTTTGTTTGTTTGTTTGTTTGTTTGTTTGTTTGTTAGCAAGATTGCACCAAAACTACTGGATGGATTTTGTTGAAATTTCCAGGAACTGTTGGTAATGGCCCAATATAAAAATGTTTGGATTTTGGTTGTGATTAGCTGCCACAAGCAAGCGATTGTTTTTGCTTGATAACTGTCAAACTAATAATGATATCAACATGTTTCTGATTCTAGATGTGGGTTTTCAGGGTGACGGATTCATACAATGATGGTAACTTTATCATGGAACTATTACTTTAGATATTACAGCAATATGTGAGCTACCTTGGCGGAGATTTGCACTCTAAGAGTGCTTTCTAGTTTGATACAATATTATTACACATCTTCTCATTCATGTTGGGAAAAGAGGCATCCACAAGCTATTTTTTCACACTTTTGTTGGTCAAAGGAAAAACAGGAACATTATAAAGTGCGTGTCATCCCCCTCTCACTCTGAATGAAGCATTTCTGTCAAGGTTCAGATACTTGAGCTCTTCAAACTAAGGAGCAGCAGATTTAACCACGGACAATGGATGAGCATCTGCCATCTTTTGTCTGTCCCTCCCACGTACTTTCCTGCCACAAGGCCCCTGCAGGCCTGGAGTACTTGGTTATGCTGTGTTTCTGCTCTTGCAAGTGTTTTTCTCTTATCCAATTCAGACTTTGATTCTGACAACTTATAAGAAAATAAGTCAAACAGTTTATAGATTAAAAACAAAAAACTCCTCTGAGAAAGAATGACTCCACCAAACCCTCAGTGTTCCTCCTGTTTTTTATTTTTATATTAAACTGGGAGCCTTGACCAATCTTTACAAACACAGTAAACACAGAAATCTGGAGACGTGTGTCATCTGAACATCTGCCTCTGGAGATTAGTCTTTACTTAGCTCTGCAGGAGGGAAATTGACTTGAACAGCACAGCAGGTCACATGAATATTGGTGGTACTCAAACTCAACTGTGCCAGAGATTCTGTTTACGGCAGCTCCACAGCTGTGCCATTTGAGGAAGGCACTCGGAGAGGGAATAAAGTACTATAAAAAGATATAACTATACCAGCTTGAGTTATTGCATGCCTTGAAACAAACATCTGGAGAAAAGAGATTTTTTTTTTTTTTGTAAAAGCTTGAATAAAATCATGACAAACTTAAGTTACTGGGCCTTTCTGCCATCTGCACAGAGTACATTTACATAAGCACACACAGTTAGTAACATAGAAATATTAGATGATGGCACAAATCAGACGACTAGCCTTTGTTACATCTCACAGTCAAAACAAACTGAGATGAAGGATTGTCATTTACTTGGTCTTCTGTTCTTCCAGACATAAATTAATGTGTAGTCTTCTAAGGCTGAATGACATTGAGGATAAATGATAACGTGACTTGTTTCACCTTTGATAAATACTGCAATATTTATAAACCTGGGTGTAACTGGGTAAAAGCAACCTTACAAGACTAGAAAGCAGTGTATATGAAAAATAAGAGGTAACCAACAAAACATTCCACCTGTTGCTGTATGAAAGTCAACAAAAATGTCATTAGTTATATTCTGCTCGTGTTATTATCTTCCTGTTTTGAAGCTGATTTGTATGATCATTTTATGAAGCAGAAGCTTTGCAAAAACTCCACAACTCAGTGCATGCCCACTAAACTAAAGCCTCCACTGCCTCTCAGCTCATACAAAGAGCTTAGCAGTCATACATCTGGGCAAGTGGACCTCATATAATGATGAGGTCTGCTTGCTTTACAGGCTCTGTCGGTGCATTTGGGGCTGAATTGGTTCTGTAAAATCTGTATCGATGCACATGTAAGCAAGGAATAAGTAACAACATTTTGTGTGGATTATTTGAGCACAGACCTAATACTTGCTGTGCTTTTTATTTTTCCATACTCGTTCTCCCACTGCACACCTTGACACTTTGAGAGAGGTGTGGATGAGTGTGTGACCATGTTTTCATACACTTTACAAATACACTTATTTCAGCTGTGTTACTTTAGTCATTCCCATTTCATGGGCATCACTCTGGAGGGATGTTGGGCATCATTTATGTGTGACACCAGCTAAAATGAAAACAATTAAACTCACTAAGATGAAATTATCCATAGTTGAAGTGTCTTTTGTACACCACATTGCTGTTAGGAAGTTCATGTGAAACAATGCTCCACGGAGCACTGGGGCACTGCATGGAAAGCCTCCTTTGTCGCTCTTTGTTCTCAGTGTTGCATCCTACTTCAGACAACTGCATCATGCTGTGCTGTTGCATGACACTGCAGCAGTGAGACTCTTGACTCCTGGCTTACCTATCCGCCTTCAAATGAAGGTACAGCTGGCAGTGAAAAATCAAGCAAGTTCTGAGAATGAACTGCACAGAACCAAGCCAGGCCACTCTGTGGAAACGCAGCATATACCATCAACCATTTCAGACATTGTGTTCAGTGAATTCTCCATGAGCAGTCAGGATGGGAGTATTGATACTTTATAAATACTCTCTTGGTACCAAGTATTTCCATAATGCATTGATACCAAATGATTACTCTAATGAAATATTCAGTATACCTGTGTTCTTAAGAAGCTGTTTCTTACTATCTGTAACGACTAACACAATCTTGTGCAACAGCTGGATCTGCCTGACTCAGTGTCTGAAATCAGACGGATCAATCTTGCCGAGCTCCAATCTACACTGTTTGTGAGTGGCAAAAAGTGGCAAGACCCAATCACAGTCCTTAAGAGCAAGAAGAGGTGGGAGCTACAAGTGCGACAGCAGCAAAAAGCGACTGCTCATACAGAGATTAGCATGGATGCTAACAGCTTCAGTAACAGTTCCATAAGAGCTTGACCACATTTCTTTATTAAGTGATAAACAAATACCAACAATACAACCTTCACTATCATAAGGATATTTTTGTTCCATTTTTGACATGTTTTGATGGGAGTTTATTTTAGTGGCCCACATTCTGTAGTGCAGCAGTGCCTGCTGATGACAGTATCTGATAATAAATATGATTAACAGAACAATTGTCCAATCAAGTGTCAGACCTGCTTCTGAAAGGTTCTGCCCCCCCAAACACTTTTGTGGGCTCTTTCTTAGATGGACAAGTGAAATATATTGAATGGTCCATCTTGCTGTGTCAGATTAGGAATAATGATCAATTCATTTAAATATACTTAACACTGAACTGTTAAAAGGTAATATCCACCTTAAATTTACCCTCTTAGGACTAGAACTTTAATTTAACCTTTTTAAGAGCTGATGGTGTAGACTACATCTTCCTTTATTTATTTTTGCAGCTGAAATAGGTCAAATAGGTAAAGCTCTATTTAAGGAGATTTTTGTACTTCCTAACAGATACGGAGCTGAACTTTGTGACTATGCCTTATCTTCTGGCTAATGCCATGTACCTCATACAAACCAACTACAGTTACACATACTGTCCCTTCAATATCTTGTATGGTCAGCCAAAGAGGATGCAGACATTAAAAATCCTCCTTACTAACAGCTTTGGATTATATTACTGTAATATTAATCACAAGAGGTGATGCACGGACACTTAAATTCCTGGTCTTTCATTTCTGTAGCAAGAAATCAGCAACACCTCTTTCCTGACCTTCAGTAATTCAGCAAACAAATGAGGGAGCCCAGCTGGGCCAAAAATCAGCCTCTTTCTTGACTCGGAGATGTTGATTACATGAAAGTAGCAGCCCAGGCTTTTTCTTCCACAAAGCATGCTGCAAACTACTGCACTGTAATGAGCACAAAGATCCGTCCTCATGAAAGAAACATCGGTACGTAGAAAATGTTTAACAAGCCTCCCTCTTCCTTCTTTCCTCCCCTGGCTGCAGAGTCAGATCAAGAAGTCAGGTGGAAAGACATTTAACATTAAGTGTGCACTTAAAGGGTGTATTCTGTTTCCGCAGATTAGTCAGCTCTCGGATTGGCCTGGCTTATTATACACGCCACATGTTCTGGCTGAGTTGCCTCCCAGCAGTCGATAGAGTGTCAGAAAATGCAGGACCGCTCATTTAATGCCGCCCTTGCAATTACACCTTGATTGCAGACACAGTGGCACACACATTCGTTCCTGCTGTACTTGAAGGTGATTTTGCATTTTTGCCCTCAGGAGTCAGCATGCTGACTACATGAGGAGCTCCCTCTCTTCTGACCACATTAACATGCCGCTCAAAAAGACAGTTTTCTCCTCATCATGTAGAGAGGAGTGACAAGAAAGTCAGCTCCAATGAGATAAAACAAATCAAATTTTATGATGAAAGATCACAAATGAAGGACTGGAAAATGACTCTCTCTGTATTTGAAAGGTACAAAATGCTAATCAATGCAAGTCCACATCACTGCAAACATGTTGTTGGTCACCTTACCTGCTACAACACAGACTTATGCTGCGTTCACACCGCAAGCGACCCAGCTACCATAGCCGCGTCACCCACTGACCTAGCGTCGCACGTCCATAAATACCTCATTTTGGTAACTGCTGCCGTCGGCCATCGCTCGGTGACGTCACGTCCGCTCGAGTTTCACCGCAATCATTTCATATATCATATAATAGGATGTATAAGCGGACATTATTCCAGCTGTATTCTTTTCATTTACTTATCAAACACAAAACACTGCAGCTGATGCCCTGCAGCAGCATTATCTGTGAGTTTCCGGCGGTCCGTCTAGGCGGAACTCATGTCCTCACTGACATGAGTTCCGCCTAGATTGGAACTCATCCGCCCTGTAGTCCGGATGAATAACTGTCTGTCTCGGGTACCGTCACACGTACACACACCACTGATTGGCTGATGCCGCACAGCCACACACGACAGCGCCTGAATAGATCAACTTTTTTTTAACTCTGACATCGCGCGACGAGTGATCGCCTTGTACGCGGCTGTCGCATCGCAGGAGGGTTAGCCCCGCCCCATCGCGGCTGTGCATTGACTTTGAATGGAGAGTGATCGCCGAGGTAGTTCAAGTAGCATCCGGTGTGAACGCACCTTAAGATCTACGTCTAGCTGCCACACAACTTAGAAATATTGGGAGGACATCCACTATAGTGATTTTCAGGTTCTAGTTTTAACAGTTTGTTCCATGTTCGTTTGAAATTGCATTTACATTACCCTATTACATTTTTTTACTCTATTATTTTGTTTGAATGTCTATGTACATAAAAGAGGACGGTGAGTAATACGGGACATCAGTGAGAGAGTGCAGAATGACACGAAGGAAAGCAGATGGAGGTTGGACTTGAGTCAGGGCTGCTCATAGAGACTGAACAGCCAGGCCATTGCTGCTCCAAACTTGGTGACACTGAGCAGCAACCTCCTCAGTGTCTCCTGTAAATGGAGACCCATGTGGAAGTGGCCAAAGCTGTTCTACTGATTTGGGGCTAGCTGCAGAAAAATGGCATCTTAAAGCTGTGGTCTACGATTTGAAACCGCAGCCTGCCCCCCCTTCCCTCACCTCTCCCCCCCCGTGTTCCAAGATCCCGCCCCCAGCTCGTGGTCGCCGCCTCTTATCAAGCCCCTCGACAGAGCTACGAGCGACTAGCACAATATATCAGCAGCAAACTCAATCAAAAACAGCTCAGCTCAACTGAAAGTATCAAACACGACAGACATCCCCCTTGTAACACACAGCAGTAGCCATTTCAATTGGACCGGCGGCAATGCGGGTCTGGCGCCGCCAGAGCGGAGCCGAGTGTGGGGGAGGATTTATCTTTCTCAGCCTGTCCTCCCCAGCTCAGCTTACAGTGCAAACGATTAGCGGCTAACAGGCTAACCCGCTCCCCTACAAGTTATTAGCCCGTGCAGGCACAAACTAACCAGAGTTATTCAGCAGACATCTCCCACTGTAGTAAACAAAGCCATTACCTGATCAACCAGGGGCGAAACGGTCGATGCTGAAGGTCTGACGGCTGGCTGAGGCTGTTAGCCGTTAGCCGTTAGCCCGCTAACAGGCCTCAACCCGCGGACAGAGCTCCGTTGGGCCCCGCGGGAGAGGGAGGCGGCTTCGGTCTCGGCGCTAGGCTTTTCCGGCTCCATGATAGTTCAGTAGCTAACGCTGCTAGCTGCTCACCGGAGGTGGAGGGGAGGAGACGGGACCATGACGCACTACGCATCGCATGACGATGCGTAGTGAGAGAGACAGGGGATTGGATGGACTCACGGACCAACTCACGGACCAATTAATAGTCGCAGGTTCTTAGGATTGATTGGTCAGCTAGTATGCAGCTTTTCAGCGGATATACGGAATGGATTATTTTCCTTCTTTTTGGTCTTTATATTGTGTAGATAGGACCATAGGACCATAACAGCCTTATAAACTGTGTTATTAATATGTACAAAGCTTCCAAATCGTAGACCATAGCTTTAATGATTGTATGTGGGGAAAAGATGTTTTGTACAGCCTTAATAAATATCTTTACAGCCTATTCAAGAATAATTTCAGTTTTAAAACTATAACACATCTATGTTCTCTCGCTGTGAGGGAGATGGACTTTTTATTTTGCACAGTTTTTTCTTTTTACTGAGGCTTTATTGAGGATTTCTGGTTTTGAACATACTGTATTACTGTTGATCAGATGGCCTCCAGTCATGCCTTACTACAGCCTCTCTGTCTGTGAGTAGAAGGAGCTAAAGATTGGTCGACACACCATGTGCAGTATGACAGCATCCATTAGAGGGCGTCTGTCTATGGGCGACATGCTCTAATGATGAACGCAAGGATTACCACAGTTACAAGGTAGCTAATGAGTGACATACTTCTGGTAAACAGGAAGGTAATGAGTAACTAAGTGCTGTTACACCAACACCAAATTTGCATCGGCCTTAGATAGGAATGCACACAACTAGCCAGCTGAAGTGTTGCTAGATAACTTAATGGTCAGCACCAGAATTACAATTTACTTTATCTATCTATCTATCTATCTATCTATCTATCTATCTATCTATCTATCTATCTATCTATCTATCTATCTATCTATACATGTATATTATATAGTACATAAAATGAAGAGCAAGCCTGGATGAGTCAGATGGTATCCATTATTTTATACTGAATACATTTAGATTGGTTTAATGTAACGAGTATGTCCTTACTCGAGGGAAACATTAATTAGCATTCTTTGTGGATAATAGGTGTACAGCTTACTTAACAGTTCATGTGTCTTTCTGATAGAATAAAAGATGCACAGTTAAATTATTAAGAAGCAAAAGAAACACAACATGCCTCTCTCTTTGCTTCAGGTGGTTACTACCAGGTCTTTTTTCACCCATGAAGCAATAAGTTCCCTTTTGTTGACCACTAGGGGTATTCTCCATGGACTAATTGTTCTACAGACACGAGTCTCTGAAGGTGTTGTGTGTCAGATTTGTTTGTAGGACGTTAGTCGGTTGACCTGACATGCCAGGTAGACCACTCAAGATATACTAAAGGGAATATATTTCATTGATCCATTTTGGCAACAGCACATATAAAGTGTTTGGGGAGGGAAGAACATTTCAAAAATATATCTTAGTCTGACGATACTGTGTAAAAGACAAAGTGTGAGCCAATTAATACTCAACTGAAACATTTTTTCATTGAGAAATGCTTTCAACGTTGGTATTTGTTCTTCATTTGATGCAGGAATCAGTTCAGTTCTGGAAAACTGTATGAAGCAGGTAGCATCCATACTTACCACTGTATGAGCATCAATTGTTTACAGGCATACAGTTCTTAATTGTCCAAACTTTCTGTGACTGGTCCATAACTGGAAGGTGCTGGGACCTGGCTGAAATGAGAGCCCCCGGTATGATGTGATAATTAAGTAGTGACTTATTGCTAACACTATTCTAATACATGCAAAGGTGGAAGCCTTTGAGAGAAAAGTGCCATATTGTTAGGATGGATCTCTTCTTTAAGGTTTTGAACCCATCCTTTCAATTATCTTTCCATTGTTCCATATATATTGAAGTTATGTATGAATCAATTTAGTTCTTCATGCATGCAAATGTGTCTTCACTTAGACTAAGAGTCTGGCACCGTACCAAGAATAGCTGACCACATGAACATGTTGTGAAGAGTTACACTGACCATAAACAGGGCCTGCAAGAAAACTGTCAACACATAAAAGCAAGTGAAAACATTTGTGTGTATGTGTCTGTGCGTATGTGTGTGTGTTAGTGTGTGTGGGTCCAGCCGGACTGTGCCACAGCTGTATAATAAACCATCCATATAATCCACAGTCACGTCCCCATTTCCAGCATCTGATGAAACATCTCATACTGTCACATATTATGAGGACATCCCATAATTGCATAAATAACATATATATGGTGAGGTTTAGGCTCACACCCAGTGAGGTGAGGGGACTCCGAAGTGGCTGGAAGTTGGCTGAAGTCGGCAGACATTCGTCTCGAAGGTGAAATTAAAGTGTGCTGCACCTGTTCGGTCTCTTTACACTGTCATCTCACTCATAGCTCCTGCCTCTGCCTCCTTAAAAGATGCTGATTGATCAATTCCTCTGCAGATGGAGGTCGGTTTTATTATCTTGGAGTTTTGCAAGAGGGATCGTCCTGATTACAGAAAATGAATCAGGAGGATCCAGCTCCACTGCAAGGTTAGTTGTCAGTTTTCAGTTGTAGAAGAGTTTACTGTGCTCTGTGATGGTGACTGTGTTGCACTGCTAACCCTATGGAATATGCTATTGATATGAGTGAATGTGTGATGAATTATGTATAAAGACATTTAATCAAACTCTGAAGATGGTCATTATGGAGATGTTTTATGCCGAGTCAGTTTGATAAATGCATTTAACTGTTTATTAATACATTTAGCACACATCGTATCAGTGAATAATTGGATTAATAAAGTAGATCACTTCCCATATGTATCCTTTTATGACTATAGTCTTGTGCCCATTATTCTATTTGTGAAGTCTAATAGTACTAAGCACAAATGGCTTCCTCATCATGACAAGAAGCTGCTTGTGGGAAATATGAGCAGTTAAACACATTCACGCACACGTCTTAAGTGCATCCAAGAAGCATTCAAACTCTTTGAAAAAAAGAAAAACTGGGCCTCTAGAGAAGATGCATTCATGATGAAAAGCTTCAAATGCATCCATCTCTGCAGCCCACTCAGCCCCTATACGAGGGGGCCAGGGCTGGGTACTTTGCCATGGCCCAGTTTCCATGAAGCACTGAAGCATGGGTGGCCTCTGATTATTTAGCAAAGGACCCTTTAGGGGGCTCCATGCAGGGCCAGTAATGCATGATTGTGTCCCATTTGGGCTCCATCCAACACCAATGTTCACTCTAAATGGCATGCTTATCTGTAGCCAGTGTATATTGTTCTGGGTCACTCACATGGGCCCCAACCCCCCTCACAAGTTCACCATGAGCCTATGAACAGTGACTACATATAAGGCCAAGGCAAGGACAATGTTGGTGCTCACTGAATGTTTCTGCTTAGTGGTTTCATACTTTAACTCTTTCCTCTAAAAGTGTGAATAAGCTTGTATGCAGTCAATGAAAATATTATTTGCTGAAGTTGTTTGGCCATCTTGTGTAATTAGTTTAAACTCATTCGATGCCATTTTCAGTTGAATTAACCTGATTTTTTTATTTGTTTGAGCAAAAACAGGGAAGAACTCAACCAAATATTTGTATTTGTTCACTGCTTAAAAGCACTTTAGCACATGGACATGCCCCATTTAAGTTTGCCACCCTTTCGACCAAACAGTTGGTTGAAAGTTACCCTTTGACATGGTTACTAATTTAACCTCTACACCTTTAGAACATGGAGAAAATGCTGTAAACACAGAGTGTTTTATCCATTTGTCATCAGTCTGAGCTGATTTGATGAGTGATGCAGAAATGAGACTAAAATACAGGTGTGAGTTAGCCTTTAGCACTTCCTGATTCTCATATATAACAAAGTCCAGGTTGAACACACATACATGAGATTTTAATGTTTAATGGGAAATAAGAAATGAATCTGATGTTGTCTGCCTTTGAACTTTAAATCATTTTTTTGTGTTTAATAGATTGCTTACTGCTAATAAGAACTACAAAAATGGCTAAGGACCCAACAGCAACATTTCTGATTGTTTTTTTTTTTATGTATTTTTTGGGCATTTTCTGCCTTTATTGATAGGAGAGAGACAGTGAATAGGCTTGTGAAAGGGGGAGAGATAGTAGGGGAAGACACTCTGCAAATTGGTCACAGGCAAGATTCGAACCTGGACCAGCAGAAGCAAGTATATGGGGTGCCTGGTTGCTAACCACTCTGCCAAACCAGCACCCCTTCTGATTGTTTTTTAATAATCAGTCATTTCCACTGCCTTGAGGACCAACTTGATCAGGTCACTTAAAAGGACGCTCTCCAATAAGAGAGAGCAGTCATACACTGGAAATATTTTGGAAATATTTTAGTTGCTTCAAAGTTGAACTGCCATGTTGTAGTTCCATTGTAGTATAGCTTTTCACTCTCGTCGATTATGTTCAAGCTTAAAAAATCAAGAAAAGTGTGTTTTTTTGTTGAGATTATTAAAGAGAGCAGAACATGCATGTTTGATATTTTTTGATTGTTGTAGAGCTTATTATCAGCAATGAGACAACACATTGAAAAGTCCTGTAGGCTTTTAGCAAGTTTGTTGTCAAGGGAATCAGCAAGATGCTTAACTCTGCAATGTATCATCTTTGCTCCACCCTATTTGTAACGTGTGAGTTTTTTAAATTTGTCTTAAGTCTCAACTGTCCTCCACTTTCACCCATTACACAGTCATACATACTTACGGCTACAACCAGAGCATTAGTAGACGAGTGCACAAACATAAGGTTTAGACGTGAGCTCATCTCAAGTTGTTCTTCTTTGTTTATGACAGTGATGACAGAGACAGAAAACACGAGTGTGAAGTCTTCACAGTCAAACTACACAGGTGGCTTTGCATCCTTTAAAAATCACCTTTAGAATTTAGTTATTTAAAACAATTGCACTCATTATCATAATTGTTTTGCCTCTTGACAGACCACTACCAAATTCAGGCCTCTGTGTTAAAACATGAGAGGGTCTGCTTTGTTTGTTAGTAATGTTGTTTGTTTGTTTGTTTGTTGTTTGTGTGTATATATTTGTATGTGTTTGACCCCAAGAAGACCAGCCAGTGCTTTAGCTAATGCTAATGGGGGATCCCTAACATTTTAGGTGTATGACTAAAGTTATAGTAAATCTGTGTAAGCTGTTCTTAAAACTTCTTATTGCTAATATGTTGGTTCTTGATAATGAGTATTTGCCAATAAGGCTTTTATTCTGACCCCGAATCAATATCCCTTTGCTCCGTTTTACAATGAAGGAACACTTTTCAACTTGGCTACAAAACGGGCAATCAGGAAAATGAAGCGCTGCTTTTTCTTCCTCCTTCATTCCTGAAGAGCTGACTCTGAGGATGAAGGCGTTTCAGCTGACGGCAGCATGGCAGAGCGGTTTGATTCAGCTGCAGCAGCCTGACAGCCAGGCGAGACTTCGTCAGACCTTTTTTGAATAATTGAGCTCCCCGGGCCCTACGAGCTTCCCAGCAGTCAAAGCGACTATTTTAGGGTGCAGGTACTTACGCAAATGCTCTGTGCCGAAGTGTGACTCTGGGACACCTCGCTCTCAGGGAGCCAAACGTGCTCTTGTGTTCATTTTTAGCTCTGATGTGGCGTGATGCTGCAAAAAGTCAAAGAACATCTCAGACTTTTTCTTTGGTGGCTCTCCTTTGAAATTCTTTTAGAGCTTCTGTATGCTTTCCTGGAGTTTAAATGTCTTTTCTCATATATTGGACCTCCAGCTGCAGAGGGAATTAGTGCAATGAAAGGCAGAGAAATTGTCTCTTTAAGGGTCTAAAGGCATACAGGCAAACATTAGGGATATATTTGATTAAGTGCCCGGACTGCAGGCTCCAGGCCTGCAGAGAATCAGGGAGCGAGGGGCCGGCAGCACAAAGAGAAACTGCTGGGATAAAGGGAGCACAGCAAAACGGGAAATTCAATTTCCTCAAACCCCTATGAGCAATTATCATAATTACATAGTGTAGTGGGAGAAGAGAGGCTGGTGTGGGGGTGGGAGTGGGGGTTTGTAATGTCAGGGAAGTGAAGCAGAAAGGAGACGAACCTCACAGGAGGAAATTGTCCATGGTCAGTCAGTCAGGTGGGCGGGTGAGGGCGAGGGAGGTGATGGAGAGGTTTGAGGCTTTTAAGGGCCAGTGTAGATGTTAAAATGTGAAATGCACCAGTGCTCTGCTTCTTCACGCTGCTTTTTTCACCCTAAAATTGCAATTTTGAGTAAAAACTCTCCGTGGTCTCCCTCATCAAATCTCCTTCTTGCCTTTGTTCAGTGCTGTGTGGAGCTGTGGTTCACACTCTTCTGTTAAATACAAGCAGCTTTATTAGAAGAAAAATGAGACATTTTGTTATCAGGGCTCGTAAGGCTTGACAGCATCTTCTCAGGAGGCTAACAAAAATGTCCCACACATTTTCACTGAAATACTTAACAGGAAGAGATGATTTTAGGACTACAGGTCTTATTTACTGGGCTAAATAAGTTGTCCTCATGCAGTCTTTTGTGCATCATGAGCCAGTTTTTTATGTAAGATCATATTTTAATATGCCGTCAGTCATGGGGGATGGGAGTCAGCGCGTGGACAAACATACGAGGTGCATAGTAAACAACATTTACCAATACACAGGATCATGGGAAAGCATGGAACACAGCTGGTGTATTGGTTTAACTAGTGACCATGTGATCTAGTGACTTCCAGATGTTTGTTTTTTTATTTGTGTATGTATCAGCTTTGTTCTTCATTAAATACCTGGTGTGGAAATTCCGTTATTGTAAAACAAAATCAAACTCAAACAAAGAAACTTTCACAAGGCAGAGTTAGATCACAGTTGGATTAAAACCACCCATTAAGCAGAGAGGCAGGTTTTTTGAAAAGTTTGAAGTCATTCAAAGGGTAGATTGTCCTGCTTCAACAAGCTGAATCAAATTCTGGGGACCGGGCAATTTTTGAACCAGTCGATGTTTTCAAGTCCTGTGATGCTCTGTTGATGAGATGGTCACGACTGTTGGTGTTTTCTTAATAAATAGAGCCTAAGCAGAAAGAGCATTGTGAGAACTCTGTTGTACTGCAAATTGTTTTCAGCATTTTACCTGATAGCCTGATAGCCACACAGCTATTACCAGTTCTGCTGCTGCTGCTGAAGCAACCCCTGCCACGAGATGACATTACATGTTAGCAGAGGTGAGAGACAGTCATTGTTTTGCAAGACTCAAGTAAGTCTCAAGTCTTGAAACCTCAGTCTTGAGTCAAGTCTTAAGTAAAGACGTGCAAGTCAAAGTCGAGTCTCAAATAAAGATAAGTCAAGTCAAGTCAAGTCTGAAGTCATAGGCTTAAAATTTTCAAGTCCTTCCAAGTCGTGAGCAGTCAGTCTCAGTTTTTAGCCACAGCGAGTTTAAGAGCGATACCGTTGTTGCATATAACAGATGCTAAGCTTAAGTTACCCAAAAGGATCTCAAAACAGGTACCAGACCAACTTACCTTTCTTTGTGCAGCTTCAGGTGCCGAACAAAGTTTGACGTCGTCACCTCTCCGTCTGTTATTCTCATGCTGCAGGTTTTGCAAATGGTAATTCGTTTATTGTTTATGACATTGTAGTTTGTGACTGTAAATGAAATTCTCCTCGGTAGCATGGTTCCGCATCTCTGGGTTGTTTCCGCACTCCTAAAGTCTTGCGCTCAGTGAAGTAACAGTGTAATCCACACCATCTTTGTTTATTCTTCTAAACCATGATTGGATGTTAATAGATGCATTCAGTGGGGCAGATACTGTGGGAAAAAAGCACATTTTATTCAACAGTCTTACTGAAAATTTCAAGTATTTTCAAGTCATCAGACTAAAGTCAGAGTCAAGTCCTAAGTCACTGATGTCAAAGTCCAAGTTGAGTTGCAAGTCTTTGATGATATTGACAAGTCGAGTCCCAAGTCATCAAAATTGTGACTTGAGTCTGACTCGAGTCTAAGTCACATGACTCGAGTCCACACCTCTGCATGTTAGTCTGTTTGTTCTGGTTGTTAGGTTTATTGTGTTTTCACAAGAAACACATTTTTATCCTGAAGTAGAGTTTTATGTCTCTGTTCATCTTTCTCAACAAACTAAGTCCTGTGAGGAATGATTCAGCTGTGAAAGCCTCTTTAAAGACCCTCAGAATGATTGTTTCAAGCTCACTAAAAGTTTGGTCATTAGTTTAGGATTCATGAAAAAAACCCTGGTACTTGTAGTAGTTATAACTCAGGCCTGGTTCACGCAAAGATGTTCAAAATGTTCACCAATTTTAAGACAGTGGTTCCACGGATACTCTTAGATTTATCACTTTGTTCCTGAAGTGTGTGATGTGCCTTAAAGAGAGGGACACAGGAAACCGCAAATTAACAGATTCCTTCACTGAGAAGGCAGCACCTCTGCTCTTGTGATAACATCCGACTCCAGAGTAAAGAATCATGGTGGACAACATCAGGAGGCTAAATGTGGTTAGCTCCCTATGATATCTTTGGTGGTTGTGATTTCTGTCAATCTCCTCTCTTTATGAGTTTTTTTATATAGTTAACAAGTTATGCTGTAAAGATGCTCCTGTTTTTTTTAAACAAATCAACAACTTGGACCTCCATTTTGATGTCTGTTTAACTTTACTCTAGTTGCCATGTCTACATTTGCTTCCTTCTTCAGGCAGTTTGCTTCCTATATTACTCTTTGGTCCATGACAAAACACAGGATGGGAGGATGGGCTCAGATGGGAAGGAGCAGTAGCCAGCCTGTGGTAGAATATTGTATTTTATTCTATTTTCATCCAGAAACCTTTGAGGATCTGTTAACCCCTTAAAGCTATGGTCTACGATATGGAAGCTTGGTACATCTTAATAACATCGTTTATAAGACCGTTATGGTCCTATGGTCCGATCTAAGCAATATAAAGACCAAAAAGAATGAAAAAAGTCCATTCAGTATATCCGCTGCAAAGCGGCATAATAGTTGACCAATCCAAACCCCCGTTCCCCGTGGTTAGGATCGCTCTGTGAGTCCATCCAATCCCCTGTCTCCCCCTGCAAACCACAAGCCGTGTTTCCATGCCACAAAGAAGGATGTTTCTACAGTGCACATCCCCTGAGTGTGTTTCACTATCACAATCACTGTCAGAAGAATGTGATGTGCACTGAAGAGGAGAAAGTGTTCATATAAAAAGAGCACTTAGCTGCAAATTCCTTTCAAAGTCATAAATATTTGTCACAGGAGGAATTACTTTTTTTGGGGCGGTTAAAAGTCTTTAATTGCAAATCTGTGTCCAAGATTGTTCAGCTCTTAAAAGACAATCCCCTGGTTCTAAAGTTTTAGGTTGGTTTCAGGGATTTAAAAATAGTTAATGTTCATTTCTAACAATTTTTTTCAAGTATATCTGTCCAGCTGGTGGGTCAGCATATGTTCTTTAAAGTGCACATTATACGAGGTCTGTGTTTTTCAAATTTGGATTACAATAAAAAGACTTTGTACGGTTCTTAAGAGGGAAGGAAACTTTGTCATTGAAAACTATGCAGAGGTTATATTCCTAAATAAATCACTGACTGTCCTAACTATACATGCATAACTTCACACATAACAAACCAATCTGCTAACGCCTCCATCTCTTTATTTCCTTTTACACATAAACCCATAAAGCAATCAAGCTGCTCACACATCATGCGCCATTGCATCACGTCTTTATGGCTCGTCCCCGCTCCCTCTAATTTGATTCATTCATTTTCCCTCACCTCATTTCTTCCTCCCTCTCTCAGATTGCCTCTGCATGCATATTAATAACACAGAGATAAAAATACCCTTGATTAAAATCACACCCGGCCCAGCCACCCGAAAACACTTGTCACAGTGTGCAAACAATACAATAACGGCTCTTTTCTGCGGGGCAGGAGGCAGGAAACAAGAACATCCATAATAGATTTCATATACTCCTTCATTAAGAGTCTCTTTGTGTGTACCCACAATTCACTGCTCACCTATTTGTCTGTGGGGACAGAGTCAGAGTTGATTACTTGACTCGCCGCGGTGCTTGCAGACACCATGTCCAGGCTGTGAGTCAGATGAAATGTGATTCCTAGCTGTGTGTGTGTTTTTCTTTTGTTGACTGGTAAATAGTGTTCATTCACCGTCAGTGCTGCTGGTGTTGTAATTTGTCAAACCTTAGAGGCCGTCGGGCACCCATCTGGGTCTGAAATGATTTTTCATGTGTGACAGAGATGAATGATTTGTTATCTCAGTGCAGTTTCTGCCCCACAGTAAAGATATCCATATTGATAATGAGACAGGAGAGATTTTTTATACATGGCAGGGTCCGCCGCCAACAGGACTACTCAGGCTAATATACTGAGCAGCAAGAGGTCGTTACACATGTGTCTGTGGACTGAAGAGATTTAAGGCTTTAGTTCACCAGAGGTTACATTAAAAAGAAAAAGAAATGTTCATCAACATTTACCCAGAGGTCTTTCTGTGTTTGATTGAAGGAGCTCATACTTTGCCTTATCTCCGGTTCATATATTGGATTTTGATGCGTGCTACAGTCTCCTCACTTCTTCTCCCGTTCAAATATTTATACACTTTTCACATACTGAGGCTTTTCTCCAAACCTCCTATGACAGTGATCACCAACTGGCGGCCAGTTGGCCAGCTTCTCATCCGGTCCCCTGGGAGAAGTGCCACTGCAGAGAGTTTTATTTTTGAGACTGATCTTCTTTTCATGTCTGTGAAAAAGCCAAAGTTCTGAGATTTACCTTTAAAGCCTGAAAACACAAATTATAGCCTGAAAATGTTAATTTCTGGAGCTGAAATGTTTGTTTCACTTTCTACTGAAATCACCCCAAAAATCTAAATTCTCCTAAAATTTAACATATATCCTTTTTATATTTGACACATCAGGTATTTTGGGTAACTGATAATCCACACTCCATTTATCAGGTTGTATTGAGATGTTTTTTCATTTAATTTTTGATCATATTATTAGATAGAGGTATCATAAAAATATATATCATAATAAAACAGGCTTCTAGTGGGTTTATGGTGTTGATCTCAGAGTTCTGACTCTGAGAAAAAGTTCAACCTCTTATTGTTTTACATTTTATAACTGTCAGACAAAATTTTTTGGTTATATTTTTACATTCATATTTTCTTAAATGCAGCCCCCAAAGTATGTGACAAGGAAAACACTGGCCCTCTTACAAATGGAGTTTATCCCTGTCCTATGACATCCTACTAAAATAGTACTGCATACCGTGTTTAGTAATGTTATGTAGTGTGACAAACCTGGCACACCTGATAGGCCATTCAAAATATTTCACTTGTCCAATTGGGAAACAGCCCATAAAAGTGTTTGGGGTGAACATAAACTTTCAGGTGCTGTTGGTTGGACGAGCGTTCTGTCAACTTTTATTACAGGTCAATCTGGTAATGTCATAGGCAGGACCTACTGTTATCTCGTAGCTTGTTCTTCCTAATCTAAAGGACTCCAATTGGTCCGTGCCTAATCTGTTGTGTAAGTAAAAATACGACCGCAAAACAGCTGTTATTTTGTTGTGTGCTACACCTGGTTGAGTTGATTTGTGTTCATGTTGTTTGTGGGTGACAACTATCCTAAAAGGTGCATTACTGCCATGTATTGGGCTAAAGTTTAGATCAGAGCAACTATTTCTGCAATACAAATGTTATATTGGACAAATACAAATAATCAAGTTTCTTTTATCATACAAACAAAGCTGTTCCTACAGAATCGAATGATAAAATAGTTTTGGGTCATGAAAACAAAAGCAAACATTAGGTCAGCTAATGGCTAGCATTGGGTACTTAACATCTATTTATAAACTCGAAGAAGTCTAACAAAGGATTCTTTCAGAATTTTATGATATTTTCCACTGAGCAAACACATGATAAATGCGTGACATCCATGTAATGACTCCATAAATGTACATATACTATGTTTTTTATGCATTAATAAAAGAAGAATGTTGGTTTGGTCCCCTCTCCTTTTGCCCACCACTAACAAAGTTGATAAAAGAACAAACTGGTTAAGTTTTTTTTACTAAGAAGGGGAAACTAGACCTGAATTTTGGATTGGTGGGATACGAGTTAGGCTGTCAATAAAAATTCCACAGGGCTCAGGTCCTTATTTGGCCATGCCCCTGCCCAGACAAATCACACATCCTTGGCTTGTGGCCATGCCCCCCCTTGGGTGTTTTGCCATCTATTTGAGATTTACTGGTTTATTGAAAAATAGATACTTCTTATAGTGTACAGCATGTATTTTAAAAGACCTCTCAGTTCAAAATAAGGAGGGGTGAACCCAAGAACAGCACACAAGAACAGTTCTAGCATTGTGATGTTAACTGGGAAAGTGTGATGGGGCTTCAACCAGAGACTATCTGTGGGAGGTCCTGTCACTTTAAAGTCTCCTTTCCTACGTGAGCCCAGTTTGTTCTGAATCACTGACTGATATTCTGATATTTGGTCAGTTTATCCCAGATCAGCAGCATTTTTAACAGCTCTGCACTCTTTCTACAGTCCATTTCCATCTATTAGTTGATGGAGAAAACTTCACAGTTTCTCCATCAACAGTTTGCTTTATGTAAAGGAGCCTCAGTTTGTTTCTGCTGATAACAGATCACAGGAGGGGGAAATGTAGTTTCTAGATTTCTGAGAGAGGTTTTATGTTGGCAGTGGTAAGTCGTATGTATTGTCAGATAAAGACCGGATCACTGTGGTCTGTAGAAACAACATGGGGGACTTGTGCTGTAGCTCCTGTAAGTCCTCCATGTTTCTCAGAACAAACACAGAACACGAGGTATATATATATATATATATATATATATATTCACTGCACTCTCACTGACTAAAGTAGCTCCTTGTTCTGTTGTTTTTGTTGTTCTCTTCACCTGGACATTTTTGTTTTGTTTTGTTTTTTGGCCCTGATGCTGCAGGCTCCAACACCTGAGCTGTAGACTTTGTGTTTGTCTGTCCATCCCTCCGTGACATTCCTGTGAACATGTTAACTATCAAATATTTGTTCATCAGAGGTCAAAAAGTCACGAGGCCTTATATTCAACCCTCAGTCCCTAGTTTGATCCCTTATGAAATATTTTCGGTTCCCTTCCTTTCAACAACTTTCTCTTCTTTTAGTGAAGTATTGATTTTTCATTGAGCTTCATCCCAGACCAAGATGATCCTGTGCTGGCTTTCCTTTCTGCTGTAACAAGTATTTGTACATCGCTGTACAAATATGGATTTTTACTTAACTTGGACTGAAATATAAGCTCACTCTCATACACACACACAATTCCCAGAATAGGTCCTTTTCTCTGCAGAGGATTAAGTTTGAGCTTGTGTTGATTTTCTTCTTCGACTCTTTAGATTAAATTCTGTAAACCCTGAAATAGGGCTTTAACACAAAAACATTTTTTTGCCACTCGCTGATGTTAAATCTTCTAACACCAAGAGCTTAAAGTAGGAGTAACTATGCAGAACATGCAGAGAGTGTATGGGATTGGATCTGTTAGCAGGGAAAAGCATGAGGAGATGGTGAAATCAATAACTAAAAGAAAAGACTCTGAGCTGCTGGTTTACTCTCCAACCGGCTGTTTGAAATGCATACATATGCAGTACAGCTGGGGAATAAATTGGGTATTTATGATACATTTTTGAAAGAGCTCATCTGCTCCAAACAGCCATGAAAAACACACTCGGTCCCATTGGCTAAAAATTGTTATCCAGTTTGAATCCTTGCTAAAGTCAGCAGGATAACCTTTGGAAACAAATTTAATGAGCCTTAATTAGCTCTAATTAGTAGATGACAGTGGTAATATGATGCATTCAAAGTCAGCTCAGAAATATCATCCCATGGACAAACTAAATCATCATCCTGATGTTTTCAAATGTAATCAAAAGGACCAGAAGCTTAGCCTTAATCTAAATTAAACTTCATCTAAACTTCATAACAGAAAATATAGATCACAAAACCAAACAAAGATGTTTTATATTTATGTATGTATATATGTGTTTATTGTGTGTCTAATTATATTTTAGGTCATAAGTCAATTATGTTATTCTGTTTTATATATATATGTTATTCTTATGTATATGTATATGTGTATATATATAAATATATATATACGTATATATATATATATATATATATACACATATATATATGTATATGTATATGTATATATATGTATATATATATATATGTGTATATATATATATATATATGTATATATACATATATGTATATGTATATATATATATATATATATATATATATATATATATATATATATATATATATATATATATATATATATATATATATTTATATATATATATACACATATATATTGGTGCTGTCAGGCAATTAAAAAAATTAATCTAATTAATTACAGGATTTGTAATTAATTAGTCTAATTAATCACATTTTAATCTCATATCTGCTTAAAGTCCCCACATAAAGAATTTGAATTCTAGGGCATCACAAAATTGTAGTGGATGATTAATCACATGAATACACTAAGAAGAGAACACTGTTAATCTACATTTTTATTGGTGGTTGAATAAAACAAGATACCCTGGACAAGTCAGGGTATCTTGTCCAGAAAATTCTAAGCTCCATCAGGCAACTCAAATTACACTTTAAGTGTGTTTCATAAATCAAATTAAAAAAAAAAGGTGGAGGACATCCAGCAAACCAATTAGGTCTGGTGCATTATTAAAGAATGCAGTACAAATATGGATAAATTAATTTAAAAATAAAATAAAGCGGAGTCTCAAATAGGCCGTTCCTGTTGCCACCTCAGCTTTGTTTGGTTTGACTAGTGACGCATGTGTTAAGTGATGTGCCACTGCCATGTGCGGGTCCTCCAGCTGGACAGTACAAAAAGGTTCATGTTCTATATTTAATCCTGCGATTAATTTTTATAACGCATTAATTTGCGTTGTAATTAATTAATCTAATTAATGCAGTAAAGTGACAGCCCAAATATATATATATATATATATATATATATATATATATATATATATATATATATATATATATATATATATATATATATATATATATATATATATATATATATATATATATATATATATATATATATATATATATATATATATATATATATATATATATATATATATATATATATATATATATATGTATGTATATATATATATATATATATATATATATATATGTTTATATGTTTATGATCCATCCTGCCTTACATCAATAATTCAGGCCGTTGCTGATGGTTTTGTCACATTTTGAACCAGGGGTAGTCAACAGGGTGCCCGTGAGCACCTGGTAGCCTCAGGAAGTCTCTGAGATGCCCAAAGGGACATTTAAAAATAGAATATTACCACCAAAAAGCTTAAAAACAACCACATTTTTTATTTCAGTTTCTGTATTTTGCAAATAAATCATACATAAACAAATCCAAAAAAACAGCACTTTTAAAATATGTGTATTATTTCAAACTGTTTAGTGCTTTAAAATTTGACTTGTGAGGGATCAAAGTTTATGTAAATACCTGTACCAAAAAAAAATCCCAAAAGTGTGACTGTTTTACTTTTCCTTAAAGATTTACAGACAAAATAAATCATAACAGATTCATGTAAGAATAATGCTCTCATATTATTGATCATTACTTTTATTGTGAGGAATCCTTTAAAGTAAAAACTAAACATTCAGAGTCATGTAGCCTATTAAATGCATTATTTCAGTCTTTACATTAAACAAACAAGTGGCTCTCTATAATACTCCTCACCTTTTTGGTAGTTCTCAGGCTCAGAAATGTTGGTGAACCCTGCTTTAAACCCTTTGTACAGATTGAGAATAATTTATTGGTGCTGAGTATTGTTGCTGACCATGTCCATCCCTTTGTTACCCCTGTCCCCCCATCCTCTGATGGGTGCCTCCAGCAGGATGACACTCCATATCAGAAAGCTCAAATCATCTCATACTGGTTTACTGAACATGGCAGTGGGTTCACTGTACTCCAGCAGCCTCCACCATCTCCAGATCTCAATGCAGTTGAGCAAAGGTAGCAAAGGTATCTAATAAAGTGGCCATGGAGAGTACATGTGAACAGGAAATGGAGTGGGGATGACATTTAGTTGATGCAAAATTTAACATATTACAGTGCTATATAAACACCAGAAAAGACGTATTTGATAAAAGTAAATAAATAAATACACCTCCTGTTATAACTGACCTCACAATCTCTGAAGACCCTGAACCTTCAGTCTTTATTGGAAAATCGTTCAGCCTGCTTGTCATGTAAAATTGGAAACACTGAGGGTTGGAAAAGAAAAGTATTGGATTAATAGAAAAGTCTGTGTTTGAGCGTTAACTCTGAATATCATCAATGCCCAATAGAGCGTTCAAGACTGAGAGATCAGACTAAATATGGAGAGCAGATCTGACCTCTGAACGTAAAAGTGCGCTTGGAGAAATGGAGTTTTTGGAGGGTTTAAGAGCTGACAGTTGTTAGAGAGGATAAAATATAAGCCTTATTTTGATGTGTAAAACTGTTTTTTATTTTTGAATGCCCATTTAACTGATATTCAAATCATTTACAATAAAAGCTCAATACACTGAGACAAAGACTTCACAGCTGGTGAAAATATCTGCATGGCATAAATATGTGCTGACTTTGGCTGTTTCACACATTAATTTGGACCGATTTGTTTCAGTTCTCGGTGAATTTAGACCATTGGTGCAATGCTTCTTCTCAAGTTGTGTACAGGTGTGACATGTATGAGCTACCTTGACAGAGGTTTGCACTCTCCCGGCATGTCCGTGAAGGATTTCTGCGTTCTTTCCCAGTTTCCCAGCAGTGATCCCCAGTCAGGGAAAGAGCAAAACATGATTTCCTGTAAGGCAAGGGTCAAGTGATATCTCTCCTCCTCTTTTAAAGAAAAAAAAGTCCATTTCTGATACATCTATCTGTCTGTCTGTCTGTCTGTCTGTCCGTCAATCTATCTATCTATCTATCTATCTATCTATCTATCTATCTATCTATCTATCTATCTATCTATCTATCTATCTATCTATCTATCTATCTATCTATCTATCTATCTATCTATATCCATACATTTTGAAATCATAAAAGGTTACCCCAAAATGTCTCTGTGTTTTTTTTTATCTATAGTCACCTTCAGTACAGCACCCCATAGTGTTCTTAAGGATGTTTCCCAGAGGTCAGAGTCTGTATCTCAAAGTAAACCTTAAAAGAAAATGTTTATGTTTTTATGGTCAAGGAAAATCTCTCCAGGTTGCATGGTCACTAAAAATGTGTTGATAATTGTTTTTCAAAATAGATTGTGCCTATACTTGTTTAAAAAAGTCCTTGAATGTTATACTGTAAGCTGATTTCATTTTATTACCAGATGAAGCCTAGGTTTTAGACCACTTTGTTACAGCCTCCAAAAGTGTTAAAGACACTCACTCTGATTCAAACACTGCCTTTCATAGTAACTTGCAGTATTTAGACAAAAACAATCCTTGCAGTTTATGTGTTCTGGCAGGATTGTTTATTAAACTTGAGTGAAAGAACAGGATGGCTTCCTAAAATGGGGGTCCCACTCCAGGGAATCAGATCATACCAACCTACTGTAATACACCAAACATAAGAGCAGATGTTTACTGTTCTTACTTTTCTCTTTTCCCCAATTTTTTGTTTTATTTTTTATGTTCCTGCCATCAGAACATTTTGGGAGAGCAGCATGTTCTGTGTGCTCATCCAACCTCACTAAAGCAGAAATAAAACTTTGTGTATTATCAAACTTTTCCTGCGGCAGGCAGCACTAAAATGCAGATGGTGGCACAAAAACCAGCATGTGCTGAAGCATCCACCAGCGAGCGGAGTAATGTACCATCTGTTGAAACTGTCGCCCTGCAGCTTTGTTTGGCTCCCAGAAAACAGTCTGACATTGAGCTGTCGGTGAAACCACGGCCTGCACAGGCACGGAAAGATTGAGACAACACCTGCGGCTGCATTAGGATCTAAATATAACATATGTCGGATATAAGATTAAAACTATCCACATGGAGAGAAATTGCTTTTTATCATCTTTCAATTTCATGGTGTTGACAAATTGAATGTAATACTGTGATGGACTCGTGTGAATCATATCTGTTTGACACTCTGTAGGCTTCTAAGATACATTTCCTTGTCTTTACCAAAACAGCACTACAAAATGACCCTTAATGTGAAAAATGATCAGAAGTACTCCAAAAGCCCAAACCTCAGTCAATGCAGTTCTAAGAGTGGTTAGCAACCATGCACCCATATGCATACTTCTGCCGGAACGGGTTTGAATCCAGCCTGAGACCACCTTGAAGAGTGTCTTCCCCTACTCTCTCACCCCTTTAACAAGCCTATCCACTGTCTCTCTTATTACAATAAAGGCACAAAATGGCCAAAAAATGTATAATAAAAAAGTCATATCAGTTCTTTCTTGTGCCAGACCAACAGTCCCTGAAAATGTCATGAAAAATCTTTTGAGGACTATCACTCCGTAGGAATATTCAGTGATCCTCACCAGGACTGGGATCACCAACAAAATGGCTCCTCTTCCTCCTTGTGCCACGACTAATGTTCCCTGAAAGTATTATCCAAATCCACATGTCACAAATGATACATCTGTGTGGTATCATGTAATGTGAAATGATAGTCTTAGTCTATAGTCTCGATAGTCTTTAAGCTAACAGCTAGTGGCCGTAGCAGCTAACTATTGTTAGCAGCCGTTAGCCGTTATCTGTGGCCATTAGCTGCTAACAACAGCTAGCTGTTAGCCGGCTATGTATGCTACATCATACGTAGCTGAGTTACTTGATATGGATTGGTCTGTGATGTGTGTGATGAGCCGAACGATCATCCAGTTGTTTTTAAAGGTTCTCCCCCTGCAAGTATTTGAACAGCTCCTTCCCAGATGGATTAATGAAATATTTCCAATATGGAACTGTCCATTTGACATGTAAGGTTAATATCTCTGCCACAATGAAGTTTTTAAAACTACATCAGAGGGCCTTGGATGGCTTTTTTTTTTTTTCAAAGATTTGTTGACTAACTTATCGAGAACAGTCTTCAGCTTGATTTTTAACTTCACCCTGTCCTCTGTCCTTGAAGAGCACCCAATTCTACATTTCGTCACTCCATGCCTGAACCCAGTGGGTTACTGAACACAACATGTTATTTCTCAAACCATCTAAATTTGTGATTAAATGAATGAGCTCTGTCGTGTTCAAGTCTGATGAATAACACCAGCCAACCTGCCAAACACAAGCAGATGTCAGAAGTGGCCTGTAATGCAAAAACTCCCACTGGCCACTTTGGCGAGTTCCAGTTGTTAGTGTTCCTCACAGCACTTTGGAGCTGATTCACCTCCTTAATAAGACATGCATCACTCAAACGTGATTATTTGTGAATTAGATGCTTTAGCAATATCTCTTTTCAGCAACTGAAGGGGGCCCTTCCCCTATATGATGCATAATGCTTCAGCCTCTCTGTGCACACTGACTCACAGGCTTATGCATTACAGCAGCACAAACACAGACGCACTCAAACACTCAAAAACAGCATATCTATATGAGGGTGGTGAAGGTGTCCATTAGCAGAGGACAGAAACATTGTCATAGTGAAGGATGAATCTGCTTTGAAGCACCTCTCAGGCATAAGCACTGTGACATGTTCCAGCAGGTAACTAACCCTGTGTCAGCTCTATGATTGGTTCACCAATCACCAATCAGAGGTCCCTTCTCTCAACAACCATCTTTATGTTGCTTCAGTCAGACAAACCAGAGCCTCAGCCAAGTCTTTTCCTTTTAGTAGTAATGAATTTATTAGCTTTATTTTGTTACTTAAATAGTTGAAAACTATGGTATGCCTGGGCAGCCGGTGGCACCACAGGAAGTGCAGGTGAATAAGAAGGGTACTAGTTCAGTCCCTGTGCATGTGTGGGTTCTCTCTGGACACTACAGCTTCCTCCCACAGACTACAAACATGCTTATGGGGTTGACTGGTGACTCCATATTGCCCTTAGGTGTGAGTGTGAGCATGAATGGATGTCTTTCTCTCTATGTCTCTGTGTACAGCTGGTGACCATATCAGGACTTACCCACCTCCTGTTCAGCGTCAGCTGGAATAAGATCCAACTCCAGCATCACAGAAATGGATAAGTGGTATAAATAAAGGATGAATGGATAGATGAAAAGCTATGTTTTGAGATTCTGCAGAGCAACTTTAGATCTTCACATCAATTCACAAGGGTATTTCTTGTCTAATTCACTAAACTGAGGGTTAAAAGAGAAACTTTCATCTTTAAATTAATCTGGAAAACCGCACTGATTCAGTCCTACAACACTCTTGTGGCAGTTTGCATCAACACATGATTTAAGGCAAGAGGAAATATCTTTATTACACTCGCTGATATTTTGTAATGTTAAATTGCAATAACATGACTTTATGGCAAACTTACCAACTTCATTTTATTTGTAATAATTGCATATCATAACAGTCAGTTCTCAGGAACATCGCATATGTAGTATTAACAAAGGTTTATGGTTGGAGCAGGTCTACTGACACAAATCAAAACAAGCACTTTGTAGATGTGTTGCTAAAATAAACCATGGCTGGACATCAGCATTATTTTAAACAATTTTAAGAATTTATTTGAGATTTAAAGTCGTAACCCTTATGTTTTTTTTTATCTTTATTCTCTTACTAAGGCAAAATTTATTAGCAATCAAGTCATTTAATTGTATATAAAAGTGGGTCAAATTTGGAGTATTTTTTTCATTACTTGAAAAGTAAAGAAGCCTGATGATAGAAGAGTTTGCCTAACCAAGCAGCAGCAACCAAGACGAGTGGAGATTAATCAAGGATTACTTCCTCAAGAAGGTGGGGCTTGAAAAAAAATGGTCAAATGCGAACTATGAAATCATGAAACATAAGATCTCACCCACAAAACTGTGGCCTGAGTGGCAAGTAACTTTTAAAAATCTCTGGCCATGGTGGCTGTTGTGCAAAAATGTTCTTATCATGAGTCAGACCACTGTGTTGCTTTCCTATTGTTACACCTCTTGATTTGAGACCATCTAATGTTTACCTGGGCGGCATGGTGGCGCAGCTGGTAGAGCGCATGCCTCACAGCAAGAAGGTTCCCGGTTCGATTCTGGGTCGGGAGGGCCTTTCTGTGTGAAGTTTGTGTGTTCTTCCCTTGCATGCGTGGGTTCTCACCAGGTACTCCGGCTTCCTCCGTCAGACCAAAAACATGCTCATTAGATTAATTGGTAACTCTAAATTGTCCTTAGGCGTGAGTGTGAATGGTTGTCTGTCTCTCTATGTGGCCCTGCGATCGACTGGCGACCAATTCAGGGTGTACCCCGCCTCTCGCCCGATGATAGCTGGGATAGGCTCCAGCCCCCCGCAACCCTGAAAGGGATAGCCGGGTATAGAAAATGAATAATGTTTACCTGCCTTTAACTTTGCAAGCAGCTGGATAAGCCAAATTCTATGTCTATCTTCTGGCAGATCTGTTTTACAAAACTTCAGTCTCAAACAGTTGTGCCTGGTCAGAAAAGAAGTGTATTTCATCATCTTTTTAAAGCTATAGACGCTGTATTGTTTTAGTTCTGACAAAAGTAAGAAGTGACCTCAAGCCTCAATAATATTGATGGTCAAAACATTCATGCAGTCGCCCTCCAGTTATTCTTGAGAAGTTCTGTTTATCCAAATCACTCTTGGTGGGATGTTTTGCAGAGAGTGATAATCCCATAGATGAGTGAATCAAACCCCTTGGTGTGTCAGGTTAGGTCCTATCTGGGCAAGATTCAAACTGACCTCGTGCCCAGGCAGTACTGTTGAGTATTGTTTTTTTGTTTTTCCCAACAGTGGTATTTTTAAATGTTGCTGGTACCTAAATGGTTTCTGAATTCATAATATCAAATACTGAATAAAGTTTCTGAGTATGTTAAAGGAAGTATGCCCTTGGTGTTTTATTGTTTAAGCATTTGTATGTAAATTAAACTTTGACAGCCTCAAAGCTCACGGACATTTCAGAGAAGGGAATTCACTTCACTGAAGTAATTTTTAACTTCAAAACAGTTACAAGTCATCCATCAGAGCTTATTTGTGCGATATCAGAGTCTGTTGACACGGTGCCCTCCTCATGCACAGACTCTCTTTATAGACAGATAACTATGCAGTCTGGCCTCAGTCCAGATCTAATGGACATCTGAGAGCTATAAAGACAACTGAGTGTCAGCCGTAAAATGTCCTGATGAAACAGCCGGCCAACAACTTCCAGCTTCAACATTTAATGGAGAAACTCAACAGGCTTTGTTAGAGACAGATGTCATTTTAATTAGACTTCATTATTAATTATTGACATTGTATTACATCATTCAGATGCTAACTCGGACTTACATTCACAATGCTTTGGTCTGTAATTGAGTTAAAGCACTAAAAATAACGCTCAGAGCAGCGACCACTGCAGTGCATATTTCAGCACCATGGACAGAGAGCAACAGTCTGTAGATGTAAAAGAAAATAAAGACATCCCTCCATCACCGCTCATCCCTTTCAGGTCTGGGACCGCAGGAGCCTATCCCAGCTGACAGTGGACTAGAGGACGGGTACGCCCTGAATTGATCACCAACATATCGCAGGGTTACATAGAGAAAGAAAATCTTATCAGTTCCCAACCCTGCTTATGTCTGGGTTTTGGTGCTTCCATTTTCCAGAAAAAGATCCAGGCTGTAACAGCGGATCCAGCTGCTGTGCAATGTTAAGTGAAGCAGGCACACAAGAAAAATCAGAATAGATCATGTTTACTCCTGTTTGCTCATGTTATCGCTGCAGTTTTTGTTAAAAAGAAGTCCAGCCTCATGTGGAAGCATTAAAAACAGAAAACACAGTCAAAGGTCATAAAAGATTATTTTTCAGGGCTTTTCATTTATCAAATTTTCCTCTGGGGACAAATATTCCAATCAAGTAATGTCTGCAGTTTTTTTGCCCCCACCATTAACTCAAAGGGAATAATTCATGTTTAACAAATTCTTACTGCCAGAGTGATTTTTCTGACAGCCTATGACCTTCTCATATCTGCAGTAAACATCTTTAAGGCTTTTCCTATTTCTGCCGCTGTCAGTGAAAAAATAATCTCATTTCTCCTGGAAGTAATGACGGTTTTATTATTAACATGACTGTGGGGAGACATTTTCATTTTCCATTGAACCCATGCCCTTCTACACGGCATAAACAAGCACTTCCAATACAAACTCCAACAATGCTCTCTAATGGTGCTTGATTATGGCTTGAATGTGTCTTTGGAAAGCCCTTCCGAACTCTAAAACAAATAAAGACAACAATGATAAATAGTATTTTCAAGGATGAAAGGTGGGATTGAACATTTGTTGGTGCAGCTTATGTTTAGGCATTGAATAAAGCCATCAGTATAGAGCAAATTTAAAGGCACAGTATGTGAAACTCTGCTGCCTGAAGTCTCACAAATGAACGAATAACCATCAAGAAGTCAAGATGCTGTGACCCAGTCACTCCACCAGCCTTTACTGCTTGATCTTCTTTACATTCAAGACTCAGGAACACATCTGAATTCAGAAAACTTTCTACAATAAGAAAGAAAAACATTTGAAAAAGGTCTTGGCACCTTATGAAAGCATTCTGGGGCACTCCTCACATGAATCAGTTTCACTTTCAGAGGAGTTTTTCCTCTTCATGAAACAAAAACTTTGGTTTTCTGTGTAGTGAATACACCTGGGAAGGTGAAGTTTTTGTCAATCAGAGCCCTCAATTCTAAAAAAGAGGTGACACCATGGGATAAAATAGACAGTGGATCTACATTAAGCTTGTAGACGTCCATTTAGGAGGTCAGGGATGTGGTTAGAGAAGAAAGTTTGAGTGACATAACAGACAGCAGACAAAAAGTAAAGATGGGCAAGGAAATAAAAGGAGCACTATGAAACTGACTTGTGCCAAAACAACGCATGTCAGCACTCAAGTCTTCGTCAGCTTTATGATTAATCCCCCTTTTATTGGGGAGTGGTGTCTTACCCACAGAGGCCAAGAGCATAGCAACAATAAATAATTAAAGAATTAAAATACAGCAATATGTTTTTTTGAACAGAGACTTTAACATCAAAATCAACAGCAAATAATATATAAAGGGCAGAGAACACACCATGAAAGTTTTTAAATTTTACATTCCAGGCCATGTTTGTGGGTCAAGAATCCTACTCTAATAACCTGGGGAAAGGCTGAAGCATCACCTCTGGGAGACACTCTGCAAATTCATAAATGAGCATGTTTTCAGTGGAATCCAGGCACTTAGAAGTTGGCTGGTAATAGACTGAAACTGGCTGGAAATTGGCAGGCAGGCAGCAGGGAGGGGAAAATTGAAACAACTGGATCTGTATGTCAACAACATAGATTTGATGTGTTTGGTCTACTTTTGACATGTGAGCAGCCCTCCTTGATTAATTGTCTAATTGAAAAACATTATCTTGTCTCTTGTAAGACTGCACTACCCCATACAAAGGGCCCTCATTTTGCTGATTGAATATGATTCTGACACAAGCTGAGAGCTAAAATGCATCCTTTATGAACTGTAAGTTGTGGTTACCCCATTAAAAACTATAAAAGGACATTTCTGAGTGCTGACTGGTACAAATTTCCTTTAGAAAGAAAAGGTGGTCCATCACAGGTATGCAGCACAAAATATGAATGAGATACAGAAACATGATGGCAGCAGTGACAGGTCCTGGCCATGAATCTATTAGCCTTTCATGCATTAATATACTATATGTTGGCATGGCAACAATAAACAAACAATTGCCATTATACAGCCTTTCCAACTATAGAATTAAGAATCTCTCAGTCTTTGGAAACTCAAGGAAATATTACAGGAAATGTTATCTTTCTACAAGAAATATGCAAAACATAGAATTTTTTTATTGTAGATAAAGTGCTTTACAGGGACTGTCAGAAAACTGATGTTGCCTGGTGTGCCTGTTTTTGGATAAGATCTGTTTAAAGGTGCAGTGTGTAGAAGTTGGCTTTTTAGTGACATCTAGTGTTCAGATTCTAGAATGAACCTAACTGTAGCCAAAACGTCACATCGCTGAGCAACAGAATCCTGTGAAGACCAAAAAGGATCCTGAACACAGCACACAATTTTTGTTGTGTGTGTGTTTATACACACAGTTTGAATCCTTAGGACAGAGTAACAACTTTCTATGCATCCACTGCCATCCTCTCCTCTTCTTCGCCTGCATTCCAGGTCGACTTCAGAACCAGCGGACAGATTCACGTTTTGTTCTTTTTGTCCGTAAAACCACCCGTAGACAACACGGCGGAGCAATATGTCGGCCTACACGAAACAGCGGCCTGCGGTAATGAAATTTTTTTTATAAAGATATTTTAACTAAATAAAAATAAAACAAACGTTTTATGGAGATGATTGTACTCCTATTTCGACGGACTTTACATACAAATAGAAACATATATCTCCTATAATCACCGTTTCTGTTTGGCGAAATGCGGTGGATGGATAAAATGCCACATTCTACACACTGCACCTTTAAGATGTGTTTTTGAGACTTTAAAAAAGAAAATTGAATGGTGACTTTATGTTGTTAATAAAAAGTGAAATTGAAGCCTTTTATTCTTCAAGACTAAGCAGTCACACTGTTGGATCATTAAGAGTCAACCTCGGACTCTACAGCTTATAATAAATAAAGATTGCACTCCAGGAATGATCTGTGATCAGCCAACATGCAGAGTCAGCTCCTCTTTCTCTTTCTCTCTCTTTCTTAATCCGTTTGTATAAAGCTGAGGAGTCTTTGAAAATGACCCGGAGAGAAGAAAGGAGGAGGACTGGCTGAAGCGATATGTTGGGGAACTGGAGGGGCCACGGTCTGAATGGGAAAGGGGCTTCAAAGCTGCTGCTGGGGCCACATCAGGAGGATTTAGGGTTTGGAGCAAACAAGATGAAAAGAGAAGGAGGCAATGAAAGAAAAGGAGGGTTAAGTGTTAATTCTGTTTTATTCAGTGGATCCTCATTCTGTCAGACTCAGCCGTAAACCACTGCACCATCGTGTAACTCAGTGGACGATGAATGTGTTAAAGTTGTCATCCCTAACAGCGGGACACAAATAAATGTTAGTGTCCTGCTGCTCTCTCAGTCCTTCAACACAGCAGGGCTCCAGCAGAGACACAGATAATCTAACATTTGATTCTATCAGCTCAGGGAATTTTAAATGGAAATCTTATCTTGAATTTATGGGAGGAATGAGAAATTTTATGCACAATCTTATAATTATCTTTTCTTTTTATCTGTAGGGTGTAAGATACAGAGATGTTTGAAGGTAAAGTTGATTGTTTTTTATGCTTGGTTGTATTTAGTACTTGTCAACAGTCCCTGTGTCTGCAGTGCTGTACCTTTAATGAGAATATCCTGAGGGAAGTGGTAAGGTACACTTCTGTTGGCAGGTATAGTTATTTTGTGTAATTGTGTGAGTTTTACATAAAAGCAAACAACAAACAGATCCATGTTGGGTAGAATGTACGATTGGCTGAAAGCTTTTAGAGAAATTTATTTTCCCATCAGGAAGTGTTTGGTTATTTTTGATGCAGCAAATGGCTCTGTGTTCTTCCACTTATACACATTAGATAGCAGATAGTTCTGTATGCTAACCTCCAGTTCAGTCATTAGTCTGTCCTGTCTCCTTTTCCACCCACTGAATCTGAGGAATTTCTTCTTCTGTATTCTGTGGTTCATAAAGAAAACCTGTTGCTTCCACAGTGAAAGGATCATCACCCTTTAGAGAAGGAAGAGGTGGGAGCTACAAGTGAGTCAACAGCAGGAAGTGAATGCATGTAGATTAGCATAGATGCTAACAGCTTCAGCAGGAGTTTCATCAGATATGAGTTCTTAAATGAGAAACAAGTATCACTTTAAAAATGTAGCAATTCAAATTATATTTTTACTTCCATTTTGATGTGTTGTGCGTTTTTGATCTTTTTCTGAGATGGACTGGTGAAATAAATTGAAGACACCACTCTCTACACTGTATCATTTATCACTTTGCCTAAACCAGTTACCAAACCACACTATAATACATGAGGTTATAATATTCAAGGACATTATAAAGACACTAAACATTAAGATACAATACAAAAAATACATCTTAGGCTGTTATTATGCTCACATTAAGCTGCATGCTGTGCAGTCCACTGCAAACATTTGAGGGATTGATTAAAATGAACACATGCCTGAACGGTGTTCATTATCCTTTATGTTACATAGATATGGTCACTTTTCTTTTATCTCAGGCATGAATATTCTTCACATACCTTGACATGTCTCGGTGGAAACTTCCGCCTTCCTCAGAAGTGTCACCAGATGATAGGTGTGACGTGTTCAATCAGCTGGTGTTACGGAGTTGTGACCCTCCTGTCTAATTTTCTGACAGGAGGGTCACGCCTCCTGCTGTCTGCTTGCCTCTGCAGGACGCTGCTCCAGGTGTGTGAGAGCATATAAGCCCCCCTGGCTTCCCTTATCCAACGCTTATGTTTATTATCCTTGGTGCGAATGACTCTGGCCTTGCCCCAGTCCATGAGATGATTTTCCCTTTTGCAATGGTCTGTTATGGCAGATTTGTAGTTTTCCTGCTGTGCTTTTTCTTTTATTGATCTTGTTTGTCTTGTTGCTGTTTCTTTTTCACATTCCTTCTGATGTTCCTTCTGTCGTGTGCTGAAACTCCTCCCCGTCTCCCCGATGCATGTTTTAATGCAGGATTGGCGTGGTATTTCATATATGACGTTGCACTTATTGTTTTGTTCGATTTTGTCCTTAGGGTGTACCAACAGTTGTCTCAGTTTGATGTGTGGTTCGACTGGTGTGTTGATGTGGTATTTCCTCATGGTTCTCTGGATACGTTCGGTGACCCCTCTGATGTACGGCAGCGTCACCACTCCTCTGTTCAATGTTTTTGTTGTGCGTGTCTTCCTTGCCCCCTGCGTGGTTTCTTTTCTTTTCACCTGTCCTGCCCCTTTGTTTATTGCCCATTGTGGATACTGACAGTTTTTTAATGCTTGTTGTATGTGCTTCTCTTCACGTGTTCTGTCCTCTGGGTCTGTGATTATTGTTGTGCGTTCGTATAGTGTTCTGACGACTGAGAGTTTGTGTGCAGTGGGATGTTCTGATGTCCATAGTAAATATTGGTCTGTGTGTGTGGGTTTCCTGTGTATTTTGATTTTTATATCTCCAGTGTCCGTGTGGTGGATTTTTATGTCCAGAAAGGGTATGGTTTGCTCTGTTTCTTCCTCGTGTGTGAATTTTATGTTGCCTGTAGTGCCCATGGTGTTCAGATGGTCTGTAAGTTTTTGTGTGTGTCCTGCCTTTACCTTCTCGAGGATGTCATCCACATACCTTCTCCAGAGTGTGGGTCAGAAATCCTCGGGTGCTGATGCAATGGCTTTTGATTCCAAGTCCTCCATGAAGAAACCGCACATGATGGCTGACAGTGGGTCCCCCATGGTGAATCTCTCTTTTTGTTTGTATACTGTATTCCTGAACTGAAAATATGTAGATGTAGCGATGAATTGAAGAAGTCCTATAATATCCTGAACGGTCAGTTTTGTGCGTTTTTTGAGTGTCCTGTCATTCTGCGGCCGGTCCTGAATGATTTTTATTGTAGCTTGTACTGGGGTTTTTGTGAAAAGTGAGACAACATCATGTGATATGAGGATTTCATCTGGTTCTGCCTTTATGGATTTGAATTCATCTGCAAGCTGTTTGGAGTTTTTGCAATGCTGATCTGTTTGGCTAAGGAGTGGTTTTATTATTTCTGTAAGTGCTTTAGATAGATTGTAGGTGACTGAACCTATACTGTCTACGATAGGGCGTAATGGTGTTCCTGGTTTGTGTATTTTCGGCATGCCATAGATTCCGGGGGTGACATTTGCTGTGGGGATCAGGTGACTCTAGGACTGTTTGTCTATTTTATTTTCATTTAGTAGGGGCTATAATATTGCCTTGAGTTTATTCTTCTTTTCTTCTGTTGGGTCTTTTTTGAGTATTTCATATGTGTTTGTGTCTTCCAGCATTTCTTTCATTTGTTTCTCATATTTTTCAGTGTCCATTATAACAGTGGTTCTCCCTTTGTCTGCCGGTAAAATTGTGATGTCCTTATTTTATGCAAGTGATTTTATGGCTTTTGCTTCCTTCTTACTAATATTGCTGGGTGGTAATTTGGCTGATTTTAAAATACCTGCAACTTCGTTGTGCAGTGCAGCTTTTTCTCCCTGATCCAGGAAAAGAAACAGCAACAAGACAAACAAGATCAATAAAAGAAAAAGCACAACAGGAAAACTGCAAATCTGCCATAACAGACCATTGCAAAAGGGAAAATCATCTCATGGACTGGGGCAAGGCCAGAGTCATCCGCACAGAGGATAATAAACATCAGCGTTGGATAAGGGAAGCCATCGAGGGACGATGAACAGGGACGAGGGGGCTTATATGCTCTCAAACACCTGGAGCAGCGTCCTGCAGAGGCGAGCAGACAGCGGAAGGCGTGACCGTCCTGTCAGAAAATTTGACAGGAGGTTCACACCTCCGTAACACCAGCTGATTGAACACGTCACACCTATCATCTGGTGACACTTCTGAGGAAGGCGGAGGTTTCCGCCCAAATATGTCAATACGTGAAGAATATTCATGCCTGAGATAAAAGAAAAGTGACCATATCTATGAACACAAGCCCTTCACCGATAAGCTCCCCTCTGTCCTCCTCACCTGTGCAGCCATTTTTGCCTTGCACCTTCACTTGTGCTAGCTGTGCCTTTGTGTCTTTTCCTTCTGTTGCATGTAGGGCTGAACAATTAATTGCAAATTGGTTTAAATCGCAATATCTCTCTCTACGTCATCCTCAGACGAGCTCTCCATTGGCGTTTCCAGTCATCTCGGTTCTCCATACATCGGGCCAGCTCATATGTGCTCTTTGCACCAGCATCTTTCTTTAGTACGTCCACAAAGGTTGGCATGGGGGGTCCTCTTGATCGATGCCCATTTGTTGGTTCCCACAGTAAAAGCTTTTTGGCCGGGAGTTCTTGGTGTCGGTGGCAGTGGCCAGCTAGTCTCATCCTCCTCACTGCTATCTTTTCTGATGCACTTGGTAAGGCCCCGTACAGACACTTGTTGGTGATGTGTTCGCCCTGGTTGATGTTCAGAGCCACACGTAACATTCTGGTGTAGCACCCGTCCAGGGACTTCTGTAGGGCTTGTGTTAGCGTCCAGAATTCACAGCCGTAGAGAAGAACGGATTCCACGGTCGCAGAGAAGAGACTGATCTTGATGTGCCGGGGGAGGTTGGATTTCCACACCCTGGTCATGCCATTAAGAGCTCTCCAGGCAAGCGCTTTCCTCACTTTAACATCCTTTTCTGTGGAGCCGATCCATGCGCCCAAGTATTTGAAGTCATTGACCTCCCGTAGTGTGGCACCCTCTGTTGTTGTTATGGGCAGATGTTCTTTGGGGATGTTTTAGGTCATGGTTTTAGGTCATTTAGGTCTTCTTTGCATTTAGTCTGAGGCCAACTTCAGCGCACTCCAGCTCCACTCTGGTTAGGAGATCTTGTGCCTGCCTTATGCTATGTCAGATAGCAGGCAGATGTCATCAGCGTAGTCCAGGTCTGTGAGGGTCTCTGCAGGGTGTCTCGGAGACCTTCTGGGCATGATAGTGAAGCCAAGCTCCTGCTCCTTTCCTTTAATAGCCTGTCCCAGAGCGTAGTCCAATACTATTATACAAAGGTAGGGGGCTAGTGTGTCTCCCTGCAGCACTCTGGTTTGGATGTTGAATTCCTCGCTGTTACCATGCAATATGACTTGTTGCAATTTTCAAATCGCTGACAGTGCAATATTTTTAACCCAAAATGTGTTGAACATTTTGGCATTGTGATGTAGTTTCTTGCAATTTCATGACTATTTTAACCTTTTTTTAACCCAGCTTTATACCTATCTTGCTCCCATTCATCTTTTTTTTTTTTTTGGCCATGTTCGGAATTTTTACATGGTTTTTGAAATTTAATCCCAATTTTGCTGCTATAATCAATTTTCCTGAGTCACTTTTGAATTTTTTGCCTTTTTTTTTTTTTTTTTGCAATTCCATACATATTTTGCACCTATTAACTTTTTTCTGCTTTCGTATCATTTTTTTTACCCAGTTTTTACAATTTCATACCTATTTTGCTTCTGTTCTTCACTTCTCCGCTTTTCTCAAATCTTTTATCCTTAGATTGATTTAATGTCATATTGGTTATACTATAAAACGATCTACTGCTTATGTTTGTTTAGGAATACATAAGATGAGGAACATTAAAACAATCGCAGAGTAAATCGCATTTGCAGTATTGGGGATAAATATCGCAATTAGATTATTTTCTCAAATTGTTCAGCCCTAGTTGCATGTCACATCCCTGTGCATTGCTTAGATCAGCTTTTGAAGCTGGCTGAAATCAACTGCTTCAGGAGGTTTATTGTTCGGATCAAATGCCTTTGCCAGTTCCTTCTTTCTCCTCTCTTTTCTTTTCCAGCATCCTGATTGATGTTCAGCTCCTGGCATTGTTAAAATCAGTCCTGCGTTACTTGCACAACAGTGAAGTTCATTCAACAAGAAAGAAAGGAACAGGCTCATACCATAGCGGAGGGGGGTCGTTCTATATTTTGGAAATTAACATCTATCCATCCATCCATTATCTATAAAGCTCATCCTTTTGGGGCCTCGGGGACTGGAGCATATCCCAGCTGACTGGACAAGAGGTGGGGTACACCCTGAACCAGTCACCAGCCAATTGCAGGGCCGCAGAGAGAGACAGATGACCATTCATGCTCAGACTCACACCTTAGGGCAATTTGGGGTCGCCAGTTAACCTGATGAGCATATCTTTGGCCTGTGGGAGGAAGCCGTGGTGCCCAGAGAGAACCCACACATGCATAGGGAGAACATGCAAACTCCACCCCTCTGAAGAATCAAATCATCTTTGTGACTTTCAGGCTCTGGATTTGTTTAAGGGGACCTGACAGCGATTGAACCAGCAGATGTTCTTGCTGTGAGGCAGGGGCACTACCTGCTGCGCCACTCTTGTAACAAACAGTAATTGGAAAAATTTACTTTTATTGATTCAGTAGCCAGGTTTTTAGTTGAAATGTGTTTGATTGTCATGTCTCCAATATTGTGGGCCATTTTATTGCTGACCTCCATGGACCCTCCTCAGTGGCTGGGCAGCAGAAAGCTTTACCCTTTAACCCCCTTATGAGCAGCCCCGCCCTGTGTCCAACATTTCCCTGCTCATTAACTGTGGTTTTCAGCCTTGCTATTTCCATTGAGCTAATAAATCTATACAAACCTTGCTTGAGGCAGATATCCATTAATTAGGGTGCCAATAACAGATTGACAGATTTCCCTGCAGCGAATACATCAACGCACCTCTTTTCTACACCTGAATGAACTCCAACAGGCCTGACATTTGCAATTCTCTTACATTTTAAATCCATTTAAACAGATGAAAAGATTATTTTCAGAGATAGCTCACAAATAGAGAAACTGAGGCAAACACTCTCCAGTAATTTGTATTTTCGAACAGGCAATAAGTCAAACTGAGTTATTTTCCTGTCACTGCCTGATCTCCTGCTTCATAAACTTTGCCACAGTCTCTGAGTCCTCCCCATATATTACACTTTGCATACACTTTGTTTCTTGTGGCTCTAAAAACTGCGACTCAGTGTGAAGTCTGGGCGCAGTAATGCAGCGCTGCTTACTGATTTGGTTTTGTTCTGTTGTTTTGTCATGAGCAACTGGCTGCAGGCTGTTTGGCTGAGCGAATAGGAGCCTCGTCTGAGTGAACGGGCTTCAGGGTGGCCACGGCGGGGAGATAGGATCCCTCACACACACAGGAACACACACACACAGACAAAATACTGTCATCTCATACTTCAACACAACAACAAAGCCTTCCCAACACAGCTTCTCTCTTTTTCTCTCTCTCTTCTTTTTTGCTTTGCGTCTCTCTGTCTCATTTCTTGTTGCTTTGCTTCCGGCTGTGAGTGGATTCATTCACTGTAATAATGTGTGGCCTCTCTAGTTGGCACAGTTTCTTTTAGGTTAGTCAGCCCTCGTGTTCACTCAGCTGCAGAGCTCAAGCCTGCAGCTCTCAGATACATTACAGATGAAGATCTCTGATAACTAATACATTCAGCATCAATGTCTATTAAAGATAAAGAAGGATATCTGTGGTATCATTACACAAAATAATAAAAATTGCATGCAATCCAACTTGATGTAATGTTGAAAAGTATAGATTATTAGAGCTGGGTGGTGTGGCAAATGATGTTTACAACATGTGTTCAAATATTGATCAATAATCTTGATATTTTTATTCCCTGTTTTTCAAGTTCAAATACCATTTTGCATTATCTCCATAATGAGGATTGACACACCAATTCTAATGTGTTTACAATAATCAGATGTTTCAAGTTCCAGCAACCAACAGCTCTGGTGTTGTGTCTAAATTCCATTACAAACACCCACCCAATAATGCAATTGAAGTAGATAAGTAAAAAATCTTACAGACAAAAACAAGAAAAAAAAATGCAGAAAACTGCCATTTCAGCATGAATATCACAATTTTCTTTGATTTTGTGAGAGTGATGATTAAGCGACAAATGAGGGCAATCCATGATTCTGTGAAAGGCCATAGTGATATTGTCTTAAATATTTACGTGTATATATATATATATATATATATATATATATATATATATATATATATATGTGTGTGTGTGTGTGTGTGTGTGTGTGTTGTGTGTATATATTTATACCAGGACCCTTCTGTATGAAATTTGCATGATCTTCCCATGCATGCATGGGCTCTCCAGCTTCCCGTGCCCTTAGGTATGAGTGTGAGTGTGAATGGTTGTCTGTCTCTCTTTGTGGCCCTGCGATCAACTGGCGATCGGTTCCAGTTGAACCTCGTTTCTAGCTCAATGACAGCTGGGATAGGCTCCAGCCCCCCCAACCCCCCAGACCCAGACAGGGATAAAGGGGTATAGAAAATGAATGAATTATTATTGTTGTAGTCATCATTATTATGATGATTATACAAGCCTTGTTACTCCCATTTCTCTAAACCTTTAGTAAAATCATATCTGTACCTTTGATAATGTTGCTGCTGCAAATACCACTAATCATTTTTAGGTAGCACACACAACCACAAATGTTGTTGTTCACATGATATTTGTCTGTTGTCCCACTGTACTTTGTCATTGCACAATAAAGAAGAGCATAATACAAAGTATTTCAGCATGAAAGCAGGTATTTTTAATGTATGACAGTGTCCTGTATCACAACTTCATCTCTGTTGTTTGTAACAAACCAAACTGCATAAAGATCAGGTACAAATTCAGAGACATAAATGAATGAATGAATGGGATTTGCCATTAAAAACTTCAATGGTTTTTGTGACATCAATCTGGATCAGATCAGCACCAAAAAGCATTGGATTTTTCCTTGGACCAAACCACAACTCTGGTAAAATTTTCATGTTAATCCATCCAGTAGTTTTGACAAGTCTTGCCAACAGACAAAAAGATTCACAGACAAATAGACAAATAGACAGACTCCGGCAAAAACCTTACCTCCTTGGCAGCAGTAACTATCACTTGACTTAATTTCTTGATTCACCAGCAGGTTATAAAGGAGCAAACAGCAGTTTAAGTTCCTGTTTTTGGATCAAGTCTGTATTGATTTATCTGATGCAACTTGGGAACACAAAACATTGAAACAAAAGGGCTTATTGCACAGAGCTTCATTAAACTTTGATGTTATGAACTTTGCTGATATTCTTGTCTTTGATTTTTGAGGATAAATGTAGACTTATTTCTTTTGAACACGCTTTTAGTCCTGATGTAAATAAACGGAGCACAGGCTCAGTGATTTTAGTTGTATTATGAGGACTTCACCAAGGTTGCCGACATCTATGCATTAAAACAAAGGAAACAAGTTCTCCTCAAAGCCGTTATCACCACAGGCTGAATGATGAGGCACAAGCTGTGATATAATCATAAATCATCATCACTAAAAATTAGGGGTGCATGGTATCTATAGCATTTTAGTGTTAGCAGCTAACAGATTAAAAAGTGATTATTGATATATTATCATTTTATACCAGTGACTGCCATTAAACTTGCTGTACCTGTTTATGTAAACAGAATCATCAGATTAATAAACACAAGTTTGTGGAGTTTAAATCAGAGCAAACAGACATCCAGTCTGCCTTCACTCATTTTGCCAACACTGCTCAGCCAGTGATTAATTCTTCCCACCCACATCTTTTTCTTGATTGCTTTGGCATTTCTGATGGAAAAAAGTGTTTCAGAATCAATCATCATGTAAAAATATCCTGCCACTTCACATTCACATACAAAACTTTCCATGCTTTGCTTCCTATAGACTTTATTTCTAATCTTAACTGATCCAGCCAATAAAACAGACAAGTGTTGATCAATCAGAGTCTTGGTAGACCATGTGGGATGTAAGGCATCCAACATTGACTCAAATTGGGATGCAACATTTCGTCAATTATGGGATGGTTTCATATTTCAAGGAGACAAAGAGGCAGAGTTAAAGCAAGGACTAGTTTGTGAAAAAAAAAGAAAGGTAAATACAATTTTTAAATTGGTATCTCATAGCCTGGGAAAAAGTTGTAATTGTGTCCAGAGGTTTTAAATACCTCAACATCTGTAATGCAATGGACACGTTGCCTTCCAAGGTCAGTCCTGAGCTGTTTTCTATAGACTGGTGCAGGAATTACCTACTTTTGTAGACAAACATAGAAGTCAACATCGTGCTGGTTGTTCAGAATCAATAATAATAAGGCCTGTAGCAAACAAAATATTTATGAAACTATCTATGTTTTATTTATTATAATAGTTTTCACAATAAACCTACCATTCACGATTTCTATCATTAAACCCTTTACATTTGTAAAATTCATACCGATGAGCACTGAAAACTGCTTTTTAAAGCAAGCTACAGGAAAACGTCATGCATTTTTAATTTGTTCTGCTTTCATTAAGCTATTGTTTTCAGCTACATCTGATCTAATAAAGAATATAACACGCTGATTTTCAAAGATTTTAACCCTTTGAATGACACATTTTGTCATGTTGCCACCACGTTCTAGATCAAAAAAGGAAAGAAATAAATCATTTTTAATTTACCACATGCAAAGTAGATTTGCCTTGGGTTATGTCGATGATTAGCAGCAACACTGATTTTTCTATGCATTAATATATTTTGTGAAGTGACAGATACTCATACCCGTACAGTCAAAATGAAGCCATCTGGTGGCAAACTAAACTAAACTCTAATCTTTCATTCAATTAGACAGTGTGAGGACACTGTACCATCAATTAGTCAGACTAAAACAGAGCTGTACGTGTCCTAAGTTCTATTTTCCAACTATGCAGTTTAATTTGTGCATAGTGACTTGCTGTGTCTTCTCTGGTGGACACTGCATCTTTCACACCAGCATCATTTTTTCACCCCAATGGCTAAATTAATCTGACCAATTTCTGTTTTTCTTCTTCGCAGATGAGAAGTACTCGAGGTGTCTCCATTTGGCCAGTAGGGTTTGTAGGAGGCAGAGCCTATGAGCGGCCCCTGGTAGTTGGGGGTAAAGTAGTAGGATGGTACACCGGCTGGAGACCAGACAGACAGTTTGCTACAGACATGGCAGGTAAGAAAAAACAAGGAACATCAGGTTTACAACCTGATGTTCCACTGTGTTGTTAAAACTCGCCATCCATCTTTTCATCCGTTAGGTTCTGTGCACTCTGAATCCAATTTTTGGGTTTGTTTTTTGATCTGTATTCAGAAAAAACATCATGAGTCATACACGTTGCCTTGTGCTGCTGCTGGACATACTCTTCTCCAATGTCCCTAAGCCCTAACTCAATGGATTGATTTTAATGGAAGATGTTTTTTCCCCTCTACAGTGAGTTAAACAGAGTTGTTTAAAGTGTATTTTTGCCAAACAGTACCAAGAATCCATGTCACAGCTTTTTGAAATACAAAAAAAAGAAGGCAGGAAACTCACAGCCCGTCTGAGATCCATACACAGAAGCAAAAGGTTTCCTCCTTTAAGTCCTGACCTCTTTACCAAACATCAAACGAACATATCGATCAGCTTATTGATCACAGAATGGAGTCAGCTCAAATGATCGAGCCTGATGCCTTTTATCAGAGAGGAGAAAGTAGCACTGCTTTCTTCCTGCCTTTGTATTTTCTCTCTTGTTCGCACACCTGCAGAGATCAGACAGCTTTTTCTCAGAGCTCCTGTTTTTCATGTATTAATTTACCATAAAATGAGATCTGATCTTCCCAATTTAATATTCCCATGGTACCTCCTCCACACAGCAGCTCATGTGCCGCTCTGCCTGATTGTTTATTTGTGAGATAAGCAGAGCTGCAGAGTCTTCGGGAATAGACGTGTGCTGAAAATAACAGAGTAGATTTGATCAGAAGTGAAGGAACCCTGTGGTTTAAAATGAAAGTCTGAGGAGTGGAGACACTCACAGGTTGGATTGTTTAGTCTCAGAACGACTTCCTATGTCTGTGTAAAGTCAAAAGAGTCGAACCTGCAGTCTTACAGTCTTTAGTTCACAACAGTGACTCTTATAGTTTCTGTGGAGAGTTTGGGTATTTTAAATCAAGTCCAACAGCTCTAATGTGATGGGGTGAGGGGTTTTCTTTAAGGGTGCACTCACACTTGATCAACTTGCCCTGGCATGTGCATAAAAATGACTGTCCCCCTTCCCTTTATTTTTTGCCTGCACTCATACTGCTTTAGCTGCAACCCAGCCCAAGTGCAATTGTGTCATCCTGTCTTGATATCATGCACATGCAACTTACAACAAGCGTATGGCTGTCAAATTGCTGGTTTGTTGGTTAATTTAAGTCATTTGTTTGCATACAGCCCTCTAGCAATCCATTATTGTTTAGAATTATTCCTGTCGAGAATAGTTGCAATTTTGTACTTACTTTAATTTTCAAGGCAAAAAGAATAATAATAAAAAAAGATACAAGGTCTGCTCCGTGGCTGCCAGGTCTAATTATTATAAGTTGTTTAAGTCTGTTGTTTCTGGAATATTGTCAGTAAATACATTAGTTTGTGCTTGTTCCAAAGGAGTAGACACTTATTTTGAGCTTGCTCTGCTCCCAGTATGCACCTCTCTTCAGTAAAACATGGCACATGCACTCACACACTTAACGGCCACTTCATAAGGTCTCTGTTGATGAGCTGTTACCTGGTTAGAACCCTTTTTTACCAGCAGGCATTCATTCTTTGTGTCATACATTCAACAATATTCCAGGAAAACAAGAAACAAGAAAAGTCATGCACATCATGAAAGATTGTATCAAAACACTGGGCTACATTTCTGATGTGTACACGTATAAAGGAATTTTTCTCATAGTTAATAAAACAGGCTCTCCAGTGCGGTTTGTGCACAAAAAAGAGACTAGAGCCAAGGATTCCTGCAGGAAAAGATAAATTAAATTGCTTAAAGCCAAAATGCATTTATTGTACAGTAAACAGGTCTATCATAAACATGAATTTGCCTTATCCTGTCGTTTTAACTGAAATTTCAATGATAAGTGAGGTTTTACTTATATTTTTAATATATTATATGTCTTTTTAATATTTTCATATGCTCACAGTTGTTTTAATGTGAAAAGCACTTCAACCTAAGCATTATCTTGTATTATGCAGTGCTCTTTAAGTACTGTTGCACAATTAAACCAGAGGAATTAGATAGATAGCTGGAACTGAAACCAAACAGCTAAAAATCTGCCGTGTACATAGTGAAACTCATGCAGCCTTGAACTCACTGATTTAATGGAAATGAAAGCAGACTCTCATGTGATAATTGTTATGCGCCTGGCTTTGTACTGAAAAAATAGGTTATGAAACATAGGAATACATAGACTAACACACCCCAAAGGGCTGTGCATCACGTGTGTAGGACCACACACTTCACCCTGTCAAAATGGACCTGCAGTCACTTAAATCACCGCTCTTCTCTTTCCTGATGCTTGAATAAACTTTAGCTGTTAATCTTAACCATTTACGTGACACACCAGACGGATCATTTCCTCTATACAACCAGTCTATTTGAAATTGTTGGGGAAATAAAGCATATCTGGCAGGTGATTGGATGGTTGCTCTGTCAATCAAATTCATTACAGGCCATTCAGATAATTTAGTGGTTGCCACTTTCTATCAATGAATGCTTTCAATGTTATTTTTTGTCATTTTATAAAGAAACTCAGTCCAGACTTGACAAAATTGTTACTGATGCAGTACGTTTTTAAGCTGTCATGTGGTCATGTCCCATGACAAAATGTATTGATTCTGATATGTGATTGCCTAATATTTGTGTAAAGCAGTTGAACGGGTGTACCTGTTAAATGGCAATAGGAGGAATAGGGTTTTGCTTTAGCTGTTCCACTGAAAAATGCACTTTTCCCCCTTTTTCTGCTCATAGAACACTGAACATCAAGCTTTGACTTCTCATAACCTGGCCCAACAGATGGTCAATCTGGGAAAGAGGCCATAGAAAATGGTTGAGCAGGGCAGAACTTTAAGAAACGTATCTAGAAGGTGATTGGATGATCTTTCGAGCACTCACAATCATTGCAGGACAACCAGATAATGTAATAGGATGGAGCTACTGTACTACAGAATATGAGCCACTTCATAAAACAAACTCCAGCCAAAGCATGACAGAAGTGCAGTGAAAATATTTCTACCTCAGAGATGTTTGTAGTGTTGATTTTTTTCATTTAATTAAACAATGCAGTCATGATCTGATAAAACTGCCACTGAAACAGTTAGCATCTAAGCTAATCCTCGTACATGCAACCACTTACTTCTATCATCCTACTTGTCGCTCGTTCCTCTTCCTGCTCTTCAAGATGCTGACTGGACTATATGCAGACTTTGAATTGGGTGGATCCAGCTACTGAGCAAGGTTTAACTTTTAAAGCAGCTACCATCAAATAAGGTCTGGCATAATGTCAAGGTGATTTATCCTGCTAACAGCTCTTTAATGAAAACACTCAATTCCATTAATGTGTTGTCTTATTCTGATGATTTCATTCTTATGATGTAAAGTACATGTGTGAACACAGCCAAGGGCACTTCATCACATACCCATGTACACATTTTATTCACACACATATAAGACACACACTTGCACACAGGTTAGCCTCTGGGATTAGTGTTAATTAAGCCACGATAACAAGAGCGAGCGTCTCGTTTACTCTCTTCAACCTTCCCTGCACCAACATATCCAAGACCCTCATCCCTCCCTCCCTCTGCGTACTATCTCTCTCCACCTGCTCTCACTCCCACCCCCCTTCCCCCCCTTACACACACATCCACATGCTGTAATTATCCGGTACATTTTTACGCTGCCCTCCATAATTACACTGTCAGAGTGAAGATTTACTGCTGTGCTGTTTTATTACAAAGCATTTTCTGCTTTTAATCCTGCAAGAAAACAATAACCACGCAGAACGGTCGGCCCCAAACTTTGCTAACTCATAAATTATTATTCATGAGATTTACAATCGTGCATGCAGCGCGCAGGGCAAGTGCGTGTCCTCGTGCTATTGTGCTCTACAGGACTGCATTTTTAGCCTCCTATTCAGCACTCTGTCTCATTTATGCAGACACAATGGAGCCTGGGCGATGACAGTGTGGAGTGTTCCTGATTATATACCCTCCCACCCATACACACAATTACTGCATCAATTCAGGGAACACGTAAGCATGCACCTGCCGGCACTCACCCAGATGATACAAGTGGACAAGCGTTTGTGTTCAAGGACACACATAAATGCACACATGCAATATTCCAGAAGCAAATTAGAGCTGCATCTTCACAAAAACAGGCCCATTCAGTTAATTTGTGCAGTCAAGGCAAACAGAAACACATGGTGCGCTCACACGTCCACACACCGTCACAAAGGCGGCAGTACCTCTGGTTGAAGTGGTACTTGTGCCTCTGGAGGGTTCAGGGAGACGGAGACATGAAAGTGTTTAACCCGCGGTAACCTCAGTGTTTGTACCCGGCTCCTGAGATGGTGAGAGAGACACGATGCACACAGAAATGTCGTCCTGCACTTGAGGAAGACACTAACAACAGCAGAGGAAAGAAAGTACATGAGCTGGATGTGGAGCCTCTGAAGAGTGTTGGCGTCTGTGATTCAGGATTAAGATTTTGTATTGAAGTCTAAATTTAAGACTGGGGATTATATTTCTAACATGTTTGCTCTCGACCGAACATACTGGTTGGCTTTGCAGGAAAGCTCAGTTGATATGGCGAATGAAAGGTCACATACACTCTGTTGAAGACCAAAGAACCAAAGTCTGGTCCACTCTAAAACAGGGGGTCTCGGGGCAGTCCACATGGAGACGAGTTTAAACATACCAGCAGAAGTTTCTAATTGTATGTGCATTTTGTCCACATGAAGCTGGCATTTTGGAACTCAAGAACATTTTGAAAACAGGTCAAAAGGTGAATTAATTGTTTTTATTCATTATGTGCATTTATTCACTATACCAGCTATCCCTTTTGGTGTTGCGGGGGGGCCATCCCAGCTGTCATTGGGTGAGAGGTGGGGTTCACCCTGAACTGGTCATGATCGCATGGGAACATATAAAGACAGACAACCATTCATACTCAAACTCATACTTAAGGGCAATGTAGAGTCACCAACCCAATGAACGTGTTTTTGGTCTGTGGGAGGAAGCTGTAGTGCCCCGAGGCACCTGTATTACCCACTGCACCACCATGCTGCCTTTAATCATTTTCTTGAGTATGACAAATACGTACATTTCAGAAACAATGATCTCACAGCCCAACCATTCCTTTAATCCTCATGTGCTAACACTGACGACACCAGAAACATTGGCAAACTAGAAAAGCACTCAAAGAGTGCAGACCGCCGCCAGCACCTCAGGCCTCTCCCATATTGTGATTTTTACCATAAATATTAGTCCTACCTTAATTTCATGTAAATATTTAGATTCCTTGACCATGAAAACATACCATTAGCAATTGGTTTCATAATGATATCTATTTTAGTTCAGTAGTTATTCACGTAAATTGCATTTTTCGTCACTGCGGATCCAGACGGTGATCAACACCAAAATTGAATCACTTTTTTCTTTTCCCATGCTGAACATTTCCTGAAAATTTCATTAAAATCCATCCATAAATATTTGAGTCCTTTTGTTCACAGACAGACAGACGGACAGACTCTCCCGAAAACATAACATCCTGGCAGAGGTCACAACATTGGTGTTGCATCCATGTTGCAGAAGCTATTATTCTTCTTAATTGAAGTGTATGCTACATGTCTTCTTCTCTGGTTTTGGTTTTTGTCTGTAGTAGTGTTACAGTGCCACCTACAGGCCAGGCTAATATACTACAGTACTTTTCATGTTTTTATGTGGACTGGTACATTTCTTAAAACTAGAAAAGCACTCGGAGAGCACAGACCTCCGCCAAGCAGCACAGTTCCCAGACGGTGATCCGGATCAACACCAAATTTGAAACACTTCTTCCTTGTCCCAAGCTGAACATTTCCTGAAAATTTCATCGACATCCATCCACAACTTTTTGAGTTATTTTGTTCACAGACAGACAGACAGACGGACAGACAAACTCTCCCTAAAACATAACCTCCTTGGCGGAGGTAATAATTAAGTAATCAGTCTTTATTTGTGTAGCCTCACAAGCCCTAGACACTTTACACTTTGATGTCTGTACACTGGCATCAACTGTTTTGCTGACTGGCTGTGCAGGTGAAACTCAACGGTGTGAAAGTTTGGTTTGGTTGTTTTACAACCTGGGGTGGCTGGAACCTTTCCAATCTGTCACTGGGCAAGAGGCAGGGTACACCCTGAAAAGGTCGGAGAGAACCCACGCATGCACGGGAAGAACATGCAAACTTCACACACATTTGACAGCTATGAGTGAATATGACTTTGCATACTTTTCAAGCTTTTTAACAAAGCTTGGTTGTTTTTTTGGTCTATAAGCAGCCTGACAAAAGTAGTCTTGGAAGATGTGTTTGCAATGGCTGACCCAGCATCAACAATCAGCAGCTTTAAAGACTTTAGATTGTGTGATAAGCCAGAGCCACATTCCTTTTCAGAGTTTGTGTGACCTCACCTGACACTCACATCACTTGGAAGATGGTTCCCTGTCTACGTCGGCGCCTCCACAGAGGAGCAGCAGAGGAAACTCAGCTGCTCCTGCAGGAGGAAGGCAAGCAGAGAGGAAATGAGGACGATGAATTACTCGGGCTGAATTCCCAAACTAATTCAGTGATTGCAAAGGAGTGCCACCCACTAATGATTTGCATAAATAAATATCCTGTAATTATGCAGAGACCTTGTGCGCAGAGGTTTACAGCAATTTCTGAAAATCTCCTCCTGACAGGCTGAACAACTTGTGCAGCTTTTGGAGAGATGCTGCTCTGGTTTTCAAAAACACTCCTACATGTTTATTTATGATGACTTCAGGGAACAGTTTAGAAACCTATACTAAAGTTAGAGGTCATAAAAATGAACATCTATTCAATCAGAGCATGATGTTTGTATTTGCTGGTGGTTTTTATTTATTTATCTTTGCTTGCATTCATCAGCGTACTAAGTGCTGTCAGTCATCGTCCCATTTGAATGTCATTCTAACATTGTTTTAATGGAGTCATATTTAATGTTGTACAATCTTTGAGATGGAAAACGAATGATCTAACTCATAAAACTCAGCAAAAAGCAAGTAGAAAAACTGATTTATAATGCATATGAATAATAATCCTGTTGCTCAAATCATCTTACAAAGCATAACGTTTAGGATGTCAGCCTCACCAAGTCTCTCCAAATATGTTATGACTACATTTGTGAATTTCTTTTCTGCTGTTACACAGTAAAACAAATGATTCCTGTCACTGTCTCGAAGGACTGGACTGTTTTGGGGTATTTTTGCAAATAACACTCTTTCTGTCCACACGTAAACAGCATTTTAGGTCACTGAAATTGAATATTTCTAGCTTTTTTAAGACTCCGTTTCTAGGCAGGGAACATGATGTTTTTGGTATAGAACATCACACTTTGCGCTGACCTCTCCTCTGGTTGATGCCATATTATTCAACATTCTGTTCTTTACATGTGTTTCATCAGCCATTGCTAATCTGTTGCTATTTTAATTGTTCATGACTGGATTATTTACAAGCCATTAAATTCTGTCCCTCCCTCAAAATGATGCTCCTTTAAAACACTGATGATACAAACACTGCACTTAATGTGCAGTATGTCTCAAATTAAAATACAAATGAAGAAATACTTACGTAATATGCCTGCTGACACCAGTTGAAATAGATTCAAGTAAAACTGTAACACTAGTCTGACTTGTTGTTGAAAAAGATAAGAAAAATAAAACTGTCTTTGCACAGGAACCAAGAAAAGCAGCATATATTAGGCATCATTACAAGGTAATAAACAGCATACAATCATGTGGACATGATTAATCTTAAAAACAGAAGAAACTTTGAAGGATGATATTTTAATAATCTACTTTTTTTTACAAAAACAGCTGTCTTGTCTTTTATTTATGTGAGAAAAGACTACCTTTTTCACCCTAAACCTCTTATTTCAAAATCAAGACCTTTAATATATTTGTTTTTCTGTTTGACAATGGCAGTAGAGTGAAAAAAGGGGTTTTATGGCGCCAAAAAGGGCTCTGGGAGGAAGACTGTCAGTTTTTGTCCACAAAGTGGAAACTTTTGTTAAAAGAGTGTGGAGGAAGTGTGTGAATCTAAATCTAAATTCCTGCATGCTTACTTCTAAACAAAGCAGATCATCTTATTTCAGACAAACTTTTCTTATTTTGTTTTTTGTTTTCTGTAGTTACAGTGCACTGATCCCCAAGGCCACCATACAGTGCAGGTGTGCTGATTAAGCAAGAAGCTGATAAAGTAACTCAGCAGGCACAACGAATGAGAGAGAATGTGCTGATGTGATTTGTTTTCAGCACTGTGGGGGTCCCGAGGCTCCAGCATGGGGGTCTTAAAGGAAAGTATCAGAGAAGAAGAGAAACAGAAAATTACTGTGGAAAAACTCAGTTAAATGATGACACAGTAATATAGTCATGTTTTGTGAACTATGAATTCAGTCCCTTATAAGTCTTAAATCGTTTGATGTTGGAGTTGCTCATGTTTGAAAAACCTTCACGAGCCTTTACATTAAAATAAATTATTGCACCAGATGGAGGTGCTAGCAACCTGAGGATTAGGATAAGTCAGGTTGAATCGCTCTGTGATCAATAATCCATCCATCCATCCATCCATCCAACCATCCAACCATCCAACTAGCACTGGGGTGACAGCCCACACCAAAGTCTGAAGGGTGGCTTTTTTTTTCTCCTGATTTGACTCCATCCATTGTCTTTCACCATTATTGTATGAGATTCAAAATGTTCTTGTCCATTGAAGCTAGGCCTGTCACGATAATCAATAAATCAATAACCACACCATAAATAGAAACGTCCTTGAAACCTTTTAAGCCGCGATAAATTGACACGTGCATGCATGTTTGTTTTCCTCCTCTCTCTCTCTACGAAACAGACTGGATGACAAGATGGCTCACTCCGTACATCTTTCTCAACACCTGGGTGCATTGGGTACATAGCGGATTTAGCGGAGTGAGCCATATATTGACAGTCAATTTTTGTGGGGGAGGCGGGGCCGTTCGTGTACACACACAGAGCTGCAAGTGAGCATTGTGAGGAGTAACAAGGAAACAAACACCAATGTGAATGATAGCACATAAGCAATGGTTCCTTGGCCAGGTGCCACAGCTCCAGTGTGGGAATATTTTGGTATTAAACGGAATGAACAAGGTGTGGGCCCATGAACACTGACGAGCAGATATATCACATTTGTTTGAAAGTGGTGGCGATGAAGAAGAAGAAAGGGAGGTGCAGTGAAGCCTTTGTCCTGACTGTCAGAGCTTACTGAGGTTTTTGGTCTGCAAAGTAAATATAAATAAAACAGCGCATAATGGTGCACTCACAGACAGTGTTGTTTACTACATTGCAAAACAAAACGTTTGACAGACAGGACGAATTGAGTGGCAGAATGTACATGTCACAAAAAATTCAGAAACTGTAGAAACTCCATTTTATTTATTGTTTTCATTGTTGTGTGTGTTTGTTTTGCTTTACAGAGTTCGAAGTGTCTTCCCCTACACTCTTAGCCTTGCAGAGCAGACGGACCTGCCTGATTCTGAAATCATGCATCTCTGTCTTGCCAGCCTCCATTGTCCAACAGTTTCACTCACCTAAATGCTTAACAGCCCAATCAGGGAAGAGAGGAGGGAGCAGCGGGCATGATGACAACAGGAAGTGACTTGACAGGAAGCGAAGTCACTTCCTGTTGTACAGATAATGCAGGCTAATGTCGGTTAGCCATCATGATACTTGGTGAAATATGCTCTCCTCATAAGTGTACTTAGTAGGGATTGTCTTTGACGAGGTTCTTGTCCCATATAAGTGTTAAATGATACATCTGTGTGGTATAATTTAGTGTGAAACGATAGTCGGAAGGTAGTTTAGCTAGTGGCTAGCGGCAGTTAGCTGCTACTGCTAAGGGCTAACAAGGGCAAACAACAGGTAGCCGCGACAGCTAACAGCCATTTACTGTTGTTTGCCCTTGTCAGCCATTAGCCGTAGCAGCTAATGGCTAACTGTTAGCCCCTACGTTTAGCCACTACATATGCAATGTCATAGCTGCGCTGCTTGGTATGGATTGGTCAGTGATGAGTGTTTTGAGCCAAACAATCGTCCAATCACAAGCTGCTGTTGTTTTTGAAGGTTCTGCCCCTGAAAACATTTTCGCAGGGCTCCTCCCCAGATGGATCAGTGAAATATTTTCATTACGGAACTGTCCATCTGGCATGTCAGGTTACTACTCTCTCACCCCCTTTCACAAGCCTTTCCACTGTCTCTCTCCTGTCAATAAAGGCACAAAATGCCCAAAAAATACATTAAAAAAAATAAATTAAAATTTATTGCTTTTTAGACGCCATACTCACTTTATGACATATATCATAATTACATTCATAAAAAAATGATGTTTCAAAATAACATTGACAATAATATTATTCATTGGTAATAATTTTTTGGCAATTATCGTCCAGCAAAACTTGCTATCATGACAGGCCCTAATTGGAGCCCTCAAACATGGTCAAACTAGACATGGTAAAAGAGCAGAAACCTCCACAGAGGCATTTGAAACATTTATGGATTTGTTATTGCCAAAATGTGAAAATCTACTCTATGTTGCACTGCTAAAAAAAAAAAATCTAGACACTACAGTAAGCACTTTTAAAGGGTTTAACTGTTCTCAACAGAGAACTGTGTCTGAAACTATTTTGTGTTGTAGCATTAGCCAGCAATCCCCTGCTGTCCTTCCATCAGCTGACCAGGTCAGAGTGCTGCAGTGGGGTCAGTCAGCGATCAACAGAGCACCAACTGATAGAAATTTAACTCTCCAGAGTATTTAGAAGATGGATGCTTCCTGTATTTATTCTGTATGCCAAAATGGGCAAAACAAGTGATTAGAGTACAGTTTTTGTAATGTGAGGTGGGCCTTCGCCAACTTTCGCTTTTAGTTTTTAATCTGGATGTTGGAATTCCTCCTTCATCAAATATCATGTTTGCAGTGCCTAATTTACCCATCAGGAACTGAAATGTCCAGGAGATATAATAGCCAGGTTGCATGTGATCTGTTCTGCTACTCAGTTTTCACAACAGTTTTTCCATCCCTGTCTACCTGTGACTCCTGTTGAAGTTCTTCCTCTGTGTTCTCCAGGTTAGGTGGCGTTAGTGGTTGTTATTTTATCTAAAGATTGACAACCTGAAAAGCAGATGAAAGGAAAGCAGCATTTGGCTGGCTGAAGGATACATAGCCCATATGTTGCATTACAGAATAGATCCAATTGAGCCTGGTGTTCACACCTACTATCTTCCCACAGGGGCTGAACTGGTCTGCTGCTTTTATTGGCAGTTATATTTACGACTGCCATCAGCCTCAAGTAACCCCACTTTAAAAAAACACAAACTATTCCCTCAACAAATCAAGCACTGAGGTCTTTATTGATGCTGGTTTTCTTGTTTTTCTGCCTCACTCTGTAAAAGCTCAGCCAGAGAGTTAAAAAAAAAAAGCCATTATAAAACAGACTCACCCTGTGTCACCTTCAGACCCCCAGGCCTGTGGGTCAGAAACACATCAGATGTGTGAAGGACATGTTCTCCGCCTACACACTTAACCCCAGGAAAACCGACCGCACACATGATTTCTGAATCAGCACAGACTGACCACTGCACATACAGGTTAATTTGGGTAAGGATGGGCAGTTCAGACTTTCTTAAATGAAGTTATTCAGCATCTTGAAGTAAAAACACTGTTTTTTCTTATTACTTTAAATTTTGAAAAGTTCTCCAATCCCTGTCATATTTCTGTTTTTTAGGACTGCTCATATCTCATCATGTCACATTTTCTCCTGCTGTTACCGCTTTTCTAATCAGGCTGATTAAATCTGGCTGCAGCCATCATTAATCTCCACCTCTGCTGCATCATGGGTATTTTGACTTCCCTCTGACTTTCCCTCTCATCTGAAGCACAATTATCGCAGCAGAATGGACGAGTCCTGCGTTAAATGAATTCCATATCAGCTGAATCACCATCATTAGATTCACAAATGCACTCCATCATTTTCTGCTGTGGTTATAATCGACTGATAATGTGTTTTTAATCCATGGATGACCTTCTCACCCTTCCTCTGCCTTTGCCCCCCGTGTCTCCTCCTCCTCTCTCTAACAGGGTTTGCAGTGAACCTGCAGGTGATCCTGGCCAACCCACGGGCGCAGTTCAAGCGGCGAGGTTCCCAGCCGGGCATGCAGGAGTCGGACTTCCTGAAGCAGATCACAAAGGTGTCAGATCTGGAGCCCAAAGCCAACAACTGCACCAGGGTCAGTCTGCAATTTGTTAATTTTTTAGGCTTAAAGGGACTGTGAGGAGTTTCTAAGTAATTACAAAAAAGTCTCAGTTTTTGATATATGCCTGATCAAAATTAACACTTTAAGATGAGTTTTATAGCATCAAAATAGGTTATCTATAAATGCTGTTCCTTCGCTTCGCGGTCGGGTCGGACAGGGCTGGACTGGCCTGGATACTCAACTTCGGGAACAAGACAATTAAAACTAGAGCAAATTTATATTATTCTGACACGTCTTAGAGCACCGGGCTGTAAGTAGCGATATCTAGCTGGCTACAAAACTACAATACGAAGTTTTCCAAAAATTACTTCTTGTCACACATCAAAAACTACCACTACGTAACTAGAAAGAGATACATTACCTCATCGCTTTGCATCCTGTGAGTTGTTGAAAAAAGAAGTTGTAAAGCAATGCAGAGTTCTGAGGAAGGTCCAAGCTGCATTTATAACAACAAACATATGCGTTGGCTTTGGTCATGTCTTTTGATGCGTTCCAATTGTAGTCAGAAGGAGGAATTTCCAAGTTCCGAGAAGGAAACTGCAACTGGAACATCCCCCAAAGTCGGAATTTCCTACTGGGAACTCGCCACCCTGAGTTGACAATGGAAGATGGATGCCCCCAGTGTGAACAGTTATTTAGCTCTTGTAATAATCAATTTATTTGCACTTCTGACTGGGGTGTGTCACTCTAGATCAGCTGTGTACATCCTATTATTTGACTTCTATTTACAAAAATGCTGCCATAGTAATAATCACATTCTTCATGTGATATTTGTGAACAACAATGCAGGGCGTGCTAACAACAGCTAACAATAGCCTGGTAGATCGTCGATAAGTCGGAGATGATGTCACTCCCAGTTCCGAGGTTACTGGAATGCAGCATTGCGACAGTCGCAGCGCGTGCTCATGGGTAGCAGAGTCTTTATGTCGCTGGTAATAGATTCTCCTCTTAGCACCTTTAAGGTGCAAATATGTTTGATTTTTCAAGCTTCATCATCAACAACTTTTTTTTGGCAATGTGTACATAAATGTATATTTCAATATGCCTTTATAAATCTCCATACTGGATGTATATCTCATTATATTTTTCCATAAAAAAATAATTAAAACATACTCAAACTAGAAAGCACTAGCTCACTAATGCTGTTACATGTATAAGCAATAGTTCCAATGATAGTTATCATCGTAATATGATTCCTTGACACTGAAAACCCACACCTAGCACTCAGAATCATGTTGGTATCATGATTAGATAGACAGTTATTGAGTAAAAAGTGATTACTCACTGATGATGGTTATCTGGCTCTTTACCAAAATCAAATCGTTTCTAAGCAGGGCCATTACCAACATCTCCTGGTAATTTCAGCAAAACCGGTCCAGTAGTTGTTGTGTAATCTAACAAACAAACAAATGACAGCAAAAACATAATCTCCTTTTAAGAGGTAGCAACCCAAACAGCTCAGGACACCAGTGACACCTCCAGGGTGAAGCAAGGTCACTGACCCTGACAACTACTCTAAGCTGACCACCTCCATCATTTGCATTTTAATGTCTACAGAAGCTAAATATTCTAGCTCTTACCCAGACAGCTCTTGTATAAGTGTTGGAAGGAACATCTTGAGTTTTATGTCAAATTCACACAAACTAAAAGACAGTGTAAACATGTATTTTAAAAATGAAATGAAAAGAAACTGCCAGTTAATTAATAAAGAAAATTAAATGAACATATGTCATTAAGTATTATCTGTTAAAAATAAATGAAATTAAAAGACAGAAGTTCCTTTTCTGCATAATCAGATAAATGATATAACATGACAAAGTCAAAGAATCAGGCAAAGTGGCATCTCCAAGTGAAGTGTTTTTTTCAACAAAACAAAACAAATTTGACATTTTGACAATTTGAAAAATGTGACATATCACACAGCTAGACAACATCAGGCCCCTCACAGCTTCCATTCCTACCCCTCAGTCTATTATTAAATTCAGAAAATGCGAGGAGATACAGTTTTTTTTAGCTCTTTGGGTATCTTTTTGCCGTTAAATACCTACAATTATGGGGTGCTGGTTTGGCGTAGTGGTTAGCACCCCATGTACTTGCTTCTGCCGGTCCAGGTTCAAATCCCGCCTGTGGCCAGTTTGCAGAGTGTCTTCCCCTGCTCTCTCTCCCCCTTTCACAAGCCTATCCACTGTCACTCTCCTATCAATAAAGGCACAAAATGCCCAAAAACATACATTAAAAAAAAAAAATACCTACAATTATGAACAACATGGATTGAAATGTTTTTATTAGGGAATGACTTCATGCTCAATCACAACATAAACCCACCTGTCAGCTATTGTTAGCCCATATTTAACATGGAGAAAGCGAATATTACAGTTGATACCTGCGGTGAAAACATGACAGCCTTGGAAAGAAGAAGCCAAAATATCACAATTGTCCTTTTTGGATGGCAGTAGTATGGGAGACAGGGGCTGATCACACTTAAAATCACTGAAACTATGCCTACATTACCAGAGCTAGGCATATGTGTGAGCTCAAAAGGCCAAAATTAAATTTAAAAATGATATATAGTACTGACTATGTGCTGATTTTGGTTTATTACTCTGAAGTGTCAATATGCTGGGAACATGGTTCTTATGAGACACATTTATTCAGAATCTGACTTAGGACAAAAAATACAACTGCATTCATAGCAATAATGTTGTAATTAATGATATGTCCAAGACTGTAAATTCAGAAATACTACTTCCCCACTGGCTCTTTTATTGTATTTTATAATTTATTTTTTCTTTATTTTTCATCCAAAACATGGTGTACTGTGGGTATTCAAAGTGGTACTGAAAAAGGTAAAAAATATAAAAGTTTTTTGCTGATTAAAGGGCTGGAGTTAGTTGACAGAACTGAAACACTTTTATTGGAAATTTATATCAAAGTATGATTATTTTTGGTTTTCTGATCTGTCCTTTTTTTTGGATACTATCTGTTTTTGGGGCATCTGAAAGTTAACTCAGGAAAAGATTCAAAAGGTTTGAGATTTATCCATTTGTCTTACTGTGTAGCCTTTTTTCTCTCACAAACTAAATGTTTTAACAAATGCATGAATTAAATATGTTCTTACAAGGACTATCTGAGAAAAATAATAGGGGATGCAAAAAGATGCAAACCTTTGCAAAGATACCTCAGTGTTACTACTGAAATTTAAAACAAAAAAAGTTTCAAGAGGAAGTGGATCTTTAAAGAGCTACAGTGAAAACAAATATAACTTATTGTATGTTTAAAATGCTGCTAATATAGGTATATATGTATTTTAAATGAGTCTTAATTGTTAAGGATGCATAATTACTTCTTAGTCTATATTAAGAGAGCCAACACTACTTCAAATTCACATACATTTCTTTAACTAAAGTAAAAAAAGAAACACAAGTCCCTACTTTTGTTCTGAATAATGAAAGTGATTTTCTCGTTTCCCCTCCTGGCAGACTCTGCTGCTTGTTTATGGCAGCAGGATTTATAAGTTGTTTTATAAGCGTGTTATCGGACTCTCTGACCTGCAGAGTGCAGGTGGAAGGCTCAGACTTGGGTTTAATAAAAGACACATTTATGCGTTATTCTCTCGGTTGTGTATTTGTGTTGGTGTGTGTGGTGCAGTCATAATAATGGCTGCCATCACAGCAGTAACTAACCATGGGGGATCGCTCCCCACTGTTGACAGCGTGACTCATGCTTTAAGCCGGTGGCTCGGGCTAAACTTAGACACACACACAGCTCATATTAGACAGAGATGGCGTTATGGCGCTATCAATTTTACTTGTATGCTTAGACAGCCAAGATCGATGCAGCTCATCTCGAATCACCACAGCCCCTGTTGGCACTTGGTTTTATGAAGCCACTCATCCTCTTGACAACCATCACAGAGCCCCTTAAAGGACCCTTTGTGTGAAATGGATTTTTATCTTTTAAAGAGAAAATGGGAGCTGATCATTCACAGATGATACAAACTCTCACCCAGTCTGACTTCAACTCTGAACTGTTTAAGACATTTCTTTTCTGATGATGATAACTAAATAATACTGTAAATACTCAAATATAGAGCAGGTCTTTATTTACAAATCACAGAGTGCCAGGTCTCATGATGAAAGAGGCTTTCTTTAGAGTGGTGCAGGGATGACGTGGTTTTGTTTCCTCGGCTGAAAGCTTATGGGATTTCTTACCGTGGTTTTGGATCATTGTTGATAAATGTGGTTCGACTTGAGCAGTGTACACACATAAGGATTTTTAAATCTGAAGAGGTTTTTTTGTCTGTTAGAGACCCCACACATGAAGATAAAAAATCAGGCTTTGAACAGTTTTGATCGTACTGTGTGTGGTGTGCTCTGAAAATCTCAACACAGCACACCAGACAATCAAAGATTCTGTGCCACCACTGATCTAGAATCTAGTCTTCCAAGACAGAAAACTTGTGTTATCAAAGTGATTGAAGAAGAAGAAGCATACAGTACATGTCTGTGGCAACAACCAGAAAACACAACACTCAACATGAGAGAGGACATACGAGAAGAGGGAAAGATGGTGGTCTTGGGACTCTGGAAATCTTGAACTAAAGACAAATGAAAGGCTGAAAAGACCCTGCAGACACTGTTCACACGTGACCTGGTCCTCTAAATCTGAGGTCCACTGAATTTTATGTTTATGCTTCAGGTCGGCCATGCTTGTTTTTATTCATACCTGCTTCCTTGTTCCTCAGTCAGCTCTCTTCTTGATTGGCTGCCTTCTGTTCCACATCACAGTTCATGGAGTAATGACTTGGAAGTCACACATTTCCCTACGCACATAAAGATATTTGGTTGTAAATATTGAACAAGGTAAATATTTACAATTTTGAGCCTGAGCCCATTTCAAAGACGATTATGGAGACAAATCATCAGGACAAATTCGCTCTTAACAGACCTCAGACCACAGAATAATCTTCTAGGATAATCTTCTAAAACATAAGATAATCTGGTGTTTGCTGTTGTTGGTTGAGAAGGAGGAAAGTTGGGAGTAAACCAGCCCAATAATTCTTATGTGTGTACCCCGCTTTAGAAACAACTACAATAATTCAAATTTATTACATTTCATTGTGACCTCTTTTTATTAATGTACTGTTAATCAATCGACTTGATTTAATTGATAGTGATGTCTACGGCAATGGAGTGCATTATTGATAAGTAAAAGAATCATGCCTGTATTGGGGTCCCGGTTCATTTTGTAGCTCTTGTTAGCAGTAAGCAGCCTTCTTTACAAAGCACTCAGTAACACTTTCAAATCCAAAAGCAGGGGAATTTTAATTCTAGTTTTTCAAATAAAAAGTTCAATCTCTTTTTTTAATATTTATCCAAAAAAGATATTCTGAAATGAATCTTTATAAGTATATCCTCACTTCAAAACAAGTGTTATCTCAAGATACTTTACAATAGAGCAGGCTGAAGACAAACTCTTCACTTATAGAAACACATACGTATATGCATTTGCTAAATGTTTGATGGACTCTGTGTGATGGAAGGATGTGCAGTATATATGTGTCTGTTTCTTTTTACTTGTCTACTGTCCTTGTGTTTGTCCTACTGTATTTAGTCTGCAAAGTGTCTTGTATGTATATGCTACCATCAACCTGCCAGGGGGTCTGCGGATGGAAATTAGCCCAAGGCTATAATCTGGCCTGTTTACATTTGTAAAAATGTTCATTAATATGCGCTGTTCCCTCTTTAAAGCCAATAAATAAATAATAATAATAAATATATGCAAAATACATACATAAAATACACATAAACTTATATTTGTACATAAACATGAATCCAAACCCAATATGAATCCACCATAAGCACAGCACTGGGCCAACCTACAGTGCAGTGCATTTATAGGAGATTAACAGTTACAGTGTGCAGAAAAAAACTTAGCAGTGCTGTGTTGGGGTTGTAGGTGAAGGAAGGGAGTTGGGCAGAGAAATGTGGACTTAAGTAAGGATTGAAGGTAGTGACAGATCCATGGGCCAAACATAAATCTGTTGTAAATTCATGAATTTGTCTCTGCCGAATATAAATGTTTTAGAGGTTAGTCCCTTGAGATGTGGCATCAGGCTTTCAAGAGGATCCTCATGTCTATATGAATGTAAAGGTGGTTTTCATGGAGGTAAAATCAATAACAATGTATAGAGGGGATGTTCTGATGTTAACTGTAACATCTATAATAATTATAAACTGGAGAAGAATGATTTTGATGTTTAAAGTATTATCTATTTGAAGATTAAAATGTGTTGAACTGGTCTAGAAATAGAAATGTATAAATAATGACATTTCTGTTGGTGGTTGAAGCAGGATAAAGCACTCTGAGTCAAGCAAGTGTTAAGCTGTGTTCACACCAAAAGCATAAAAATATATTTGCATCATGCCTTTGCACAACTATTTATTACTCAGGTATTTGCTTGTTCAAATCAACAATATGATTTGAGGTGAATATTTTCCTCTCAGACTCCTGGGGCCTGTCTCCAGGCTAGAACAACACGCTTTTGCTTTCTATGAATTAACCATGCTGGATGTTCCTACGATCGTCCTCTTCTCAAAAATGAGAAACAAAATGTCCCAGAAAAGTAGGAAATAGAAACACATCCATTTGATGATCCTTAAAACACTTCAGAGCTGAACATGGTGAGTTACACCACAATGTCCAGGTGATGGATCCTCTATAGCTGAACCTACAGGTTTTAATCACCTTTTTCCTAATCCAATCCCAGACCTACTCCTCCTCTCTCCTCGATCTATTCTTTCTCTCGTGGCTGCTCCTTCGGTTCACATTTTTTCTCTGGTGAAATACGCATTAACTTACCAGAAAAACTCACCAGCAGCCAGCTCACCATGGTGCTGACTGTCTTTGTGCACACTACAGTCCCTGAAAAGTGTTAAATAAATATGAGCTGAACTTAACAGATACTCAAAACTAAATCATGTGTAAATGTGTAAAAATGTGTACAGAGCTCCAATGCCCATGTGCAGCATTGTTTGCTTCCTTGTCTGTCTGTGATGTCATCTAAGTCACACCACTGCGGTGAGTGTGGTCAAATTTGACTCCGTTGTTTCATTCACTTTCAGTGTGCTCCTGTAGCATGACAAAATGAAATTCACATTTGGTGTGAACACACCAATCAAGGCCACACTAATTTATGTGTAATGTTAGCAGGAACTGCCTTGTATTTAATTTTGTTACTTTCTCTGAAGTTATATCAAACTGTGATGACAATGGAGTGGGGGTAATGAAAGGCTAAATATTTGTAATTGTATTAATCAAACTTTTGTAGGCACACAGCAGCAGGTGTGGATACACCAACGATCCTGAGCAGCCTACAAGACAGAACCAGAGACAAGTGCATAAGCCAAAAAAGCCCAATTAAAGAGCATTTCAATAATCTAATCTAAAGATAACAAAGGCATGTAATGGCTTTTCTCCATCACATTGAGATGGAATAAATCCTATTTTTGCAATGTTTAAAAAATTTCAATTCCCAAGGCTAACTTACTTCCTCATTTTTTGGATTGTTGTACCACTCAATTAGAGGCAGGCATTTATGTCAAAGTCTCTGTCTGAATAGTCTTTTGTTTCAGAATATAACTCTGGAATAGTAACATGCTTCATAATCAGAGGGTAATTAAATCGGCATAACTTAATAATATCAAAATAACAAATATTGTAATGAAATACGATTCATTCTTACCTGATGAAATAAAAGATTGTATGTAAAACTAAACACATTAGGAGTTTATAAATTTAGACTGAAAAGGATGGATGATTACAAAAGTGACATTTTAAGTTTAGTTTGTTCTTTATTTTAAAAATAAATTTTCATGGGGAGCTGGTTTGGCAGATTGTGGCCAGCTTGCAGAGTGTCTTCCCCTTATCTCTCATCCCCTTTCACAAGCCTATCCACTGCCATTCTCTCTCCTATCAATAAATGCCCAAAAAATTCATTTTATGAAAAGAACACATTTTCATTACTTCTTTAAAATTAACAACTGTCAAAGTAATCTTCTTTGAATGAAAAGATACTTTTACCATCTGCTTCCCACTTTAACGCGCTTTAAGTTAATGTTGAGAGTAGTGATCATGTTTCTATAACTGTGCACTCTGTATCACAGCTATATTGACTCCAGAAAAAAGAGTATAAGGTTTAGGACGCAGTGAGCATCATGGTTGTGTGTTGGATCAGTAAACAGACTCTGTGTTCATTGCGATCCATGTACTGTACATATTTGTGACATTTCTTTTTTTCTCATATGTACGTTTGGCATCAAATACTTTTTTGTGTGACATATTTAAGACACACTGAGGTTGAACTGCTGCACAGTTGAAAACTCTTTACACAGTTTTGCACACAGTGTCCGCTCCTCCCTGCCCTCCCTAAATAAACACAGTGTAGGATTACTTAAACTTCTCTAGTTTCTCTCAGTAACAGCTCTGCTTTGTTTCCTTTTCTAAATTTAAAGCATTGGATGCCAGCTTCCCCTCATCTTTTCTCTTGTTCTTCCCGTTGTGTATTCCTCTTAAGACACAGGTCCGAGTATTGATGCCTTCTCTTGCAGAGTAAAGGATTTGTTTGGAGTCACATGTGCCTACTGCAAATAAAGGAAGAACTGCACCTTGGTAATTAGACAGTCTGTGAATGTCCCTAACAGCTGTGTTGTTTAAAACTAAAGCACAAGGGAAAAAGTACATTAGCTGTAAGTAATACTTCAGAAATGCCCTGTCCAAAAATGCACACCAGCTCTTATCTGCTTGTCTGAGCCATGACCCTGGTTATAATATAGAACCAGGTACAATTTGACTACTGGTCTCTATTCAAGGAGATTATGTTGTTGTCGGGGTCCAATTTGATGTACTAATCAACCTGAAGAGTAATTACTTCATGTCTTTATTAAAAGGAATAGTACTGTATTTTGGAAGCTGGGTTATGTGAGGTTAATTTCAATAATTACTACTTTAGCCCCAGTGAAGGAGCCAATCAGCATGGAAACTGGCGTGGACCACATTTACAATTCTTTACTTTTTCTCTAGCAAGCCTCCCTGTTTGGTAATAGCACAAAAAAAGCTGATTTGATTCTGATGGTGATTCAAATTCAGGGATGTTTTGGAGGAGCCTATTTTGATGCTAATCTTGTTCTCACAGAGGCAGAGCTGATCAAACCACAGAGGTTAATGTATTCACTACACTGACATGAACCTCACACAACCCCTCTTTAAAAAGTGAAAAAGGTTTTCCTTGTCAACAACAAGCAGCCGTTCCTCCATGATGAACCACATTAACAGGTAAACTGCATACGTGTGGGTCACAGTATGGCCTCCTGAGTCCCTGGTGGCTTATGGGTAAATGTTTCCTGTAGGGAATGGGATAAAGACTCTCATGGCTGCTGGATCATCGCTCACAGCTGCTGCTGCTGCTGCTGACAGCTCTGTGTTGAAACTATCATCATCATTATCAGCCCCATTACACTAATGGAGGTATACCCTGCCACTGATATTAATACCGGCCATTAGCAGGATGTGACATCATCAGTCATCGCCCTGCACCATGCAGACAAGAGAACGACATTTTGGTATCTATCATGTGAAAGTTATACAAGCAGAAGTAGGTGATGTTAGTAATCATAAAGTGTCTTTGTTAGGCTGCCAATTTGGTACACATGACCCTATATGGTAATTTTAGTGACAATTTTGTGCCATACAGATGTTGGTAAAGTAAGAGAGGGTGACATTAGCCCCATCCAGCTGCTGTTTCAAGCCATCCTCCTCCTTGTTTTTTTCAGTTGATTATTTCTCCCCTGTCATGATTAATACCAGTTGGTACTACATTTTACGTTTTTGGAAAGCCTGATTAGTCGCCTTTACAGTGAGGTACAACTTGAAGTATCATGCATACATGGAATGAACAACAGCTAATCAAGTTGGTAGTTTCACCAAAAAAAATTACCAAAACTGCCTGCAACTGAAAGCTGAAGTCGCAGTATTTTTTTTACAAAGTTGGAGACCCTCACTCACAGTGCTTCTGTCTCCTGCTGAGTCCATGAACCCCCTTTATTACTAATATTGTAACTAATACAACCTCATTAGGTGGAGCAAACTTGAGATCTGCCCAATTCTGTCCTCATGATGTTCAGAGTGGAGGAGAAGCAGCACAGGGGGGTAAATATGACACCGAGAAATGTTGGCACAATGAGGCCACATGTTTGTCATGCAACAAAACTAAGATGGAAAGAGCTGCTGGAGTCATACAAAAAATAAAAAACTGTTTGATTTAAGATGACTAGGCAGAACAATACATAACAATGAAAGCCAAACCAAAAGCACACTCCTTTGGTTTGTGCTGTTAGTTTTGATGTTTTTGCTTTAGTCTTTCGGTTTCATGCTGTTGGTTTTGTGGTTTTGGTTTTATTCTTTGGTTTTGTGATTGGCTTTGTGTTGTTGGTTTTGTGATTTTGGTCTGTTTTTTTCAGGTTTTGTTATTTTGGTTTCATACTTCTGGTGTTGTGCTGTTGGTTTTGTGTTAGTAGGTATGTAATTTTAGTTTAATGCTTGTGGTTTTGTGGTTTTGGTTCTGTGCTGTTGGTTTTGGGATTTTGGTTGAACATATATGATGATGTGCTTTTGTTTCTTTGGAACTTGATTTTATTTTTTATCATTGATTCGATGCATTCGGTTTTGTGTTTTTTGTTTAATGCTTTTGATTTTGTGATTCGGTTTTGTGCTTTTTTGCTCTTGCTTGTGGTTTTTGTGCTTTCAGTGTCATGCTTTTATCTTTGTGCCTTTAGTTTGGCCTTTTTTCTGTCGCTTCAGCTTCTGTTCTAGCGTTTTGCATTTCCAAGACTTTAAACCTTTTCTCACTGCCTGAGGGTCACATTGCTACATTTGTCTGGGACTCTAAATCTCAGTAGAAAAATGAATACTCAAAATGAAAAACACAAATTAAAGCTTCTATTCCGGTTAATTACAACAGCATTTACTCATTTTAACCCAAATACTAAGAGCTTTGCATAAATTAGTGAGTTAGATGCAGAGTTGAAGCCTCATCAGGCTTCTTGTTAAATGTGGTAAAAGTCTGCAAGTCTGTACCAGTTCTTTAAATACAAATATCTTACTCACATTTGTTTTATTTATAAATACATTCGACAATGGGGGCTGGTAGCCATGTGGGCTACATCTGTGCACTTGACATCTAGAAGTCTCTTACATGAAGTAGGCGGCTCGGGTTCATCCAGCCTGTGGCCTGTTGTCTTTCCCTGCAGTCTCACTCCCGGACTACCTCTGTCCTCTGTCCTCTGTCCTCTGTCTCTCCACACAATCAATAAAGGCAGGACCCTAAATATATAACGTACAAAATATTTATGTTTAAAAATGATCGTAATATATCTTAATGCTTTACAAGATTTTAGAGAAACAGTTGCAGCAGTTGTTTTGTTATTCATGGCATACAGACATCGACACTGACTGCAGCAGACTCATGACACACAGGCCGTTGGTGTATTATTTGGTGTGTGTGGTTTTCTCCTTGCCGCAGACCAATATTCTCCCAAACATCCTGAGGCAGAGTCTCCAAATAAGTCTTAATGATGTAGCAGAAGTCAGTGAGGGAGATTTATTGTTTATTATTTATTGTTGATATATATATATATATATATATATATATATATATATATATATATATATATATATATATATATATATATATATATATTATATATATATATATATATATATGTATATATATATATATATCTACATACAAGAACTCTAACCAGTTTTAACTAATGACAACTATAGATCCTCAAACCCATCTTCCTTTCCCTCGTGTCTCTGTTAGCATTTCTGGCATGTGTGCAGCCCACAGAAAAACTGCTGCACAGAAAACATCTGTGAAGAAGTGAAACAGGATCAAACTGGTGAGCGGCATTTTTTGACATTTAGAGGATTATTGGCCTTAAATATCTCAACATACATTTTATAAAATCTTTCCAGAAGAACTGAAGCTACCAGGTCAATAAAAACAGGCCCAAAACAAGGGACCTCCAGCTACTTTTTTCTATTATGATATATATAAATATATATAATTATAATTGTTTAAAGATAATTCTACATTATTATGTTTTAATTTTCATCTACATTACATCCTAATTTCAAAGTGACAGTTTTTCTTATTTGGCTCGTAATTTACCCTTTCAACACCTTTCTGTTTAGAGGTGGAAGGGAGTGAAAAGTAAAGGGAGGGTTAACCGTTATTTATAACCCGGTTGTTAATGCAGCCTGTCAAACCTTGATTATTGTAACTAAATGGACAGTCAGGTTTTTATCGTAATTTTATGTTGATCCTCTACAGCAGGGATGTCCAACTTTTTTTAAGGACCTCATACAGAAAGTATAACTGGGCCACATTATACCTCAACTTAAGTGTAAGAAAGTTTAGACTTTTGGATGGTAAGTTAATGTTCAGCTTGCCCTGGCTGGCCTTGGAGATCTGCCCCTGATCAGGACAAAGAAAGGTGCCCCATGCAGCAGAAGAACCTCCTTGACAGCTCAACGTAACAGCCAGACAAAAACAAGCAAACTCCATGAAGCTGCCAAACACTCTATATGTGTTGATGCTCAAACATTGTCAAAACACTGATACTTACACAGAGGTTTTACGGTAGAGGCTTTGTCACATTCTTTGTTGTATTAAGTGTTCTGATTTTTTAAATGGGAAATTTAACTCCGACAGAAGGAAACAATATTTGGTAGGAAATCTGGCAAATTTTCGCTTATCAGTAAAGAACTTTAAAAAAAAAAAAAGGTTCATCACATAAGAGAAAGCACCATCTTCATTACCTTCAGTGTGTAGGGATGCAAAAAAGGTTTAACCATATGCTTTTTAACCCTTGACCATGCAACAAGCAATAAAGAGACCAGTGTTAATTAAGAGATTTGCTGCCATGATGCATTATTATTCTTCCTTCAGACAAACGAAACCTTCATCATATATTGTGAGCCAATGCTTGGAGTTCTCTGTGGGCTAAGTGAAAGTGGCCCAAGGGCCATATTTGGCCCCTGGGCCATAATTTGGACACCTCTGCTCTACAGCTTTATCATGGTTAAAACAGTAATAGCTACAATACATTAATTGTGGCAATAAGTAATTTCTTTTTACAGTAAAATCTACATTTGTTTTTGTAGTGGGACTCAAAAGAGCAAATGCACTTTTGAACAAGCCCAAAAAAAGCAACTCGCAACAGACAATATTTACAAGCAACTTTTCATTATAAAGAAGCCCAAAGTTGCTAATAATAAGCAGACCGTGCAACTATATGTGAAGAAGTGTATCTTTCTCATCTACAGATATTTGGAATGTGTGTCTCACTTTTTATTTAAAGTTGCCTCCTGCTCAAAAATCAACAGCAGCACTTCTGGTCTTAACTCCCACTGAAATCTATTTGTATTGTTGTCAGCTTCTGAGCCACGAAGAGTCTAGTATGAGTGTGTGCACATCACTGTGTGTGTGTACAGCAGGAGTTAGAGCTGTGTCAAGGAGAGAACTGAACTCTAAGTATCTATAAAAATATATATTTAAATCAGATTTATGGTAGTTTTGTTTCTGCTACAAAGAATGTAGATCTGGTTATTTAGTGTTGCATTATTATCTGAATTGTTTTTCATATATTAGATATTTAAATTTCATAATTTTGCATCATCCATTGTTGACATTTAAAGCATCATAGAGTTGTGTGCAGCCGGTGGAAAAAGTGCACACACCAACATCGCTCACACCGGCTTACTCCACGTGTCACTGATTTCAGTATCGATAAAGCTTGCTGCCGGTCTGAACATCAGAGATTGAACTGATTCAGCATTGATCCCCTCCTGGTAGCAGTGACACCCACTTTACTCAGGGCTCCCTCCTCCCTGAAGACGGCATCAGGATCAGATCACAGAGCCTGAATCCGACCTTCGCAGTGGAGGGCAGGAGTGCTGGTCTGATGGCCGGGTCAGTATCTGCAGACGACTGACAGGACGTGTAATGTAGTTAGAGCGGGAGAGTAATGGCTACAGACAGCAGTGACAGCAGCAGAGAGGAGGGGGGGGCAGGAACAGATGGAGACAGATGATAGCACAGGAGGACGAGGAGATGGAGAAGAGGGAAGAGAGCAGAAGCTGAGCACAGAGAAGAGGGGTAGTTAGATAAATCGACTGAAGGTGGAGTTTGAGAAGGAGACGCAGGGGACGCAGAGGACACTGGGACGTCTGGAAGACCGAACGTCCCTCTTTTTCATATCTAATGACTCTCAGGTTGCAACTGAACTTCACTTTTATTGTATTAATGTTTCTTAATGCACCTCTGCCACCACAAGATCTGCTTTAGGTGATCTGATCCTAAAAGCATGATAAGAGCCTTGGAAATGGATTTGTCCCATTACGGCTATCTGTTTGGACGGCTAAAGATTTTTTCTGTGGACCACTTGAAAGAAGGCAGGTTTAAAATAGACAACAGAGTGCTCGGACAAAACAAGATCTCAATGTTAATGATAAATAATAAAAAAATACTTGTATTGCACATTTTCTCAGTCCATGGTGTGGAGTTAATTCTGGGAACTTGGAGAGTGTTTGTGGTAGCAGAACAGAGTGTGTGTGAGGAGGCCTGGAGGGAGAGGAGTTCCTGATGGTAAAGAGTAGCATGTCCGTAAATGCACTGGTGGGTGAGGAGAGAGACCTTGAACTAAATTCTGAGTGAAACGAGGAGCCAGTGCAGGGATTTCAGGATGGGGATCATGTTTTCCATTAAGTGTGGGGAACCCAAGCTGCAACAAATGGTTTAAACAGATTTATTATCTCTGTGTAGAAGTGTTGTTAACTAATTTGGTTATTGATTTGTTGTGTCGCATGATGATTACAGATACAGGCACTTTAAATTTAAGTTTTAGTTTACTCTCAGCTGATCTACTGACCAAGGAAAAGGTTGAGGCTATGTCATCTTGTGAGGGAAGCACCATCTCATGGAGACACCCCACAATGTGTTTCCAATGTATTTTAGGCAAAACCTCAGAGGTGGGAGGGGGCTTCCAATGACTGCGAGTTGACTGATCAGGGTCTGACACCTGGCAGGGAGGGAAAATTGAAGTGACTGGATCTGTACATCACTTGCTGTTGCACAGAACCACTTACACAGATCATAGTGTTAAGCAGCAGTCGAAGTTGTGAGCTGCATAAATCTTAACTTTTTATTGGCTAGATAAAATCAGTGGATCAAATTCATTGGTTTTCAAATGGTGTGATGGGTCACACTTGTGTGTCTTGAGACAAGCCCAGCTGCTTTTGGGAATATGTGAATGCATGTGAATACACAAGTTTTATGCTCTATCGAAAAGTGTCTTGAGATAACACTTGTTATGTATTGGTGCTATACAAATAAAAATTGATTGATTGATTGATTGATTGATTGATCGATTCATGTGTTATTGCTGTAAGTATACAGCAGTTCTTGACTTAGTTTAAGAGTACCTTTATCATGACTTTTTAAAAGGAGGACATATAAATGTAGATAGTTCACTTAAATTCCCATCATACTTTTTGGAGATTTGAAGTTAACAGAATAAGCAAGAGAGAACAGACATTCAACACAGACCCTGTTTCCTATATTCTTTAAAACCTAAACTAGACCTTAAATGATCAAGCTTATTGATACTAAATACTTATCAAGCTACATATGCATCAGCATTGAGCATCAAATAAAACAAATGTGAGTTGAGCGAATGTTGATTTTTTTTTTTTTAACTAAGCAAGCTATCACATGCACATCGTTTTTGGCACTACCCACAATGTTTAGCTTTGTGCTCGATACATGAATGAATGATCCGTACACTTTTTCTCTTGTTGTAAAGGCCACTAATCAGGCTTCTCAACACCATCAAATTCAAAACCAGCAGATATCAATAAGGGGAAATGATAGTCTCCCAAAATTGTACCACGTGTTTCTTTAAAATATAAACAGTGGCGGCATGGTGGTGCAGCAGGTAGTACACGTGCCTCACAGCAAGAAGATCGCTGGTTTAATCCCCATTTGGCTCTGGTCTTACTGTGTGAAGTCTGCATGTTCTCCTTGTGCATGTGTGAGTTCTTTCTGGGCACTCTGGTTTCCTCCCACAGACCAAAATTTCAACACAGTTTGGCATAAAAAAATCAGAGGCAGATGAACCAGAACCATGAGGTAAAGCAGGGCTTATGATCAGTCCAAGGTTTGTACACAAGTGGGCAAAAACAATCCAGGTAGTTATCAGGCAAACAAAAGGCAGGAGGCAAGGTTCAGGCAAAACATGTCTGTAACATGAACAAACAGAATGGATAATGGATGGATGGATAGTATTTACCTATGCTTGCATGACTGAGAATACCTTTGCTTCTTAAGTTATAGCTTTATTGATCCAAACACACTGAAAATACATAAAAATGTCCTTTTTCTTGGAAGCATTCATTCAAGACTGAAAGTTGTTGAATGTATTCCCCTTCATTATAAAGAAAATAATGTCAGTGAGGATAATCTGCAATGAGAAGTTTGTTATAATCAGATATTTTGAATACAGTCCCAGGTGCAGTATTAGTGTTCTGAGTTAAATTGTTCATTAAGATCCACAAATTCCTTTAAGTTGACATCAGATGTCAAGATGCTGTTTCTATAATAATGCTGCACATCTCAGCATTTTGTATTATGATGGTCCCAGCGGTGTATCAGACAGTTTGCTGCTACGATGTGAAAAAACTGCTTTTTAAAGTGCATCTCATTCAGCAGATTTCACTGTAAGCCCTGCCAGAAAGTCTGTGGCACTGAGACTCCACAGAGCAATATTGTAATTGAAGAGAGTCTGCCTTGAGCATCGGCACATTATATATCCCCCCGGTGGAGTGTAAACAGTGGCAGTGAAGGTGTTAGCGGGTGTTTATGATGCCTTTTTATTGTTGGTGTGGTGGTTTATGTGGCACTGCTGGCAGCAAAAAAAAAAAGCCAATTTGGAATTTAAAGATATCCACAAATCGTGATGATTCTGATGAATATATGAGGTGTTGGTGGTAAAGAGATGGTTTGATGCACATGCTGAAGGCATGATTTAGCGATTAAAAAACTAAAAAGGACAGTGAGCTCTCCCTTTATGAAGCAGTTGATGGAGTGTACCTTATAAAGTGGCAAGTGCGTATCATCAGACAGCTAAATTCAGTCAGTGCAATATATTTATCTGCTCAGCATTTCCATGATCTTTAGATTCTACAGCCAAAATTACAAATGCCTTAAGTTGCATGAACCAGAATTTAACTGCTTTTATTTCAGGTGGACGTTCTTCATCGTTAAAACAGGGACGTTTGAACCCAATTGTCCTCCCTCTGCTCCTCCACATTTGCTCCTGCTGATGGAGAGAAACAGGCCTGTCCTCTCTTTTTGCCATTAAGGGAGTAAAGCTGTAACTCGGTAAAGCTTTTTGTCTCTACGTTGCCTCGGGGAGGACGAGAAAGATGGGGCAGGAGAGAGGGCTGAGAGGTAAAAACACCAGCCGGGCCATAAGAGAGGAAGTGGGCGTGATGAACGAGGGAAATGGAGACAGAGAGAGAGGAGCGTGCAAGTCCAGAGGGTTCTCTGTCTGCATAATTGCTGCACACACACATACAGGTGCAGACACTCACACACGCACAGCAACGATTTCCCCACAGCTCTGGAGTGATGCTTTGGCAGCGACTGTATTAGCCTCGTTAGAAATGCAAAGTGGGCCAATTAGCGGCCCAGTGTGCAGAAAGTGACACGTTCCACCTGAAGAGGCCCTGAGACACCGGCAGTGTTCCCGGGCAGACATAAATCATGCTTCTGTGAGACCATGTGTTATCGTGTGTGTGTAGGTGGGACCAGGATGAGGTGTTTGATGGGTTGGTTGCCACATTGATGATGGAGTAATGCATTGATGATGCACCCTTGAAGGTCAGCCAAGGAGTTAGCATCATGCTGGTTTCCCTGACGTAAGCATATGGGGTTTTTAAGTAGGTTTGCTTTCAAATAGCTGGATCCACCTCATTCAAAGTCTGTAATCAGGAAGAACATCTCGCAAAGTTCTACTCAAATGCATTTCCCAATCAACACCCTTTAAAACAGGAAGCGGCAGGAGCTACGAGCCAGATCACAGCAAGAAGCAACTGCCCGTACAGACGTAGGCAAAGATGCTAACAGCTAGTGCTTTTTGGACAGCATTTGCTCTTTATAGAAAAACTAATACCACTAAAAGCACTTCTCAATTTAAAAGATATTTTTTTTCTCTTATACAAACATCTTCCTGCAAAATTTTGCCGTATAAATTGGCTCACATATTTTACTTTACATAGCAGCAGTAGCTGAACTTGTCCAGAAGCTGGGCCTGCATGACCAACAGGGGGATTGCCACTGAATAGGATGATGTTTTTCAAAAAAGTTACCACTGGAATATTCACAGTTTGCTGTCGTTCACCCTAGGTGTGTGAATAAAAACTTTCAAATAATTTAAATCAGATTGAATATAAAAATTTAGATCAATAATAATGCATGTTAGCAAAAACTGACAACCAACCACAGCCTTCCTGACTTAAGACAGAGAGCACATAAATATTATAAGCTCATTAGCTTCTTCCAAAATAAATTCTTAATCCAAATGACCTCATGTGAATCCCTGTGAGTTAAATTCATCCCTCTTCTCAGGAAAATATCCATCTTTTCACGGCTGTCAGTGTTTTTCTTCACCGACATATTGCTGTGAAATTGGCTGCAAACACAAAGACAAACATCTGCAGCGAGGTGTGTGCTGCTGTTGATTTGATCCATTTGGAGAGGTGTCAGGCTGTTTCCTGAGTGTGGATCCCTCCTGACACACCGCTGAGCCAAAATTTAACAGCAGGAGGATACAACGCAATCTCTGTTTCAAAGAACGCCACCGTGTCTCTCTTTGACAGATATTTCATCAGAACAACATCAAGGAAGGATCTTTACCTCAAAAACTCCTCTCAGCCAGGGAAACACAACCACACAAGAGATTCAGACAACAGACAACTTTTTTCATGTCAGTCTTTAAAACAATAGTTTTTTTAGACTTTTCTCTGGGCTTTTAGAAAACATTACAGAGTTGGAAACTGTTCAGAGATAAAGAGAGAGTAATGACGTGGGACAGAAGCAACAGGCTGGATTTAAACCTGCATGTCCAGTGTCAAGGACAGCAGTGCCCTATGGGAGGTTTAACTATTTTTTTAATGTATTTTTTGGGGGCATTTTGTGCCTTTATTGATAAGAGAGAGACAGTGGATAGGCTTGTGAAAGGGGGTGAGAGAGTAGGGGAAGACACTTGGCAAACTGGTCACAGGTGGGATACGAAACCTGGACCGGCAAAAGCAAGTACATGTGTGCCTGGTTGCAAACCACTCCACCAAACCAGCACCCCAGCTTTACTATTTTTCAGAGCCTCAGTGAATCACTGTGACCCTAAAGATGTACCATGTAATTGTTACCTCTGTTATATTTGGCCTATGTCTGTTTGTCTGTTTGCAACTTTTATGGAAAAACTACTGGAAGGATTTACTAGAAAATTTTACAAGTGGTGTGGTTTAGTCCAAGGAAGAAGTCAGTACATATTGGTGGTTATCTGAATATTTGTGTGGATTAAAAAAAATCCAAGAATAAAAAGAAAAATCCCATTGTTACGAACTTGGGAGTGCGGCAAGACATGAACTCATGACAAACTTTCAAAATGAACATCAAGCAGTGGCTGAAAGCAAACCAGCCCTGTAACAATTAACTTATGGGTTTTTAGAAATGAACTGGCATGTGATGTGCTCTTATTGTGATCTATTTTCCTGTTCCATGTCCTACTTTTGTGTGAGTGGTGTCTTTGGCATCATGTTTTTGTGTTACCTGCCAAGGGACTGTGTATGTAAATTAGCACTGATGCTGTAACCCAGCATATATACATCTATTGCTTTCTGAATAGATGTTCATTAATGTACACTGTCCCTACTCAATAAGTTATGCTTTTCTGTTTATATTTCTCTGTTTTGGCAGATGAAATGTTAATGTCAGAGAAATATGATGTCTCAGCTTATGCAGTCTATAAAAAGAATATCACTTTCAGTTGTTTGGTGTAACAGAGCATCAGTGGAGCTGAGCCATCCACCTGCGTTTGTGCCGTATTTATCCAAGCATACAGCCCGCTCATTCTTTATTTAGAGCCCAGTGTTTCCTCTCAGCACATCTTCTCATATCTCCTCTCTCTATACTCTTTTACAGGTGCTGGTTTGGCACACTCGCACAGAGAAACCACACCTCGGCAATGAGTCCAAACATAGTAAAGACACTGCGGTCATCGAGGTGTGAGCGGCGTCTGAAGTGGCATCTGAAGTGGCGGGCAGAGGATCTAAAAACCAGAAGCTGACTGTTGTGAGCTGTCCTCTCCTGGCTGTGACTGATGACAGCATTGAGCTGTCTCTCTTTATCGGGTTTCTACAATCTGTTCTCAACAGACACGGACTCCGAGGAGCTGCATGATTCAAGACTTCTGGCTGTCAGTCAAACCTGCTCGGTGAGGACTGGACGGACATGAAGAGGATGCTGTAGCACACTGAGATGACTGGGACTGTTACTCCCTCTGCAGACTGAAAATGCTAAAAGATAACCCCTAATGTGTGTGAAACTACATGTTGCTAGATTGAAAAGTTGCCTCGTGAAACAAACTTTATCTCAAGTCAAATAAACTGTGAAACTGGAATAATCAACATAAAAAATGTTTTGTGAAACAGATAAGCGAGAATGTCATCGGAATGTTTTCACATGTTTGTATTTCTTGGCCGTATTTCTAATATTTGCAGCGTAAAAGAAAAACAACCGACACAAGATAAAAGTGTAATCACATTGTCCTTGTGCCATGACCCACATTCCCAGCCTTTAAGATCTATTGACTTCTTTTTGAGTTACCTTGCAGGCAACAAAATAGAGACAGACAAATGTAAAAAAAAAAAAAAAAACTTCGTGGCAGAGGTAACGAAAAACTTGATTAGCAACAAGAGAAAGCATTTTATCTACGCCTGGTACATCTCTATTCCAAAGTAAAGTCTTCTCTACCAGACAGTAGTAACAAGTGTCTCCATTTCTGTACAAACCTTTTCCAAATGTCCTCAGCTGTCCCTTTAAGGCTATGTTTAAATGTCGACAGAATTTTTGAGAACACAGATTTTCTGTTCATTTTATCCTTCCCTCCACACTTCTGTCACTGAAAACGCATAATTTGAAAAACTTTGGGTAAGATTTAAAGTGTGTAGGGTTAATTAGTTTTTTAAGGGCAGGTGCTAGACATCCACAGCACAAGTAAATATAAGTGCCATAAAGGAACTTGTGAGCCTTGTCACTGGGGGGAGTTATCTGGATGCTAGCGGGTACAAACAGTATATGGTGCCACCATATACTGATTATTAACCCATTTATTTTACACAAACACTATGTTCTTGACAATATGACACAGCAAGATTCTTTAGTGTTAAATCTTCGACAAAGCCCCTGTTTTTAGAACTATTTTGTGATGTAATGAAGGTATCATTGTACCAGCAATGCCTCTCGCTAGATCGATCACTGGAGCACAAACTGATATAAATCACTATATATAGTTTGTTGTTTTGAATATGGACATCAGGACTCACCATTCTGCACTGATAGTGTTGTGTTAGCAGTGCCCATCTTACTGATGAGGACTGTGAAACATGGCAGCAGTTTGAAGGCTTACTGAATTTAAAGAGCTCTGATAAAAGGTCCAGGAGAAGCCACATTACCAAGTTCCATTCATGACAGCAATGGGCCTCTGAGTTTGCAGAAATGGGCTCACAGTTCATGCATCTGCAAAACCAGGTAACTTGTGATCCACCCTGTTGCTCCGTTCTCCATCCCTCTCCACACCTGCAACTCCATCTGCAAAAGTTCTTCCTCTGTGTTCATCAGGATATTCTCTTATACCCACAATTAGCTAGAAAAGTTAGTGTTTGTTTACTGTGACAACCTGACTAGGGGCCTATTCTACGAAGCAAGTTCAGCCTAGCGAGACAGCCTTGGAGCTACCTCGCTGAACTCGCTAAACGGTTTGACGACGCTGGTTATCAACCTCATAAGTGGATCCAGCTTTGCAATGAGCGCGTGCACGCATATAAGGCGGAGCCCGCCGCATCTGACCAATCGCGAATATGGACCAGTGTGGAGCGTCAGAGCAGGCCGGAGAGCGAAGGACCGCATACTTCACACACGAGGAGCAGGAGGCGATCATGACAAAGTATGAAGATCCTGAAATAGCACTGTTCAACATGCACTTTTACTGTAACATGCACCAGACATGTCTAATTCATTTCCAAGATGAATTTATTCATTTGTTCATTCCTATCGTGTTTACATTTTTTGTGTGATATGTAGGCCACATGAGCCCTACATGAATCCCTGTCACAGTTTTAAGACAAGGGCAATAAAATATTGTCATAGAACAGAAGTGTTGGCATTGAAGATCTCGTTATGGCAATGTGAGTCCTCCCCCAGATTTTACTCCTGCAGAGGAGCTGGTTGAGAGAGCTCATTGGTCAGTGGGTGGGGTTTTTATTGTCTGCGAATTCAATCTGGAACCTAACCTGCCCTGGAGCAGGTTAGCCGTTCAGCGTACGTTGCCATGGAGACTCGCCTCGCTAAGAAGTGAACCCGTCTCGTAGAACAGGGAACCCGGAACCTACCCTCAAAGTTACCTCGCTAGGCAGTAATCCTGCTTCGTAGACCAGGCCCCAGCTGATGGCGGAGGGATACATAACCCTCTTCAAGCGTACAATAGTTCCAAACCTAGGTGCTTTGTCAAGACAAAGTCAAGCCAACATAGTTGTTTGAGTAGTTTTAACCTGTAAGTGGGTTCATTACGAGGCTTTTGGCATCGTTATGCACTGCTATTTACCAACTACCATCCATCCCCAGATATCTTCCCACAGGGACAAGGCTCACAAGTTCCATTATTCGCACTCATATTTACTCTTGCCATGGGCCTGTAGCAGCCTCACTTTAAAAATCGGAACCCTTTAAATCTCATGAAATGGGTAATTGTCCGCTACTTGACTTATTAACTAAGGTAAGTCTATTTAACAAAGTTTTGGTTTCAAACTAGCCTTACCAAAAACCTTTCTTTGAATTATCTGGGATAACAGCTTACTCTGTCTACCAAAGTCTTTGTTCTGGGGAATTTCATCTTCATATTGTGTAAACATGTAACATAGAAACATCCAGCCCTTCTGTTAAAATGAATCACTTAAAGGTGTGGGAGTTAATGTGTTAATGATTTATTGATGCACCCTGGATGTCAGTGTGTCCTAATCATGTGTAATGAAGTGGAGTTTCCTTCTTCATCCTCTGGTTCTGTTTGTATGAGATCTGTTTAGAAGTGGTCTGCAGGATTTGAAATAACAAGTGACACGTCTGCTGACAGGCTGCCATCAATAATGTAGAGTCTGTGGGTGGACAACAAAGACGACTCACCGCAAACGCACCTGCCGGCGGAGGAATAAAGAGGAACCAAGTGAGCAGAGGGGATGTAAACAGCACATCAGACTGAGATATGAGCGAGCTGTTTTTCTTCTTCTGTCCACATTATCGCTGGAGTTTGGAGGCGACTGTGGTGTGTGATGAAATAAAAGAACAAGAATTACATCCAGGATTAAACAGCCTTTATTTCAATGACCCTTTCAGAAAACTTGGAACAGAAAAAAGGAGCAGACCAATAAAAATCTGTAAATTTAAAACAGTACTTTTACAGTGAAAGAGTCATCAGACAGACATGAACACAGACCTGGATATTTATTTCAATGCACGGGAAAACGCTTTTTTTTTCTCTTTACTAGGCACCAGATAATGTAAACACATGGAAATAAACCTGGAGGACTTTAGAGATAATGACTGTCTTTGTGATTCATTAAATGTGTGAGTGCTGCAGTTATTGCATGGCAGAGGAACCCAGTGTGTGTGGACGTGAGTCTCTGCTCCAGCACTCGGCAGTGTCATCCTCACTGTGCGTACACGTGCCTGTGCGTATTAGTTCATTGCTTATATTTCTCTCCTAACCGGTCAATCAAAGCAGCTACGTCAGTGGCCAACAGCTCCAATATACTCCACTTTAAACCCTGTTTCCTTGTTATTATGATGTGCTGTTAACAGTGGATGACACAGTATGAATGAAGGCTGGTGTCAATGGAGGAATGATGCATTTTTGTTCAAAGTGGAAGTTAGCATTGCGCTGGTTCTCTCAACTTAACCCTAAAGGATTTTACACTTTTTGGATCATTGCTCTTAATAAGCTCTGTAGCAAACAAATAATTATGGAATTTCCATGTTCTGCTCTTAAATCTTTAAAAAAAAAATCAACCTTCTTTTCAGGATGTTTAAAGCTTAAACATCATCAGCGAGAGTAAAAACTTATCAGTAGACTACTATGAAACTACAAAATGGTGGTTCGGCTTAGAAGCATCAACATTATTTCCAATAAATATAATATTATTGTGACCTCTTGTTTGAGCATTACCTCATAACCAAGTTGGTCCTCATGGCTGTGGCAAAAGGGTAAGAAAAACTGATTACTAAAATACAATCAGAAATGCCATTTTTGTAGTCCTCATTAGCAGTTAGTTAGCAAATATCATTTTAAACCCAAAACAAGACTTTAAAATTTGAAAACAGGCAACATGAAATGTATTTTATGATTTACCATTAAGCATTTAAATTTCATGTGTGTGTCTTCACCGCGAGCCTTATTTCCGGGCACTTATCCAAAGCCTGTATTCTAAATCCCTTTTACCCCAGTTGGTTAGGAACCAGGAAGCGCTACATGCTAAATCAGTTCTGCACTTTTGGACTCATTCCTGCACCTCTCTATAGGAGTTATTATTTTTCCTTTGGAGGTGCTCTCAGCCTCAGTTCCAGAGCGCTTCATGACAGCACTTAACAACACTGACAAGAAATGACTTTCACATCTCTCAGTAACAACTGCATGTCTGTTTGAAAATGCATTGAGTGCATCATGTTAGCAGCATAACACCAGGAGACAGTTCCCCTGTAAATATGAGGCAGCTTTTTTTCACCTCCACAGTTGTTCAGGAAGCAAACAGCAGAAGCTCCGCCCCTTCTTGATTTTGATTGGTAAGCGAGGGAGAAGTAACAGTGACAAGAACTGCGCTCTCTTCGGAGTTTAACTTTTGAGAGCTATAAAAGCATGGCAATAAGAGTCAGTAGATGCTAAGTGGTGTTTCCCGCTCATGGTGCTGAGAGCTATGAATGCTGGGCTGCTTTGGTTTTTGACTTGAAAAGGAGCGCTGCCTGTGGACGCTTGCTCTAATGTAAATGGTAAATGGCAAAGCTAATATAGAGTATTTCTGAGGTACTCAAAGCGTTTTTACATTGCAGATCACGTCCTCCCATTCACACCCATTCACCTACTGACGTCTATCATTATCAGCTGACACATTCTCGCACTTTCATACCATTTACATGCCACTGACATAGCAGTGGGAGCATCTTGGTGTTAAGTGTGTCGCCCAAGGACTCATTAACATGTGACAGGATCTGGGGCAGACTCAAAGCCTTCTGACTACTGACAGAACACCTTGCCAGATAGACGTCCAGATGTGAACATCACAAGATATGTATCTTTTATGTATGAGATCAAGTCCTAAACAGACATGCATGTGAGCAACACATTGCAAAGTTGCATGAGGCCCCAATACCCTGTCCGTCAACACATACAAGGAGCAATTTTTTCCCCCCTAAACTGCAGAAGTAGTAGATTTCATCAAAAATAATTTGGCCTGTGCTTCTTAAATATCAACTTGGCTCCTATGTTTAACCTGGTGCTGCATATTTATTAGTGCTAAACTGAAAACTAATGCTAAAGTGGTGCCTATCTGGTCATGTTTTGAAGCTGAATACCACTGACAAAGCTGCTGTGTATATAAGAGACAGTGATGGGATGTTGGATCAGAAACACTCATGCTAATGACTGGACAGTGGTGATGGGACCCATCCACAGCTTTCATACAGGTCCAATCCCATGCCTTGTTCATCCCTGTGCAGCCCTCTGATTGGTCGTCCAGGTTTATTTGCTTCATACTAACTGTGCTTCTCTTGTACTGCACACAACAAAACACCACAATAAAGATGGTGGACGTCTGAACACACAATGTCAGGGTTGTACATGAAAGGAGCAACATGGTGGGCGTCACATTGGTCCAGCTTTACAAAAATAAAAACACGGTGGATAGTTATTTGCCCTGCAGTGGGAAGTTGAGTTATAGTTCACCTTTCTCTGCTGTTTCTTTTTTTTTAACCATAATACAGCCAGAGAAACACAACCTGCTCTGCTATTTAAAGTGCAGAAAAGACAAACTGCTGTGATTCCAGTCGAGCTTTAATTCACCTCAGGGTGTAGGGGAACGGCTCATTTGGAAAACAAGGAACATTTTAACTGGGTCGGAGCACAGATTCCAGTAGAGCCAGCCTGTTTGGTCTTTAGAGACATCAAAACAGCACAGCACGGTGCCCATACACCCAGGGGACCCAAGATTGCCCAGCAATTACTAAGACTCAAAGGGAATTCTTGACATTTGGATTTTAGGATGTTTTTACTAGCCCCTGGTATTAGAAAAATTAAACAGAACTCAGCTGATGGAACAGAGGCTGATACTATAAATCAGGGTAAAGTAACAGCCAGTTCTACTCAGATCATCTTTGTTTTTGCCTCCATCACGGACGAGATGTTTCTGTTGGAGTTTGTTTGATTGGCTATGTCCACACATAGTGGGTATTTCTGAAAATGCAGCTTTATGTGGGTTTTGGCCTTCTGTCCACACACAAACAGCCCATTGGATCACTAAAGCAAGGTACACAGATAAAGACTATTGGGCTGTTTTTCCTCCTTCCCAACCAAGGATAGCAAACACCAGATTATCTAACGGTTTATACGATTATCCTATAAGATAATCCTCTGGTCTGAGGTGTGCTAAGAATGAATTTGTGAGGTTGTCCAAATAACCGTCTCTGAAACAGGTTGGGGCTGAACTTGTTCATTATTTACAACCAAAAATCTTCATGTGTGCGGGGAAAGCAGCCGACTCCCAGGTCATGACTCTGTAAAACAGAATGTAGCTGATCAGGAAGTGACCAACATAGCAGACCGGACTAGGCCAGATCTGGTATGGCAACCTGGATCAGGGCCAGTAAAGGACCATCATTCTTTGCGGCATGTGGGCCAGAACTGGGCCAGACTAATTTTCTATGTGGGGAGCTGACTGAGAAACAAGGAAGCAGGTGTAAATAAAAACAACCATGACCGACCTGTAACATAATAAAGTCTGGTGGACCTCAGAAATGGAGGACCAGCTCACGTGTTCATGCTGTCTTCAGGATTTTGTCTAGTCTTTACTTTTTTCAGTTCGGGATTTGTTTCTTCTTCATTTTTGTTGCATCATGTTGATCACATGAGTTTTCTGGCTTGGAGGACTAGATTCTAGGTCGGTGGTTGGATCAGGGACAGAGTCATTGTGTACGGTGTGCTGTGTTGAGGTTAATGAAGCACACCACACACAGTACGATCTAAACTGTTAAATGCCTGATTTTGTATTTTGATGTGTGGGGCATCTAATTGATAAAATAAATATATATATATTCATATTTAGAAAATCCTTATGCCTGAACCCTGTGTAAAAAACACATTTTTGAAAAAAAAAGTTCCTGCCTATGTGCAGATTTTTAGAAATTCTGCTTAGCTCTGCTCGTCCTTGTGGACAGGTGGAAACAGGGTTTTGGGCAAAAACGCCGCCGCTATGCTCTGTGTGATGTCACTTTGCAACATTATCACTTCAGTTTTGACTATTTACATGACACATACATTACACATACATTTGATGCCACTTCACTATGCCACTGCTTTAAACACTCTTACGATACAAACACTGTCAAGGTTTTGGACAAGACTCGGTGTGATTGCTTTTCATTGGACGACTGGGAAACAGTGGCTGCCTGTGTCTGTGGTAAGCTAGTTGCTGAAGCTATTCAAAATACCAATGAAAGCTTTTTAATAACAGGATCTGGTCAGGCTCGTTGGACATGCTTGGGACTGAAATCAAAACAAATAAATACTTTCTAAAGTAAACATAGCGACAACTTAAACTGTGACAACAGTAGGATTGGGTACCATCAGATTTTATGGACTTTGGTTCTGATTCCATTTTTGCTGATACATTTTGGTTCTTAATGGCTCCTAATTATGGTTCCATATCATCTAGAGGGTGGACAATTATGACTAATGGAGTGATAATATGAAATGATGTCTTAATCTACACCCATTTACAAAAATACAGATCTATATAAATTATTATGATCAGTACTGTAAACTTTAACACTGACAGTGTCCAAGTGTTATTATTCAGTACAGATGCATCCATCTTCCTTTGTCCTTGTTCATTCATAGCTACAATGAGCTTTGCAAGGACTTTTAAATAAAACGGGGATGAATTAGGACTCATATCCAGGAAACATATTTAGAGTATTTGTCCACATGATGCATTTGCTTTAACAGAAATGTGAACATAAACACAACTGAATTTTACCTGCTCATAACAAAATGTTGGTACAGCTACTGCCAAAGGTTGGAGTGACTATAAAGACTTATGTGGATGGGAGATCATAAAACATATAAAACGCTCAATTTCCTCACATTCAGTTGAAGAGAATGCTTCATTATGGTGTTTTTCTGCGTTACCTCTACAAAATGTCTCCACCACATGAGCTGCCACTGACGTTTTAGTGTAGCCTAGCAAATACTTTTCATTGCTGCACTCCACCGTGAGACAATTCTTAAAACTTTTTATGAGCTTCGTCATACATACAAAAGGTCCTTAAGGATGATTAAAACTTGTAATGAAAGCAGTTTTTCCCTGAGGTTTATTAATGAAAGTGATACATGGATCTGCTAGGAACCTTAAAGCAGAACTGAAACCCACGCCCCCATCAAATCCTCAAATCTGGGAAAATTACAGTTTTTCAGAACCCAAGCCTGAAGAAAAAAAAAAAAATGGAGCCATGTTTCATAAAAATTGCGACAATGTTGCATATCACAGACATTGCATACACAAATGAACATTTAACAGTGCTTTTATGTGGACAAGGATGCTTTTGAAAACTTCTTATGTGTGGACAGAATATTTTAGCAGGGAAAGAAAACCTCCATTTTAAGAAATACTGGCCTACATGTGGACACAGCCGAATGCAGTACTGCAATTGGCTCCATGGAAAAAGATGAGTAATGCTTTGTCTGTTTGTTTAACCCCCCCAGAAAACTTATTTTCATCTCCAGTAACAGCTACTAAAAATAAAACAATAAAAAGATTATTTAAGAATGGTTCATATGTTCATAGTGTTTTATACCAACATGTCTCCAGCTTGTAACCCCCGGTGGTGCTTGGACAAACTTCAGTTAATGAATTGATTCTTCCCCTTTTGCATGTTAACCAGGATCAGATTAGTCCAGTTAAACCATCCAATCAGACAACAACCACAGCTCAACCTAACAATGCATGTAAACCTATGTAACGTCAGTGACGTTAAATGTCACTTTAAGTAAAATGGAGAACCTAACTCCACATAATTTCACACTGTGTGCATCAAATGATGAACTCAAACCAAACAAAGTCAGTGAGAGTTGAAGCAGCCTCTCTTTCGTATGGCTCTGAAAGAAGTCGAAGGTTCACATCTTATTCACATAAATACAGTACTGTACTGCTCGACGACTATCTGCTACAAGGCTCTGCTCGCCCTGCAGAGAGGAGGAGAGGAGGGGAGTGAGAGGGAGGTCACATTATACACAGCTAAGGGAAGAGGAGGGAGAAGAGGGGAGAGGATGGTAGCGTAGACCAATTACATGATAGCCATATCTACTGTAAGTATCGAAGGACTATTCACTAACTATCCATTTTGGTAATGATATAAGATTACTAGAGTAGACATGTGGAGTTGTTGCTCCGGCAGCTTTCTTTTCTGTTGATCTGCTGTCTTTGTCTCTCTTTCAGACAACAACAACAAAAGGAAACAGAGGAGAAAGAGGAGGAACAAAGACAAGAAACTACAGCTGCCAGTCCGTCTTTTTTTCTCCACTTCATCCAGCGTGTTTCATCTTTTAAAGGAGTCACGTGAGGGTGTGTCGGAGTTGGGAAGGGGCTTTCAGGGCAGTCAGACTGCCCCGGCTTGTGCGCTTAATTCTGAGAGGAGAAGGAGGAGAGAATATCAGCCATTTTATTAGATTTGACCATTCTCCTCCTGGTCATCCTCTTGACGTTACGCTTGTCACTTCCACAGCTGAGTGCTGAGGGTCTGGCCGGATGCTGTCGGTGCTGTTGCGGGCCAACCGGCCGCAGGGGCCCCTGGCTGGCTGAAATTGGCTGGCGCTGCAGCTCCACCGCTCACGGCTATGCCTGACATCTGTTGGGTCATCTGAGGAGAAGAGAGAGGGGAGAGTGCCAATTAAAAGACCTTTTCTTGTAATCTATGGTTGGATGTCTAAACACAAACATTTGGATAATTTCTTTATACAATAATAGAAAATAGGTGTCATGATGCCAGATTTATTAACATTTTATATTTGATATCAAAATGTTTTAAACAATGAAGGATACCTAAGACAAGACTGGGGAATTATCACAGCATGTATTATGGTTGGTTCAGGGGGAGACAAGTGGTTACATCAGTTATAAAGGCAGGCATGTAGGTACAAACATGGCAACATGAACCTATGACAACAAAATGTGTATGTTGTGTATAGGGATGTAACAGTATGAAAATTTCATGTCATGGTTATTGTGACCAAAATTATCATGGTTATCATTATTATCGCGGTATTGTTGCAGTGTGCTCAAAATGTTCAAAAATTACTTTCACACAGTCTTGAAATCATTAAACCACTTAATATTATAATTTTAACAGTTCTTTTGTCTTTTTGTCCATAATTGTGTCAGGAAATGTCCTTTAAGTAAATTTGTTTAAACTTTTTTTTGTGAGAAATAAAAGTAAACAATTCTGGGAAGTATTTATCATTATTTTGTTATAAATGCTTAAACTGTTTGTAATTACTAGAATAGAAAAAAACGGATTTGAACTTTAAACAGGTTTATCTTCATAAACAATTGTAAATAAACATGTTCAAAGTTTTTAGACGGCCAAAAATAAATTTAACCTATTTTAAATACACTCACACATTTTAGTTTGCCTGTAGCATTAGTGTCCATGTTTCAGCTCGTTATATAAAACCATGTCCAGGCCATTTTTTATTTATTTATTGTTTTACTAACGATAGTCACTGAAGCAGTTAGCCCCCTTCATGACTCTCCTCTGGTCTCCCCTTTCCATGGCAGATCCCCTCCACATCTCCTTCTTTAATATTTCCAAATTACGATTGATTAAATCTATAAAACACAAATTATGATGGAAAAAAGACAATCTATTATGACGAAATACGGTGATTAAACGATGAAGAATGGCAAGACCAAACTCCAGATAGATACTAATGCTGTTATTTACATACTTTATACATTATTTACTCAGAAAATACTGATAAACCGCCTGTAATTCACTCAGGTATGGCTCACTGAATCCTCTCTCTCTCTCTCTGCTCATTTATTCGAGGAGTTACAGCATATTTAATCACGTGCATTTTTGTCTTTCACTGCAGCTTGGTGTTTTAGACAGGGTGGCTGTCAATCAGTTTCCCCCCCGATATCCTTGTAAAATCTAAACTTCAACCAGACTTTAGCCATTTTGAGTGGGAAAATCTGTTAAGAGTCTGAGCGAAGCTCCAACTGCTAAACTCTCAGGGACTAAACAATGCAAACTGTGCATGTGCCCCTTCGATTGTGAGACACAGCCGCTTCATCGGGGGCAGACACACATAGTTCCAGCTTTTCGGTGCAAAGAGCAGCATCAGCGTGCGTTATTGACAGTGTGGTGATCAACCTCTGTAACTCGCAGCAATGATTACCGTGGGAAATTATACCGCTGTTTACCATTTTACTGGTAACATTTACATCCCTAATTGTGTGTTGGTCAATGCATTCAGGTCATGGAACTATACCTAACATGTTCATATGGTCAGGCTATTTCTAGGCTATGTGCTGACACACTTGGATGCAGATACAGATCGTGTATGTAGGCTGATACATGGACACAACCAAAATCTACAAGATAATCTTGGGGCGGTGTGGTGGCTCTAAATTGTCCTTATTGTGAGAGCGTATGGTAGTCCATCTCTATGTGGCCCTGTGATTGGCTGGTGAGCGGATCAGGTTGTACTCTGCCTCTCTCCCAATGTCAGCTTGGATAGGCTTCAGGCCCCCCATGACCCCAAAAGGGGGTTTATGAGACTTATGTGTGTATATTTAATATATGTCTTTTGGCAAAAAGAAACAAACAAACAAAAACTAATTATCCCCCCACTCCCAGACTGAAAGTTCTGAGTCTCCTGAACTTTCAAAAAGCAACCGTAGGCTCTCCTCAACTTGGCTGCTTTCTCAGTGTCTCGGTTGGCCCAGTGTTCATTACCCAGGGCTTGACTCAGGCTACAGTAAGAGTAATTAATAAGAGCTGGAGTGAAAGAGGAGCTGAACACGCATCCATTAATAGAATAACCAGATCATTCCACGTTGTGCTGAGTAATAGTCAGGTGAAGTCACAAAGAGTGTTTCACACCACACCACCTTACCCTACGTCTTGTTCAAAATACATCCACGTCTGAAAACCTCCATACTGCCAGTGACCTTGGCAGCAAAGCAAAAACAGACAGCTACTCCCTCATCCTGGAAGTGGAAGGCAGGGGGAGGTACTCAGACTCTTCTGCCTCTATTTCTTCTCCCTCCACCTCTGCTCTTAAAAGGCTTCTGGCACTCCTCTCTCAACCTCCAAACTCTTCACCCTCCTGCCATTCTCGCCCACCCCCTCCTCCACCATCATCTTCTGCACCCCCTCCTTCCACCCCGTCTTATCTATTATGAATGTGCTTTGGCGCAGCACTATACTCACTTATCTGGTCATCTGAGAGCCAGGGCTGACTTTGTGTAAGTATAGGTATGACTGTGTGTAACTGTGCGTGTGTGTTTGTGTGTGCTGGCCGAGCCTTGACATGCATGCGACCGTACGCTCATTCGTCAACTCATCGTTCTCTCGCATCTTTCTGCACACACACGCAACTCATCATCCACATCCCATTTTAGCTGTTCAAAGTCAGCAGCGTGTGTGTGTGTCAGTCTGATTTATGATCTCTCATTAACCTCCCCTGCTGTCAAGATGCTGACGGCAGATTTGAGTGCCACCACACAATCACACGCACAGATAAACACCTTAAGATAAGGACTGTGTGTGTACAGTGTGCGTTAAAGCAGCAGATAATGAACTTATGAAGGAGAAGCTCTCCAGTGAAATCCCTGCAGTTTCTTCCTGGGCCATACATTATCATAATTAGGTTCTTAATGAGCTCCAACTACCAAAAGATAACAATCACTGTAGTGGGCTGCTTTAGCTGCAACTACAAAATACAGAGTATAGCTTGGATCATACTGACGCATCAAAGCTACATTATTGCTAAGCCATGGTGCCTCGAAATTGAGCGATGTACTGCATTTTAGTTTTTTTTTTTTTCATTTTCAGAGTATTACATAAAGACAGACATCCATACATCCACATCACTCTCCTCACTGGTTTTTCATTGTTTAGTCCTGTTTTAACCATCTTATGTTTTAATATACTCCCTTTTATTTATTAATTTTAGTTTATTATTTTTTTCTCTTTAATCCATCCTCTATCTACCCCTCCTCTTTTCCATCTTCCTGATGTGATGTCGTCATCTTTCAACCGTCATCAGTTTATCCATGTATCTTTAAGTCTATCATCTATTTGTTGGATTTTTGTCTCCTTATCATTGTACACAAAGCAAAATACCTTCTTTACTAATGTTATTCACATGTATCTGTTGACATATTAACCTGTACTAATGCATTATATTCCTATACCATTTCAGCTATTTCCAGCTTACCAGTTTACCATTTTCTTTCCTTTTGTTTTTGTCTCTTTGATAAACCTCCTTGCCTATTGTCTGGTTTCTTTTGGTCTGTTTGACCTGATAGTTCATTTATTGGATCCAGCGTTTTGAGTTTTTATGCCTTTGTTTGGTATGTTAAAGAACTTTGTAAACATCTGTTTTTAAAGGTTCTATAAAACATATTATTCTTATCATCATTATTATTATTATTGTCACCTTCAAATTAAAGAACAACATAGTTTGTCACCCATCATTTCTGCCATTTTTCCATTCATTGACCTTTGAGATGACAGATAACATTATCATTTTCCATACATCTCAACATTACAGAATTCCCGCACTTTCAAGAAGAATTCGCCAAAGTCCTTGTTCCAGTTTCCTCTCACTATCCACCTCCAATGCAGCACTCCCTTTATTCATGACCTCCCAAAAGCAGTAAAGTTAAAACATTAACCAAAACAGACAGAAGAAATGTTTTGAATTCTAACTGAATTCTTGAACAAGACATTAAGTTCACTGTACTCTAATGACCTTTCCTTGAATCTGAATCCCAGTTAGCACCTTTGGAGCATGATGGAATAGGAAATTTGCATCTTGGAAAAGAAAAATTCCTCATTGATGCCAAAGATTGAAGCAGTTCGAAATGATACAAGGGCAACAGCAACTCCTATACCGTCATGCTACAACCATGGTGGGCAGATGACCTTAAAGCCGATGGGCTACAGTAGCAGATGACCACACTGGGTGGAACTCAAAAAAAACAGTACAATTAAAGACTAGAAAAATGTTCCTGCAACATTTAAATGTTGCGGTCAGAATTTGGCTCAAAATCATTTTACAGCGTGGATCCATCATACCTTGTATCAGTGGACAAGTATGGATATTTCTTGGTACACTTTGGGCCCGTTTGAATCAACTGACCATTTGTTGGACTTCTGATTGGTTCACTGACCAACCAATCAGAATCAAAGAACTCCCTCTAAGATCCACTGTTGCTAGGTAACTCAGTCAGACAACAGCTGTGCTGGCAGAGTCTATTTTAAAGCCTTGTGATGAATTGGTCTTTTAATTTTGTTACTTCAACACTGAAATGTCAAAGAAAACGTCAGCTACAACTTTTGGTTGGTCTGGGAATGTTCAGCCAAAAATATCTTGTTTATTCTCATAATTTATAAAATGAACAAACTCTATTATTTTATAATGTAGTTAAGCAGGAGAAATAATTGATCATAATAAAGTAAATTTGGGCTAAGGTGAGGTTGTTGATGACTCAGGTTTAAAAGTTTTAAGAAACACTTTTAGTTTGATAGGGAATCAGAAAAAAAATTAAATAATAAATTTTCAATGGGCTCTTTTACAGAGGGACTGGTGAAGTATATTAAACGGTTCATTTGATATGTCAGGTTAAATACCTTTCTTTTTGACTAAAATTAGTTATTATTATTATTATTTCAATCAATCGTCCTATTGGGATGCATCCATAGATAAAAACAGAGAGCCATAGTTTGTCAGTTTGACAATGTTCTGGGGTCAGATGATGAATCATGGAGTGCCTGATGTGTCTCCTACTTGATACCTAACGATACCTTGTCTTACACGTCCTTTTCACCCCTCCTACACCAAAGTTTTATCGATTAACAACAATTTACTCATCATTTCAAGGTGCTCTGCTGAATTATGGATGAGAGGGTGACTTTGCAGAAGTTAAGACAAAAAACCCACATCTTTGTAGAATAACCTTGTTTAGGAAAAGGTTGGAGTATTGATAAAAGCACTTTTACAGGGCTTTTAGAGATAATGAAGAGGGGAGGTTATTACAGCACAGAGCTTTTCCCTAAATAAGGGAGCAGAACTTTGTGTGAGACTGTATTTTCAGTTTTAGGACCAAGATAATACAGCGTTCTCATTGGACGATAGGGGGAAAACATTATTAATGACATTTTTATATATGGTGTAAGAAGTTCATTAAATATGTTAGGGCACTTTTTGAGGTTAATGTTCTTCATATAAATGCTAAAATGAATAAACTGTCTTCATAAAGTGAATGAAGCACCAGCAGCACAGCTGTGATTTATCAGGCTAACATATATTTGAAAAGTACCTGGCTCATGTTCCACTGTCCTTGCTGCTGTCCTTGCTGCACACCGTACATGCTCTGTCCTTGGTTGGCTGGCATGGTGCCCTGCTGCTGCTGCTGCACATTCATGTAGCCTCCATTTGGCATCATGGCCCCCCCACCCATCATGGTGGTGGGCGGGACGGCTCCAGTCATCCCTGGAGTGAAACCCTGTGGAGCGAACTGCATCTGAGGCTGGCCCATGTACATCCCTGCTGAAGAACAGCACAAAGACAAGCATACAAAGAGAGCACTGTCATTCATTATTAACCTAAGAGACAACAGAGCTTTGTCATGGTTAAAAAAAAAGATCAGTCGGAAAACTATGTTTAAATTCCTATAAAGTAGTGGTTTCCAACCTTTTCACAATCTGTACCCCTTCAAACACTTGACCTCCAGCCATGTACCCGCGACTCTCACACACTTATAGCAGCTGGAAAAAGAAATGTGTCTGTCAGCCTGCTGCCACCCCATCTCTAACATTTAACATGCATAACATACGAATAAAATCTCTTAAAGAGGACATATCATGCTTGTTTCTCCTTTTCACTATGCCAGACTAGGATGCCTGTAAAGCATTTCTGCCCTCAGTACAAGTCATTTAGTTCCTTCACTGCCCCACAATAGCGTTCTCAAAACCCTCATTTTAGGCCATTATGAAGCTCTCGTTGAAACGCTTGGTCTCAAGGATGACCTAAAGTTACCTCGCAATGTCACAGCCCTTTGTGCTCTGATTGGTCAGTTCTATCGGGGGTAGAGCCAGCCTGTCCTTCTTCTTCTACTGTATTTTCCGGCAGGCTCAAAGCAGCAACCGCGTATTGAGTCCCCCTACAGGCTAGAGCTGGTAATGACGGAGTGTGAGCGAGGGAGCTTTATACCCCTGCTGCTGGATGTGTTCCTCAGTGAGGGTTTGGGGCTAACGGACATCACAGAGGAGGAAGTGTTTTATCAGATTACTCCAATAAAAAGAAAGGTACCTCGTGATGTCATGACGTTTGAAATCTCGCGGACATCTCGCAATGACCTATTTTCAGAGGCATCAAATCTCGTTCTAGGATATCAGAAAAAATACAATATCTAATTTTTGGAAAATAAAGGGGGTGTAAGGTCTTGTTTTCAAATTTATTATATTATATGTAAGTATTAAATCATGCATCAGCATGATATGTCTCCTTAAAGTGAATTATTTCTCACTTACGGAAGAGAATGCAGGCCATGTTAGATGGAGAAAATGATTTGGGTGAAGACAGGATTAGCGACTACCGCTGAAATTTTGAGATAAAAGTTGAAATGGCAATAAAGTCAGAATTAAATTTTGCGATAAAAGTTGAAATGTCAAGAAAAAAGTTGACATACAATGTATTAAGACTTTTTTCTTGACATTTTAACTTTCGCCTACTCATTTTGACTTTTATCATAAAACTATATTTCAACTTTGTTGTCAACATTTTAACCTTCATCTCATCATTTTGACTTTTATCTCAAAATTTCGACATTAATCTCAACCTCCCAAAAATTCTTTTTTTCCATCTAAAATGGCCCTAATACTCTTCCGTACTCACTAAATAGATTTATTTACCAGCAATTTCAGTGGGCAACGCCGGTTCACTTTTGGAAATAAAAATTTACATTCCTTAAACATATTCATAAATGAATTTGAAACTGTAAAGTGCAAACTCACCACAGCTTTATTGAGAAAGACATCTGAGTTAACTTTTGTTAATATTCAGGTCGGATTTTCTTCTCCGAGATGCCTCACAAATCCAGCCTCCAGTCTCTCTGCCAACACTTCAGGCCTTTGTCACATCTCACAATGCAAACATTTACCAGTTTGAACTTAACTACTGACACAACTGTTTATAACCTGACAGGTACTCTTGTACCCTGGGGCATATGCTTACCCCTGTTTGGTAATCACTGCTTTAAGAATGTACTGCAGCAGCAGAATTAATTTTAAGTTTGGCATCTGCAAAATTGCTTTTGACTGTTTCTCTTTAAAGGCTGATTTTGAGGAGCCGTGGTATAATACCTTTAACCCCTGACAGAGCTCACAGGTGGATGTTGGGTTGGTGGGCTAAAAGCAATTACACAGTTTCATGGCACATTCGGCAGCAACTCAATGCATTTAGACATGCAGACATTAAGATAACTTGCTCATGCCCAAATCGAACATCAGAATGAAAAAGAAAGGTGATTACAGTGACTTTGAATGGTGCATGGAATGGGGCCAGATGCACTAGCCTAAGATTTCAGCAGCTGCTGGTATTTCATTTGTGGCAACCACCAGGGTTAACACAGGATAATTAGAAAAAGTGCCTTATTGATGCCAGGAGTCAGAGTTGTCCAACACGATAGAAAGGCAACAGTAAAGCAAACAACCACTGATTTACAACCAAAATATTCAGGATACCATTTCTTTTTATTTCTTCTTTATCTAGTGTTTGGGAGGCATTTTGTGCCTTCATTGATAGGAGAGAGGGACAGTGGATAGGCTTGTGAAAGGGGGCGACCGAGAATAGGGGGAGGACAACTGGCCACAGACTGGATTTGAACCCAAGCTGGCAATAACATCTATATGGGCCTGGTTTCTTAGCACTCCACCAAACAAGCAACCCCAGAAGACCACTCTGAATGCATATCATGTAGGACCTTGAAGCAGAGGAACACAAAAGGATGCAACTCAACAAACACAACAATAGAAGATTGGAAAAGTGTTGCCTGGTCAAAAGAGTCTTGATTTCTTGATTTCAGATGGTAGGGTTAGGACGGCATATGAATATATATATAAATATAAATATAAATATAAAATATAGACCATTCCAGCCTTTGTCAGTGCTTCAGGCTGGAGGTGGTGATGTAATGATGTGTTAGATATTTTCTTAGCACTCTGTGGGACCCTTAGAACACACCAAGCACTGTTCAAAAGCCACAGCCTTGAGTATTGTTGATGATCATGCCCATCACTTTATGATCCCCATGTACCCATCTTCTGGTGGCTCCTTCTATGGATAAGGTCCCATGTCACAAGCTCAAATTATCTGAAATGGTTTCTTGAACATGACAATGAGTCCTCTGTACTCCAATGGCCTCCACAGTCACCAGACCCTAATGTGAAATATGAGGTTCATACTGTATCTCAGGTGTGAAGCTGACAATTCTGCAGCAATGCAGCATGATGCTCTTGTGAAAATATGAAGCAAAATCTCTGAAGAATGTTTCCAGCACCTTGCTGAATCTGTGCCATACGGGGTTAAGGCAGCTCTGAATGTAAAAGGGGGTCAAACATAGTGCTAGCATGGTGTTCCCTAATAAAGTGGTGGGTGAGTGTACAATCTGAAAATGGGACCATGACTCATAACACCATTAACAGGAGCACTTTTCATTTCTGCCTCTAGATAAAACCCTGGCTGAAACATATCATTTTTCATTGGAAAGCCGTACTGTTTCTCTATCAGTTTATTTCCCCACTGGAGCTGCGTGAGATCTCAGTGGGAATTTGATGGGTAGTAAAATAAAACATGAATTCATTTTTTCTCAGGTGGAAAGACCTCCAGGGGCACAGAGAAGATTACTTCTGCAAACAGACAAATTATCCTCTAATATGAAACAGCTACGGTGGCTGCACGTACAGAGATTTAGATGGGAAATTAATCCCAAAATACATCTTTTAGCTTAATTCTTGCTTTTTTAGGCCTCTTAATCAGTACGTAAAAGAACATGAATAAAACTGAGTTTGTTTTTTCCAGATCAAATAAAGGTAGCTTCAGTGTTGATCGATGGAGAGCATATTGATTAATATATGTTTTCTAAGGAATTATTATGGATGATAATCTATCATGAAAAGATGTCAACAAATATCTGTGATTCAGACTGTTTATGGGGCAGGTTTACTGAAAGCTAAAGACAGCTTTTAAACAAATGTGTGTTTCTTTTGTTGGACTGAGGAATTTTCTGCAGCATGATTTGAATAGCTGTGTGAGCATACTTCAATTCAAGAAAATGTACAAAAAAAGAATTATTAATCATCATGGTCTTGGCTGCTAGTGTGTTTTTAATCTATAATCTATAATCTCTATAATATTTGCCTTCGTATTAAAAGGGATGTTTTTATTGGTGACTAAATTAGCTTTTTCCTAAAAATTTGCAATGCTAGTTCCATTAATTCTTGTTAATGAGCTGACCATGAACTCCTAATCTGGAATAAAGTAAGGGGCAGGTAATTTAATATTTTCCATGTTCTTGCTCCTCTCCAGATTTGAAACTTCTCCTTTCCGGAATACTGTGACCATCTCCATGTATGGAGCAAACAAATAAATAAAATGAACAAGATGAAGGAAACTATTATTCAAAAGAATCAGAAAACCTCTGTTCTTGGAAACACTCGCCCTTGAGCAGCTATAACCTTAAAGGGGTAGTTTGGCTTTTTGTAAGTAGGGTTGCTTGAGGCCCTCGGCACCAATAAGCGGCCGCCAAAGCACCTGGGCAGCATTGTCTCTGGTTCAAGATGTCATGAAAATTAACCAACTTTAAAGTTAAAACTACACAAATTGAAGTTACCTCAGTTAAAGGTAAAGACTAAAAGACCTTCTCCAAGAAGTTTGATGTTCCTGTGACTACAGTTGCACATATTATTCAGAAGTTTAAGGTCCACGGGACTGTACTCAACCTCCCTGGACGTGGCTGCAAGAGGAAAATTGATGACAAACTGAAGAGACGGATAATACAAATGGAAACCAAAGAGCCCAGAACAACTTCGAAAGAGATTCGAGGTGAACTCCAAGATCAAGGAACAACAGTATCAGATCTCACCATCCGTCACTTTTGAACCAAAGTGGACTTAATGGAGGACATCACTGTTGCAAGCAAATCATAAAAAAGCAAGACTGGAATTTGCCAAAATGCAAATTGACAAGCCACAAAGCTTCTGGGAGAATGTCCTTTGGGCAGATGAGACAAAACTGGAGCATTTCAGCAAGTCACATCAGCTCTATGTTTACAAGCACAAAAATGAAGCATACAAAGAAAAGAGCACTGTACCGACTGTGAAAGATGGAGGAGGCTCTGTCATGATCTGGGGCTGCTTTCCTGCATCTGGAACAGTTTGTTTGAATCTGTGCAGGTACAATGAAATCTCAAGACTATCGAAGCATTCTTGAGTGAAATGTGAAAAGCTTGGTCTCAGTCACAGGTCATGGGTCCTCCAACATGATAATAATCCAAACACACAGCTAAAACCACCCAAGAATGGCTCAGAACAAAACATTGGAGTATTCTGAAGCGGCCTTCTATGATCCCTGATCTAAATTCTGTTGAATATACCGTATGTGGATGGAGCTTAAACACGCAGTCTGGAGAAGACACCCTTCAAACCTGAGACAGCTTGAGCAGTTTGTTTGGAGTGGGCCAAAATAGCTGTCAACAGGTGCAGAAGTCTATTTGAGAGATACAGAATTTGTCTGATTGCAGTGATTGCCTCAAAAGTTTGTGCAACAAATTATTAAGTTAAGGGTACCATAACTTTTTGTTCAGGCCAGTTTCATTAGTTTGTTTTTTAAATGATTCTGTTAAATGATAATTCAAAAGCAATGTCTGATTTTCATCAGCTAATTTTAAATAAAAATTAATGTATCATTACTTTTGTCAGTTTCCAGTTTCCTTATGGGTTTTTCTTTCTTTAGCAGCAGGGTATCAACACTTTTGTAATGTGTGTACCATCCAAAAGTTTACTCCCTTAGTCGTCTATTCATGGATGGCCCCTAAACTGTGACTTGACTTTGAAGCTTTCGGTGGCACAAGTGACTGAAATAACTGCCTGACGTCATTGGCCGGCTACCTCTCCTCAGGGACTATGCTAGCTGGGCGCTGTAGTGGTTACCATATTTACTACTGCCATAGTTCTCAAGCAACCCCACTTTAAAAACTACCCCTTTGATCTTGCAGCGTAGCAGAACTGTAAGAACAAAACCTGGACTTTTTACATCGAGCTGATTTTGCTTTTAGCTTTATTAAGAGACTCATCATTCCTTTTCCCCAAATGGAGAGGCTCCCTAGTCCTACACCCATACACACAAGCACACACAGAGGATGGGAGTGATTTGTGATTTGGGGCATTAGTCGTCCTGGCTCAGCTCCTCCTAGCTTTGATCTCCATCAGCATTTATTTGGATACAGAGCAGACAATAAGGCAGCAGAAAGCCCTTCATCCAGATTCCCTCTCCTGATCCTGTATACATCAGCGTAATCGTGCAGCACAATAATCAATATGCACATGTGCCCGCTGTACCAATCTGCTGCTCATTATCCTCCACCATTCAGAAACAGGCTCAGGTTGATGTGTATCTGGGTGTAGGAACATCCGCCCACATGCTAACATGCACACATAAACCTTATCAAATGTTGACACATAATGAGAGTGAATGTGCAGACTTGCTTCTATTTTTACGGTAGCATTGGACACTGTTTGTCACATCGTGGAGCGGACCGGCTCGTTGTTTCAGCTGGCTGACCTTTCATCTGCCTCCACTCTTCTCTATTTTTATTATGCATCTTCCACTCTGATCTGTGTGAAAGTGTGTGGGTGTGTGTCTGTGCTCTTACCTATTTGAGTGTGCTCTTGTTTGTGTTGGTTGCTCTGCTTAGGAGACACTAAATGCATGTTTATACTCTGTGTATACGGCACATTTAAGTAGATGAAAACTAGAAAACTGTTCCTGCTGTGGATTCAGGTCTTAACAATAACACTTATTTTCTTGAAGAAAGGCAGTGCAGTGTCCAATCATCTTTTATCAAAATGGATACAATGTAAGTTATAAACATGAGTCACAGCAACATAGGAGGAACTGAAAGGAGGAAAGGCTTACAAAGTAAGCCTGTGGCTGAGCACCCAGTGCTTCAAAAAGACAGCATTACCTCTAAAATTAAAGGGTTAGTTTGGGTTTTCCGAAGTGGAGTTGCTAGAGGTCAATGGCACTTGTAAATATGATTGCCAATTACAGGCTGCAGTGGTGCCAGGTAGAGGTTACGAGAGCACAAACTGGTAATAACCTAACTCCCCTGGATATCACAATGATGGGTCGCTCCTATATTCATCCCACATGCACAAAAAAGCAAAATAATTGCCAAATGTTCTATTTCATAGCACTCTCTTCCATGACATGGGAATTCAATGTTTGGCATTTTCTTTACATATGAACACCAGGACTTTGCTCACATTTAATGCTTATGCACCACCAGGTAACCTGTGATCCGTCTGTCCTAAAGAAAATAATAATTAAAAATAAATATTGTATATATAATAAAAAAAAAGAGAATTCAACAAAAATCTGAAGGATAAAATTAAAAAACAGTCACGGTGGTATAGTGGAACAGAGCAGTTGCACTTTGTTTACTTTCTGGAAATATTAAAATGCACCTTTAGATGAATGGAAACTGAGACATTATAAATTAAGAGGGGCAGTGAGGCCAGAACAAGAAAAGAACACAAAGAATAAAGAGGAGAAGGGTATGTGAAGAACAAACGTGCAAAAGAATTTCAAAGATTTGACTTCACTTTTGAGTCAAGGCACATCGGATGCAAGAGAGCAGTGACTATGTGAGGAGCATATATTCAAGATGGATGCTGAGACAGTAAGACCATGTAAAACAGCAACTACAGAAAGATAGAAAGTGAAAGAAGGCTGATCTCTCCAGTTTCATACTAAAAACATCTCATTGTGATGATATATATAGATAGAGATATAGACATAGATATAGAAATACATATGTCCCACTTTGTATTGATTGCATCTTGACCCAGTTAGACAATTATTTTGATTTCCATGGGAATCAAATGAATGCAATGTAATATATTTGGCGTTGTTTGATTTGGATTTTTTTTATTTCTGGGAATGCTTAACTGACACATAACAGTAGTTCAAAACATTAGCTTGAGCAGTATTCACTCTGGGTTTTTTTGACTGTTTTGCTCCGATACAAGTGGGTGCTCTGTATTTGAGTACATATAGAAACACAGCTGTTCATAAATACACAACCCTGTTTAAGTGTTAATAACCACACCAAAGTGGCCTGAAAGAGGTGGTCTAGACTTGCTTCTACATGACCTCTAGAGAGGTTTATTTGTGGTGAGGACACAAGGTAACAGACACAGTGAACCAATCACACTGCTCTAGTGGCATAAGCAGCAAAACTAGTAACAACTTAAAGTACTGAGAGAGTAAAAACCTTAAGCAAAGTACTTCTAAACTGCAGAGCCAGTTATTGCTCAAAATGTTGAAAAATGCCATATTTCTGTCAATAAACAAATGATTTAACAAAATCATTTTCTGTGTTGATTTGGATCACCACCAAAATGTTCTGAATTCATTCCCTGAAAACATTTCCTGAAAATGTCATCAACGTCTGTCAAGAAGTTACTGAGTTATTAGCAAAAATGTAGAAAACGACGCCATCTCCCAATCCTAAAAGATCCCAAAAAATATCATCTGACAATCAAAACAAAAAAAGAAACTAACAATCCCAAGAAAAAAACAAATCTCACTGACAAAGTTAATAACTGCATTACAGATACATGCAGCCAGGCTGATGAGAAACTACTACTTAAAAATTATGTTTTGGATCCCACAGAGTCACTTTCTGTGCTCAGGCAAAACAACCATTAAAATAATATCAACAGGTTAACATAACTCACTGTCTCTACAGAATTATCACCATGTTTACAGTTTACTTCCAACAAACAGCCCAAGGTCTTTTGTCTGCAAATGGGAACGCAAGACTAAACAGTAAATATATCTCAAGTTGTTTTACAATAAAAAAAAAAACCTTTATTTTATTCCTCCTCACTCTATTTTTATTCTAATTATATGTTGACTGTTTTTGCACAAGTCTACCAAATCAAATTCCTTGTTTGTGTACATGTACTTGGTAATAAGCATAAACTCTTATTCCAAGTGAAAAATTAAGTGTTCTCTTTAGGTACAAATATTGTTACAAAAAGACATTTCAAACAGTAAATATCAGATTCCTAAAGGAATTATACACGTTACATTAAAGAAGCTGACTTTCACTTCTATAAAAGCTAACCTGGTCTGATATGTGGTTTGAAATCCATGTTTCTATTTCTGTATGCTTTTGGAAACTTCACCAGCCACAGGTTATCAGTTAGCTCAGATGTCACTTGGTATTTAGGTTGGATTTGAAGGAAATTAGCTTCAATAGGCAGATGGATAAGATGATCAAACCCTGACTGCACTACGTGGACGACAGGTTTAATATCAATGCTTTCAGTATGTATGCGCGTGTGTGTTACCTTGTCCAGCAGCAGGCTGTTGCTGGCTCTGTGGCTGGCTGCCCACTGAGCTGCTGGCGTACAGAGACAGGATGGAGTCTTTCGATAAAAGCTTCTTCTGCTCTGCCTTCGTGGTTGTTGAGGTGGAGGTAGAAGAGGAGGAGGAGGAAGAGGTGGAGGGGTCCGCCTGTGGAGCTGCTGAGCTGGAACCAGACTGTGGTGGACCAGAGAGAAGAGGAAATGCGCTTTGATAAAAGAGGGTATATGCACATCACGTAAAGATACAGGACAATTCAAAGACATCGACCTTGAGCGGTCCAAATGTGCAGGTATATGTTCCATTTGTACTGAATTATTCACTTTGAGCCAAACATATTTTCCAGTGGTAGTGATGGTTTAATAACGGGGCTGAATAATTATTTAGTTAGGGCCTTTGGAAGAAACACAAAACAATCCAAATTAAGTACAGCAGAGTTTTTAAATATTTTAAAGCTAGCTGACACACATTTCTACAAAATATTCCAAAAAGCTCAAGCTAAAATCTTTTGCAAACTTATTATGGATGATGTGATAAAGTATGGAGCCAGAATTATGACTTAATTGTTTGGCTTTAAAAACTAGACCTTCTACATGTTGGTTTTATGTCTTTGCGAGGTACAAAATGTCAGAAAGAGAAACTAGAATGATGGGTAAGAAAGACAATATTCAGGAACACCACATAATCAGACCCTGGCTCACACTGGCTGGGAGGGAGATATGAGGCCAAATATTTAGTGGATAATCCTGTGCCTTGCTTTAGATTAAGAAGAGTCTGGTTACTTATGCAATAAGATTTTATTATTTTGTAACACATGAAATTCAGGACAGTTTGATAACTTCAATACATTATATGTGGCAGTGTTTTTTTAAGGGGGGGGGTCTTTTTATATAGTTTTTCATTTGGATATTTGTGATATACACAAACATTTACATATTAAAGCTAGGGTCTGCGATTTGATTTAGATACACTTTTTTTAATTCTCATTAAAATGGTCTTTATGACCCGACGGTAATCAACTCATAATGTGTTCTTAAAACAGAGCGAAAAATATCCACTATCTACAGCAGGAGTAAAACAGGGAAAACACCAACCAATAATCATGCCGGGACACCTGGTTTTAAACCAATCAAATCCCGTCGCCATTCTGCCCGCCGACTGCATGTGCATTTTCCCGGCGTGCACAGACTCGGTGCGCGAGAGGAGCTCATACGTATCAGAGTCCGCCAGAGAATGCTTACCTTTCAAGTTTTGTCTTTGAAAATAAGGGAAGCCCGCTGTGAGCCGTCCCACAACCCCAACCAAGCTCCAGTATCCCTCACATTTTAAGACAGATGTACAAGAATCTAAAATAAACTCTTTGTTTTTCTAAGTTTGTTCTGCTGCTCTAACCTCGGCGGCGGAGCCCTGAGGAGATGCTACTTTCAAATTCATGCTAGTTTTCCATCATTTTGCAGCATTATTCCCCCATTCACTCTAGTGACAGAGTTCAGTTTGGAGATATGTAAAACCTACAAAACACCTTTAACTCAATAAAGCTATGATGTGATTGCCTTTACTCCCCTGTCAATGAAATTAATGCAGCTATGTGGAGAATGTCAGAGGAACCACCTATACCCCGATCAACATCTGCTGTGAGTACTAACTGACTTTCCATGTTTGTTTGGTGTTTTCTTACTGCTGACTGAGACATGACCCTTGATGCAATTGCTTTGTGGCTTAAAATATATGAACAACACTGCTGCTATGCACCCTGCTAACGTAACAGGAGATGCTACTTTCAAATTCATGCTAGTTTTCCAAAATCGCCTACCCCAGCTTTAAATATGTAAAACCTACAAAACACCTTTAACTCAATAAAGCTATGATGTGATTGCCTTTACTCCCCTGTCAATGAAATTAATGCACATGCTAATATTGCCAAGGCTGATGCCATGAACATACCATGTTGTCATCCGCCATTTTGACCCCTGATGCAATTGCATTGTGGGTTAAAATATGTGAACAACTCTGCTGCTATGCATCCTGCTAACGTAACAGAAAGTAGTATAACATCGAAGTTTTTTTTCATACTGTGGATTTTGCAAATGTTCACATGCTACATTTTGGCAAAATAAGCCTGTACTGCTGGTGTACTATCCAAATTCCAAAATGGACATTAGCTGTAAGGAGTTAATTGACCCAGAATTCGAGTCTGTCATTTTGTAGAGTGAGCACAACTTTAGTTAGCAAGTTAATTAACTGATAAGATGTGGGTTACATAAGCACTGGCAGACATCTGCAAAACTGTGATTCAAACACTGCAGAACAAGTTTGATATTAAATATTCACTTGAAAAAACTTTTCAAAAGACAAAAGTTCCAAAGCTACTTCTTCCAGTGTAAGACTTTATTATCAGTGTCAAAGTTTGCTTTATGACGATAAAACTTTTCAAAAGACAAAAGTTCCAAAGCTACTTCTTCCAGTGTAAGACTTTGTTATCATTGCCAAATTGTATTTTCAAGGACAAAAACTTAAGTTATTATTTAGCATCATAAAAATAGGAGCAACAGGGTGTGAAAACAGAAACAGAGCGCTCGAGTTGAATGAAGAAAGAGGAGACAACAAAGGGAAACTTGTCAGTGTAAGTGAGACAGATGACATTAATTAGGCCGAAACACAGAGCGAGGTCGACACAAACTATTTCTCACACTGAATCCCACGCAGCACACAGACACCCACACACACACACAGGCCACTGTCTCACTCACGTGCACCATCACAGGTTTTTAAAAAGCTTTCAGGCATCCAGACATCTCTAATGGATGAAGCTGCCAAAACGCTAACACCTGCTTGAGAGCTTCTTACACGAGTGTACCTGTGTGTGTTTGTGTGTGTGTCGGTGTAAGAGAAGAAAATGGAGAAGGAGAAAGAGAAAGATAAAGGGGAGGGGGTGTAGATAGGTAGGACAAAGACAGCAAGAGTTCATGAGAAAGATAACGAGAGACAACACGATAAAAAACACACTCTCTCTCTCTGATGAAGAACTTCTCTGAATTCAATGTCACAAGTACAACACAACCCGTCACACACTAAACCCTCGAGTCACTTGCACAAAAACTTGCCTTTGCACACATCCTTACATACACACAAAGATGTTTGTGGGTCTGTTGTGCTGAACTGCTTAGCAGGCAGTGCTGCTCCCCTCTGTCTCTCCCTGCTGACTTCTTCAAACTGCAGGAGGGAGGGAAGGAAGGAAGGACGGATGGAGGAGACGTATTAAACAATGGAGTTTCTCTGCCCAAGTCTGTGACTGGCCTGCAGCCTGAAGCTGGATCAGACCAGGAACAATGCTCCTGCCATCCCCCATCCCCTCAACACTTTCTCTCCTGGCTGCTATGTTCACATGTGGGTGGGTATTTTTAAGAACAGAGGTTCTCCTACTCAGTTCAAACAGCTCTTACATACTGTTATCCACATGGCTGAAGCTTATGGAAATAAGTCCATACATAGGCCTGTCACGATGATCAATAAATCAGTTAACCAAACGATAAATAAAAACATCCTTAGTAAGTTTGCCGGCCTCAATAAACTGACACGTGCATGCGTGCTTGTTTTCCTCCTCTCTTTCTACCAGAGAGGCTGAATGAGGAGATGGCTCACTCTGTTCATCTTTCGGCGCATCGATTCTATAGCGGATTTAGCGGATTTATAGCAGAGTGAGATAGCGGAGTGAGACAGCGGAGTGAGACAGCGGAGTGAGACAGTGGAGTGAGATAGCAGAGAGTGACCAGAGAGCTGAAGTGAGCGTCTTTGCAAATGCTAGGGCAAGAACTGTTTCCGTTTTAAATCTATTCCAACTACAAATCTGACTGGTGTTGCATTTGACTAGCCTAGCCATTAAGCTGGCTGCCACAGCCCAGTGTTAAGGAGTATTTTTGGTTTAATCTGAATGAACAAGGTGTGAGCTCATGAACAAGCCGACATGTTGCATTTGTTTTAAAGTAGTGGCGACGAAGAAGAAGAGGTGCAGCGGAGCCTTCGTCCTGACAGTCCGTGCTTACTGAGGCTTTTGGTCTGCAAAGTAAATATAAATAAAAACTCAAAATGGTGCGCACTCACAGACAGTGTTGTTCGCTACATTGCAAAAGAAATGCAACCCTCCAATATAGTTGAACAGCCAGAAATGTTACGAACGTTTGACAGACAGTACTAATTGACTGGGAGAAAGTACATGTCACAAATAATTTCCGAACTGCATAAACTCCTTTTTTATTTATTGTTTTTATTTTTGTGTTGTTGTTTTTTTTATTGGAGTTTCGTTTTTTTAGAGACAGGGTCTATTTTTGATTGTTTTTGATTAGTATAACTATTTTTATTTAAATGCAATTTTTCCTAGAAGAGAGTCCATTTCATTTTCATTGTTTTTTTTTCTCTTTTTTTGTTTGTTAAATTTATTATATTGGTTAATTTATTTTATTTAAAAGATCTTGACCTTCCAATTACAGTTAAATACTCTTAAGAAATTAAAGTTTCTTGCTTTTGATATGGTGTACTAACTTTATTATGACAGACATTATAATTACATTGATAAAAAAATGAAAAAAATCATACAATATTGACAATAATATCATTTATTGTCAATAATTTTTTTGACAATTATCGTCAAGCAAAATTTGTTATCGTGACAGGCCTATCCATACATAAACACACTGTTAAACCCTGTCTATTACCATGTTACAATGTCAATAATGTGCATTTTCTTTGCAAATGCTAGGGCAAGAACTGTTTCCGTTTTAAATCCATTCCAACTACAAATCTGACTGGTGTTGCATTTTGACTCGTGACCATTTTAACCAGCGTTAGCAGGCATTTGAAGTACACTGTTTTCCATTTATATTTCAGTCCAGGACATATCTGATACCTGATCAAATTCTGTCATTTAAAAGTATTTACATGTTGTCTTGTTAGTTTGAACGTCTGTTTCTACCACGGGAACCACAGATTACAACTTCAGTTTGAGCACAAGGAATTTTGGCCTGTAAATTAACCAAGATGGCAGGCATTATAAGATTTATGCTTTATCAACTAACTCATTTGAGTGAAACAGAAGTTGGGAAATGTCGCGTGAGGTAACAGAAGCTTATACTTTACAATGTTTGTCATTAAGAGGCTGCCATATTGTTTAGGCATTGATGTGAGGCCACAAGTTGTAACTTGGAGTACATCGATCTGGTACGAGTTCACGGCTGGGAAGTTACGAGTTTGACTGCCGTTCCAGTGCACTTTCACGAATTACAGGTGGGAAAAACACGACTTACAGGTTTCCTGGAGCGCAGCATTATAAAGCAGCATCATAGAGAGGGAGCAGAAAAACTATGTCTGACCATGTAAATAGTCCAGGAAGCACCAGATAAACAACGTCAAGTGCAACAAATGTAAACAACAGCAATGGGCTGATATCATCCAAGAGAAAAGTCAGTGCAGTTTTCTCTGTCCTCCCATGAAGACCCACAAAACAGAGTTTTGAAAATCTTTACCTTAGCAGGAGTTTTCCAGAATGTGCATTTTCAGTGACCTAAAACAGGCAAAAGGACAAAAAACAAAAGCCGTGTGCTACAGCCTACAGTAGGCTGGTTTTGAGAAGGAATTAAAAGTTGTTTTGTCTTCATATTAGCCCATATGGTTTGGAAATCAAACACAAACATTGGTGTGATTATCAGAACTATTATACTGTAAGTATTAACTATATGAAACACACATTACTGACGTATAACACAAGCAACTGATCATCATTGGCCCGTGTGCTGCCGTGTGCTGCTATTGCTGAATTCTGCTCTGGAAGATTTATTGACATTGACATACCAGTAATTACTGGGAAAGTTAAAAAAAGATACTGCCTTATTATGTGTGGTTATAAATATTTTTTTAAATACCTGGGTCCACATGCAAATTCAGTTCACTACTCAAATCTACTGGCTTCTCCACTGTTGAATGACATTCCCTGAAAATTTCATTAAAATCTACAGAGAACTTTTTTTAATTATTTGTGAAAAAGCTAAAAGCTGCCCTCTCACAATGTTAACAGATCCTGAAAATCATTCCTGGATCCACAACTGTGTTTGGATCAGTTTCAAAATGTAATCAAGTCTTCTCTGGCCAACCTTACCAGAAAATGTCAGCAAAATCATTGAAAAGTATCAATCTTACCAACGCAGCTGCTTCAATTTTACCATTCCAGCCAAATGTAGGGCCCCAAAAAATCAGTGATCACAGAATCACGGAATTAGGCATTAAATGCAGAATTCAATATAAACACTGAGTATCACAGAAATGGCCGACATTTTACATAAAAGTGACACGAATTACATGAGTAACACAAGCAACTGATCATTTGGCCTGTGTGCTGCTATTGCTGAGTTCTGCTCTGGAAGATTTTTTTTTAGTTTGGATTGCATTGGTCTATGTATTGTTTCTAACTTGAAGCATGTTTCTGGTTTTGAAGGTGTTTTCCTCTTATTAAACTGCATCAAGCCACTGGAGGCTACTTGCCTTTGTCTGTCACCGTAATTGGGACCTGAGCCAAAAGCGCTTGAAAACCACTTCTCTAGAATAAAAAAAAAATGAAAGAAAAGGAACAAAATGGAGGCAAGTTAAGGACACACTGCTAAAAGAAGGACAAAAAGGAGAGAAAGCAGGAGGCAGCCTGAATTAGAATAATAGAGGAAGAGAAGATGTTAGATAGGACAGAATGACTTAGAGATGAAACACAAATATGCACAAAGGGTACCAAGAAAAAAACAGAAGATGCGAGGACGGCAGGATGGGTTGGGGGAGTAAAAACAGAAGATGGATGGCTCAGAATGCCAACACACACAAACACACAAATTTTCTCTTGGGGTCCATTTTTCTCTCAAGAGAAGCCAGTTAAGGTGAGTCTGATGTTGACAGAAGCAGAATGGAGTGCTCATTCTATTAATAGCGGCAGCACATTAGCATTATACCTGCTCGTGAGCAAGGCGGTGAACAGAAGGTGAGAAGAGGCAGTCAGGTGTCCTCACCTGATCCATCTGATGTCAGAGAGAAGTGTAACACGGCTCCATCAGGAAAGATAAGCCCAAAGCTTAGTCTCAAAGTTGAAAAACACATTTAGTAGACTTCAAATCCCCTAAAAAAGCTGCAGTAATCGCCCAGTGTTCAGCCTGGTCTTCAGGACATATTTGTAGAACGGACAGCGTGACTCAGACAGAGGGAGCAGGCTCTGAACTGCTGTGATAAGAACATCATTTCTGATGATTAAAGAACGGGGTAACATGTGGAGTTTTATCCTCAGAAAAGTGCTCTGAGGTGGGCTGAGTTTAATTAACTTTGAACAGAGATATGGCCAACAACTTTTACTGCACATTTGAAGACTAGTGGCTTTTTTGGTCCACTGAAAGTGAAAAACCAAGAGCATTTACATCAAACAGTACTGTATGTCCCTCACTGTTTAACTGACTTCCAGCTTATCTTTCCACAGTGTTGCTGTTTGGTTTCCTCCTGACAGATTCAGACAGGGGCCATGGAAGTATGAAAGCGTGAGCTTCTCCTCATAACCCCCCGCACTCGCAGAAAAATAGGCCTTTAAATAGGCCTGTGAAAATAATCCAGTTTAAACTCAACTACAATTACTGCCTTACACAACTATGAGATTAACAAGAATAAAAAATGACGTTGCCACATAATGCATTGAACTTTTTCTCTTTTTCATTTTATTATTAGATTTAGTTTGAGGTATTTGGACTTTTACAAGTATGAAAGCAGTCAGTAGAGGCACTTTCCAAAATCTGAGCCCTTATTGGTTAAAAAGCACACGCTCCTTGCTAGACTCTTTGAAGGCTGTATACTGAGCAAGACGAAGGGCGCCCGGGGTGACTCGATCGTGCTACTGGGTTGACTCGCTCGGTTGCCAAATTTGAACTTTTCAGATGACATCGCGTGTGGCTGTGCTGTGACAGCCAATCACACCTGGACTAGAGGACGAGGCATGCCCGGAGTGGCTAATCGGGAGGACCGGGACAATTTCCGGTGGGCCGGCCTGACGTTTGGGCCACGAGGACCAGTGTTAATATACATTTTTTAATATTATTATAATTTTTTGGTTTGGTGTTCATTCATGGCACTGAGTGAGTATTACTTATGCTTTTACCACTGCCCTCTGGGTCATCTCCATTGACAGCTTTTTTTTCTCAGAGGCATCCTGACGTAACAACACGTCCATGCAGGCTAAAAACAATTAGCTCCGCCAGTCGGAGTCTGTGCGAGTAGCCAGCTAGTAGCCACAGTGCTGGGCTGCCAGCAAGATGGATAAAAAAAGCAAGGGTGGTGCAGAAAAGATAAGAATTAAAAAGAGGAAAGCGCTTGAAAATGATGCAGCAAAATGTGCAAAAATAGCCCCTTTTTAAATAAAACAAGCTCACAGTATGAAACGACAGAGGATGACGATGAAACTGGTAAGGCAAGATGTTGAATAAAATGAAACTTGCACCGTGTGATGCGACGATGCCACATAACTGGGGAAACTTTGTCTTGTAGCCCCTCAGAAGCGAGATGCAGCAGCACCAAGCAGCAGCCATGAGCCCACCACAGGTGCAGAGTGGGCAGGTAGGGTTGTTCACTGAGTGAATATTAGAATTAATATCAGAGTATAGTGTAGACCTACTCTATATGAAAATGCCCTGAGATAATTGATGCTTAATGATTCAGCACTACAATAATGAAACTGACATGAATTGATCAGAAGGCTGACTATTGACTATTTTTTAAAAGTGATTTAATGTCAGAGGTAGACACGGGGGACAGTGGTGAGGAAGGGGTTGCTGCTGTTACTGTTTTTCCAAGAGAAACAGCACTGATTCATATTTATTGTTACATTAAATTAATTTGGCAGGTATTCGTCTAGTGCAGTTATTTTTTATCCTCGGATAGCCTCTTGAGACAGGATCTTATGTCAGAGTGAGGATTAAAAAAAACATGGATTCAAGCACCAACATTAAAATCAATATCTGACCTGCCCTACACACAACATGTGCTAAATATGTGATCTTAATCATGGCTGTTTTCTTGCATATATAAGGGGTTTCATTTAGGGTTTTTGTTGGTCTGTTTATCATGTAAAGTTAATGGGACCTCAAGCTTGGACTGAGCAAAACAAACCACAGTTATAACCTACATTTTTAATGACCATACTGTATATATTTACATTCATATATATTAGGGTTGGGAATCATCAGTGGCCCCATGATATGACACCAAGATAATTGAGTACCAATTCAATTTAACTGCAATCCTTAAAAATTTCTCTAGATGTCACAGAAATATCCTCATTGTCATATTTCTTTATACATAGATATATTGTTGGGCCATGGTAACTGTTAGGTGAAAAGCTGAAATCTTGACAGGTTCTTTAGACCTGTTTTTGTCAGTAATAAATTTTGGTCTCCATCTCTGTCGCTGACGCAGTGGTGTTTAGGAGCTCTACTGCCACAGTGTAAAGAAAATCAAATCCAGTCACTTTGTAGAACAAACTTCTTTCCATGATTCAGCTTGTTTTTAATTATTGAGTTTTATTTTATATTGTGTGTAAAATTAGTGGTTGTTTTAGTAAAGACACTGTTCAAGCGTGGATGAATTTAGACAATTGTCCTTTTGTTAAGATGCTCACCAAGCATACAACAGAATATTTCTATGATTAAAAGAGGACCAAAGGAAAATCAGCTGAAAGTTCTTGCTTTACCCTTTAACTCACAGCTCAAATGTTTGGCAGACGTCAATAAATTCAGGAATATTTAATGCATTAAAAGCATATCATTTATTGTTTCTGTCAATATTTCAGGATACAAGAAAATTGCAAACAAACCAAAAGACCTGATATTTTCTTTGTGTGGGATTTAAAGGTGTAAAAAGCTAAAATGTATTATAATCAACTCCATCATTAGGATTTTTAATTGCTTGACCATTTACTGATTATGTATATATATATATATATATTTCTATATTATATATATATATATTTCTATATTGTTCCCTAAAATGTTTACGGAATCAAACAATGATTTTTCTTATTCTAATTCTTAAATATTAACGATGAATTGCATTTACTGATGACCTCTACCAAACAGTTGAGCTGGTAGTTGCAGGGTTAACACGATCACTCTCTGAACTCTGACACTACTTATTTACAAAGTGTAGTCTGTATTGTAGCTTTTTCATTTTTCATGCAGAAACCAAACAAACCATGCAGATACTGTATTTGTCTGTGAACCTAAATATGGTGATACCAGAAAGACTTAATCTTAAATAATCAGAGAAAGAACAACAGTGGCAGTTCTGGCTTTCAGTGAACAACATGAGAATGGAAGCATGGTGTGCTTTAAGTCTTGTGACTTACTGCATGTCCTATGACTTGAGTACTGTGCATAGGCACATTGCAGTTGTGATGTTAAAACAATATATTTTGAACACCTATCAATATGTATTATATTGTCCCTCCTTTTATAGTGCTTTAAAACTAAATCCATAATTTCAAGCCTGAATTTAAGGCATAGTTTCCGTCAAATAAGTGCATGAGCTTCGTAAAATCAGTGCTTGTCGAGGCACAAATGAAATGTTTAACACTGAATATTTTCCAAAGTCTTTCAGATCCCTCCCCATCTGTGACTGCCAGACACTCCAGGAGTATCAGCTCCACTTTCCCTGAAAAGAATTACAAAACAATCAAGCAGAACAATCCAGAAGACATACTGCTCAAAGCCAAACAGGTGGCAGACGATGTAAGTGGCAGACTCACATCAGCCCAACATCTCTGAGGGCAGGGAAGTACAAGCCATCACATGTTCATCCATCCTTTACTCCGTCTCTCTCTTCTCACACTCCACACAGAACACACTCACATGGTCTGCATAGTGTGTGGTGTGTTTCTGGGCTCCTAGCAGCACATTGTGATATAAAGCCTCTTCAACAAGGCTCCATTCTTCCTCAGAGCCAGTGTTGGTGCTGATGGGAGCAGCCAGAGCTCTGAATTACCACTCGGACAGCCCTTTCCTCACTGTCGCTATTCATAGACCTCTACAGCCAAACACACACACACACACACACACACACACACATACACGCGCACACACACACACACACACACACACACACACACACACACACACACACACACACACGACTCCCTCTCCCTACAGTTTTCCATCACTGCTTGAAATGCTCATACACTCCCCTCTGATAGACCATCTGTGGCTTTAAACCACACTGGGCTCTGTGTTCATGTGTGTCTGTGTGCTGAAGGATTTGTGCTAATTTACTGAAAACAAAAGCAAAGCTCGCCTCGGAAATCTGAATTCAGGAGAGGGTGGGCGCAAGTGAGGAGCAGGATGGAGGAAAGAAAGGAAAGAAAACAAATGGAAGGAAGGATAAGAAGTGATCAGGTCATTACCTCATCGCCTTTTTTAATCCAGAGGCTTTTTCTCACTCTAAATCCCTTCCTCTGCCTTGAACATTTTCCTCTTCCCTCTTTTCCTGAGCGCTTCTTATCCCTCCTGAACTCAGTTTAGTTCCTTTACCCTTTGACTCTTTTTCTTTTACTCTTCTGCAAACTAACAGGACAGCCTGGGCATATAAGGATTTCAAATCATTGTGACTGGTAGAACTGGGGGGCAGAACTTAATTATCATAACAAAGTGACTTTTTTGCTCTTTGCAAGAACTTAATCTTACCGCAATGTGTTTTTCTTGGATGCCTCCCTTGATGCACCTAAGTAGAGTCAATCCCTTCCTCAGGGACTACGGGGAAAACAGTATACATTGTTGTGCAAAATTAACATTGACTTTAATTGCTTTTATTGATACACACCACTTAAAAATGGGCCTACACTTGCATCCTAGTTCAAAAAACTGAAAGTATACACTTATTAGTTACCATTGTCTAATTTCATACAAATTAGAATCTCATGAAATTGAGCTTTAAAGACCTCTGATCCCCCAAACAGCAGTGTATTACAAACTGACATTATTCTTTAGAGGATATTACCAAGTCAATGAACACTTCAGAAAACTATTGTTAGTTTATACTGTTCATTGCTACATCTACAAGTGCAAGTTAAAACTCAACCATGTAAAGGAAACAGCCTTAGGTACAATGTTGACTTTTCTGGACCAGAGCTCATCTGAGGTGGGCTGACGTGAAGTTCAAAGTGTGCTGAAGTCGATATTTCAAATTGTTTTAGAAAATAATGGACCTGATATCCTCTGTGATAAAGAGGAAACGGACCATCCAGATGGTAAATCAAAAAATCCCCAACCAAGATGGAATGGGGGTGTGTTTGTGCCCATGGCATGGGTAACTTGTACATCTGTGAAGGCACAGTTAATGTTTAAAGGTACATACAGGTTTTGGAGCAACATGCTGCCATTCAAGCAACATATTTTTCAGGGACGTCCCTGTTTATTAGACGAGAACAATGCCAAGACACATTCTGCATGTGTTATATATTCAAAGTAAAGCCCCAGTCACACATTCCCGTTTCTCATGGCGATTGTGCACAATTGTCATAATCCTGATGAAATGTGTTTTGGTTGTGGTGCATGCACTACTTGGTCTGGATCAGCCTTATATAGTCGTGGATGAACGGCGGGGAACGTGGAAAGGTCCCGACAATTTTGAACTGTTCAAAACAGTACAGCGGGATGGAAGCCTAATGCAGTCCTAATGTGAACGGTATTAGCGTGGCATGTACGGAGCTCAGTCGGGCTGATCGTGGCTCAATCCTGAAAGCTTTCTGAGGACGACTGACAAGGATGTATCCGTTTGTGCCCCGACTGTGTCCCGTTCAAGATGGCTCAAGCAACGGGGCTCAGTCAGGGCTTACGTGACGCGAACTGAGCTCGAGCGGGGCTGACGTCGTGTCAGCGGGATGAAAATTCATGGAATCCTCATCATATCGCTTTATTAACCTAACTGGAGCGGGACGAACGCCCCCTGAAGCGCTGTAGAAGCGCCACTGATGTTGTATTTACGGGGTGTGTCCAGGGGTGAGACAGTCATTTAATCCCGTATCATAGTGATCACACCAGCCTCGTCAATCATGGATAGTCGTGCACAATCGCTATGAGAAACGGGAATGTGTGACTTAGGTATAAGAAAGTGCAGGAACTAGACTCGCCTACCAACAGATCAGACACTGTGGTAAACATGCCCTTGGCCCAGGCTTTTTTGAACATGCTGCAGGCATCACATTCAAAAAAAGTGAAAACTTGCCAAACTGCCAAACAAAAGAACCAGAGAATTTGTGTTTTGTTTTTGTAGTGTACTCAATTGAATAAAGACTGAAAATGATTTGCAAATGACTGTCTGTTTTTATTCAAATGTCTCAACTTCATTGGATTTGGAGGTTGTACATGTAAACCAATTTTTGCCAATCTCAAAGCTGTCAGACACTGGCACCAAGCCACGCTGAACTGACCAGACTGAGAATACAGGTGAATCTGGGTATATGAAGAATGGTAGGCTTTTTGCATTAGTGATGGTAAACATACTGCAACACTTACTGAAATGAATCCAAGTTCAACCAAAAACAAGCCCTTTAAATGACCTTTCTTCCCCACTCTGATGTTCAGTTGATCTTCAGCAAGTGGTCTTGATCATGTTTTCCTGCCCTAATGCACTGAGTTACTGCCATGTGAATGATTAGCTTTGAGCATTACCAAGCAGTTGAACAGGAAAACCCCATAAATAGGCTGCTATTGATAAAACTGAGAAGAGGAAAGTTAAGAGCAAGCTTCTTTACTCCAGCAACCTCTGAAAGTTATCTACCTGTGTCTGTTATGTGTGAGGGGGAGAAATTCTGAGGGATTTGAGAGAATATTCAGATCAGCAAAACAGCAGAAGTGTATACTGTTCTTGATTTGAGAACATTTTCCCCTGTCAGAGCACTGAAAATCTACTGCTGTGAAATATAAAACAAGAACAAAAGACTCTGATGCATAAATTATATGATAAATGAAAGAGAAAAATTATGTGTTTGCGGGAAAAAGGTGACAATACAAACACAAATTAGCACATTAAATATAGAAAAGGTTGACAGTCATAAACATGAAAATCTGTCGGAGAGCAGAAAAGTGGAACAGATAGAGACAAAGGAAGTGCTGATTTAGTGTTAATAATTGAGATAAATTTAACCAGTCGTCAGTGATGTCTTCACTAAATAAAGAAGAGATACAAAGCTGCAGGCTTCACTGATTTATGATGGTTCATTTGCACAAACATATCTGATTGACCTAAACTGAAGCACTAATTCATAACAGTTATCAGATAATATGGTAATTAAACAGGCTTGATTACATGCTTTTTTAAAAACCGCTACTTATCTGATTTTTTTTCTATTTTCAATACTTTAACAACTGCCACAAAGGCCCTCTGAGGTCTGATTATGCTCCACCTTATTGTGAGGAATTTCCAAGTTAAACTGACATTTGCAAATGTTGTGACCTTAGAAAATCCAGCTGAATAATTATTCAACCTCAGTTGGCATGTCTGTCACTTAAAAGTGCAGAATCACCCATTAGAGACACTCACTGGGGACAGTTAAGCACCTTGCAGACACAAAGCGATACCCAAATGTATTCTGCTTCAGCCTGCTGTATGAGCAGAGTGGGTGAAATTATAACAAAACTTTATTAAGCTCGTCCTCGGGGTCTTTTTATCACTCAATCATTGATCTTTGTGAGGCCACTAGCTTTAGGGTAAAGACAACAGATACTGTATGTTTGGTGTAGGAGCTCAAAGCCAGGACTACTGATGTGTCTGCATCATGGCTAACAGCTAATAGGACTGAATGCTCCACCCATGTGTCTCTCTAGGGTCATTCATAACATCTGTATCTAGCATTCAGATACCAAGTTGACCGCACTTTGTTTGTACCAAATATGCAATAATATAGATGGATCCACTTAAATGGTCAAGTTTTACTTGACTGGTCTGTGACTGGAACATGCCTAGTGATGTGGCTGTAATGAGGTCTGCAATGATGTAAGAAACACGTGGTTACAGGTTAACAGGTTAATGCTACTTAAATGGCAGTGCATTCAATTTACCTCTAACCTTGAGTGTGGAAACTGGAAACTATGCCACATCCCAGACAAATGTGTCCCAGTTGCGAATCAAAGTCAGGGTACCTGAAGATTGTCTGATCCCTGAGTAGAGATCCTGACTGAATGTGGCCTTGCCAATGAAGTATCTATTTGGCAACTGACCCACCATAAGGGCAAAGGTTTAGGCCAATTTCAGGCAAACTATGTTCCAAAAACATGTCCCATCATAAAGTCAAACCACAATTTCTTGTTCATTTGTACCTTAATACTCACCAGTTCTTATTAAAGCAGAAAAAATAAAAACAATTGTCTGTTTCAAAGTGAAAAACTCCTCTGTAATGGTATAATTCTTTTTTAGTTATGCTTATATTGTGAATGGAACCATTTATTTTAACAATTCACACAACAAGGTTTGGTATGGTCAGCCATGCTACAACCTGTATTTTTTTTATTTTGCCAGCTCCAAAGCCCACCTTATTAATGTCTTGTTTTATGATATTGTTGCTTTGGTTTTATTTTTGGCATTTTTTGCCCTTGGCCCCGTTTACATGGGTCAAAAAAATCCTATTTACAATCAGATTGAAAAGCCAATCAGATTAGAAATGTCTCATGTAAACACCTTAGCCAATCGGATTCACCCGGATCGGATTGTAAGAGGTAGTCTACGCCGATTGATAATCAGCTCCATGCTTCATGTAAATGGCTGAGTGGAGCAGATTGGGTTCATAGAGAGGATTGTTCGGTCTGCACAGGCGCTCCGTAGTACGTAAGAGGCACGTATGCAGAGCGTGCCCAAAGAAACCTGGTGAACAAACAAATGAACTGGACGGTGGAGGAAACAAACTTTTTAACAGAAAGCCTGCAAGAGTTAAAAATGACTTCAGAACCTCAAATTAATGTTACCATAAAACAATAACATGACAAAACACGACGTGGATCCATCTTTCTAGAGGTAAACAGGAAGCAGGAAGTGCACCTCTTCTTCTCTTACACATTTGCAGGTAGCAGCAGAGTGACCTTCTGCGCATTGCAATCGGATTCAGCTGGGGCCATGCAAACGCGGATTGAATGTGGATCTCTTTACTCGAAGTTCATGTATACAGATTGAATCAGATTCACTTAATCTGATCGATTCCAATCAGGTTGAGGAAAACTACCCATGTAAACTGGGCCAATGAGTCACAGGGAAGTGGATAGAGTTGAGAGTTTGGGAAAAAAGAGAGTGTGGTATGACACACAGGCCACCTAAACCAGGCCAGCCATTTTGAAAGACTATAGCCTGTACACAGGATGTGAAAATTAATTGTGAGACCACCAGCATTTCACGTCTGAGAAGAGCCCATTCACAAGTCCTACCAGGGGTCTAGCCTGTTAAGTGGTAACCTCGCTCTAATCCGCAACAGTAGTGAGCAGCCTAAAGCAGCACAGACCAAACAGCATCTTTTTGAGCAGGAGGAGGGACGAGCTACGAGCAAGAGGAAAGAGAAAGTGACTTCATATACAGGAATTGACATAGATGCTAGCAGCTTCAGTAGCAATTTTCACTCTGGTTCATGCACATTGATTTTCATGATAAAGTATGTTAACAGTCAATGTTAAAAAAAATAGTATTCAGATCCACTTACTCTGTGTGAGATGCTCTGTCAAAGCTTCAGTTAATTTAAGGCCCCCTTCCCCACGTAGGTCTGGTCTGTTCTGATTGGTTGAGCAGTCAACTTTGTGATAATTGGTCAGTCTACCACAGTTAAGCACCATGTTATAATTGATTTGTTTACAGTCTACAGTATAAGTCCTGCACTGGGCTTACCACCCAATAGCCTACAGGCTTGAACTTCTAATGGGAAGGTAGTAGTAAGTACAAATCAAGATGCCACGTACATTGTTGCCTTGCAAGTAGTTGTTTTTCATCATCATTCACAGGAAGAGACTTCTAAATCATACTTGAGGGCATATAAAACTTCAAAAAGCACAATTTGACCCCTTTAAATTCCAAAGAATGAATGAAAAACCAAGAAGGAAGTGTTAGTGAAAGGGAAGGAGCAAAACGAGGAAAAGCTGGGGATAACACAAATCCTCCCCTCCTACAGGCTGTAATCGCACTTTTATAATTGACGTATTCGCAGATAGGAGAGCGCTCCCCAATGCTGCCTAATAACTGCATAAATCAGCAGGCTGCCAGCTTTCGCTTTCTTCCTGCACCCTGCTAATCACAGCTGTAAAGCAATATCCGCCCTCAGAATCCCACATTCAACTCTCTTTGTGTGTGTGTGTGTGAGAGTGTGTGTGTGTGTGTTTTATGTTTCAAGTAAGGTAGAAATATTTTGGAATATTAAAATTGCTTTTAAGCTTTTTCAGCTTTCATGTGCAGGAAGGCACAGTTCTCTTAAAGTAGCAGTGATGTTGGTGAGGATCTGGTGTAAGAGGTCTATGAAGGTTCCTCCTGCAAGGTTGAAGGTGTTGGTGAATAATGTAAATTATTTTTTCAGATGAAGGTGGTTTGTATGAGGTACATGGCATGAGCCTGAACATGTGCCACAGTGTCACAGCTCAGATCTCTCTCTGTTCAGAAACCTCAGGACAGACAATAATGCTGTAAATGGTGCCGGATTCTCTGCTTCATTAGAAGAATTGTGGGTGAAAACAGGACACCAAAACAGTTTTGGGGTAATCACATGCTACAACCACTTTGTTAACATCCACTTAATTTTCCACTACCAAGTCACTGTGATAAGGCACCATTTTGAGATGCAGCACAGCCTGCTTGTCCTTCCTAAAGCAACTAGTTTGCTTCACAAGAGGAAACAACCACTTGCAAATGGAATAAATGAACATTTTTTGACACAAGTATGGTCACTGTTAACTTTAGATACTTTGGAATACTTACATGAACTGACGTACACTCAGGAAAAACTTCTGTAGATGAAGAGTAGACAGGGCTGGACTGAAAATGATTTAATTTGCTTTGAGAACTGGAAGACCAGCAAAACCCAGGATACCCGTTGCTTTGTCGTGAGCTCATGTCCTCAAACTGGATGAAATAAGAGTGTGACTAGGAAAAGAGCTTTGTTGTTGTAAAGGACATTTATAACTTTACAGACCAACAATTATACGCTGTTGGAGTTCAGGCTCTTCCTGTGAATGATGATGGAAAACATCTACTTGCAGGCCATACCCCCTGCTGAGAGGAGCAATTGTGAACGATAGTGTTGGTGTGTTACGCTGGGCAGTGTGCCTGAACATTATGTGGATAATATCAGGGGTGCATGTGTGAAATGGACTACTGATACTTTAATAGCATATCTTTCAGAGTCTGTCAAAATTTATATACATATAAATATAATGTAACTTACATCTAAATTGTTTTTTTACTCTGAGGCCAAGTAGAGTCATATGTATGGAGTGAGAAGTTAAAGGGAGAAAAGAAGCATTGAAAGTGCACATATTCATATATTCAGTCTTTATTGCAGTCTGCTTTGAAACTCTACAGGGTTACTACTCGTACTTTGAGCCTTTTATTATGGGTCAAAAGAAAGCATGAATTATGCAGCAAGTGGAACAAAAAAAGTGCAGATCAGGTCTCTTTGACTACTGATGGAAACAGTCTTGTGGAAAAAAGTCCAAAAGACATGACAAGAAAAGCTCCAGAACCTAGATCGACCCTTTCTTCAAACTTTTGCTTTAACTGTAAATCTTTCTACCTTATGCTGAGCCCCGCACAATATTACAGCTAGGTATATACATGTGTTTACATATATATCTATATCTATTATATACAGTACAGGCCAAAAGTTTGGGCACACCTTCTCATTCGATGTGTTTTCTTTATTTTCATCATTATTTACATTGTACATTCTCACTGAAGGTATTAAAACTATGAATGAACATGTGTGGAATTATGTACTTAACAAAAAAGTGTGAAATAAGTGAAAACATGTCTTATATTCTAGTGTCTTTGAAGTAACCACCCTTTGCTCTGATTACTGCTTTGCAGACTTTTGGCATTCTCTTTATGAGCTTCAAGATTTAGTCACCAGAAATGTTTTCCACTTCTCAGGTGTGCCTTTCCAGGGTTAATTAATGGAATTTCGTGCCTTTTTAATGGGGATGGGACCATCATTTGTGTTGTTCAGAAGTCAGGCTGATGCACAGCCGACAGCCCTATTAGACACTTTTAAAATTAATATTATGGCAAGAACCAATCAGCTAAGTTAAGAGAAACAAGTGGCCATCATATCTATCATCTATCATCTATCATCTATCATAGATAGATAGATAGATAGATAGATAGATAGATAGATAGATAGATAGATAGATAGAGAGATAGATAGATAGATAGATAGATAGATAGATAGATAGATAGATACTTAAGTCCAGGCAAACCAAAGCAGTCATTTTTTTGTGCAGTGACCATCAGATATATTATCTGGACATCACATAGTTCATTTGATAAAAATAATAATGAAAGCACATTGAATTGCCACAAAATAAAATATTACAGCTGCACTACAGGAAATATGCAAAGTTCTGAGCCATCATTAAAACGGCTATTTGATTCAGTTTTCCATGCCAGTTTGACAATACCAGAAATATCATTACAAATATGAAAAGATGGATTGTTAATTCACTCATATGTTGTCAGATGAGATATAAGAGAACGAAACAGCCAAAAGTTCGGGAAGATTTAAGGAGTGAAAAAAGAGGAAGAGGAGAAGGACGCATGAAGGACGAGGGGGGGAGAAACAGGAGTAGACAGGAAACTGTACTTCCAGAACAGAATGAAAGGTGAGTGACAGCGAGAGACTGGCGAGAGGAAGGAAAGAGGAAGGGAGAGGAAATAATGGAGTGTAAACACTGTGGAGAAGAAGTAGCAGAAAGGTGTATGAGGTGACAGTGAAGTCAATGACAGTGAAACTGGTGCATCAATATCAATAAGCACCTCTGTATACGGCTGCACAGTGGTGCAGCAGGTAGTGCACATGTCCTACAGAAAGAAGCTTGCTTGTTCGATCCCATGTCAGATAGAGCCTTCCTCTGTGGAGTTTACATGTTCTCCATGTACATGTGTGGATTTTCTCTGGGCGCTCTGACATCTTCCCACTGACCAAAAACATTCTCATCAGGTTAGCTGGTGACTATGAATTGCCCATTTGTGTGGGTGTAAGTGTCAAAGGTTGTTTGCCCCTCTATGTGGCCATTAATTCCCACCAATCTCCCAGCAGTGGAAACAAGTGACAAAAAAAAACTATTTACAAAAACTATGCACAAAAATAGTTCAAACTGAAATGGACTCTTCAACAACCCCAAACTACAGCTGAAAAAACAGTAACAATGTAGACAATATCCAAAAAAATTAAATCCAGAGAACTTTCACGAACAATGGACTTTTCCACTCTACAAATAACTGGCATGTATCACCTTCTCTCCACACTTACATGGACAACATGGCTGCCTTTCAAATAATTAGCCGCTCCCATTGGGTGTGGCACATAAAGAGTGGTTAATCACAAAAACAAGGTTTCTTTCAGTGGAATAAACCTAAGTTGCCTCCACAACCTACTCGCAGGTTAAGAAATATTTCTGTTATATTTTACCCAATTTAAATGTTTGAATGTGTGTCGAACAACGAGTGTGCACCTTCGTGTGAACTACAGGACCTGTGGGATGGCGAATTAAAGTGACAATTGTGACCGCTGCGATGAACCAGAGTGGAGCAAGCTACATGTGTGGCATGTGGTGTGTGGCATGTAGCGTGTGTGTGTGCACTCTATCTGCACTCAGTCTCAGGGCCACTCTGTCACAGTCTTATTGGAACAAGGACCTAGACTGAAACAAAACACTACTTCACAATAATGTTTTGGATACATCATCAACACAAACACACAAAAATCATGAAAACAGCAACAGGTTAGCATTACTCACCATCTCTACAGCAGATCACAGACTCGACAAGTTTGACTGATTCAAAAACTTTAGTTTCCAGAATATACTCTAGCTTGTTAAACCAGGAGAATTTATCCTTTAGAAGGATCCTTTTTCATTGCTGACTGTTTCCCTGGAGACATTTCTACAGATGTTGAACTGCAGCAAGTTAGCATGCTATCTGAAGTCCTCTGTGGTTGACTGTGGAAAATAATAAGCATTAAAAGCTGCTGACAAATATGCTGTTTAGATCTATTTTTAAACTCTGCTATTAATGAGTTTTTTTCTGGTGGGCAGCTTAGCCTGCTAGCTTCCCTCTTATAACACACAGCATCACTCTAGTCATAGCAACACTGGCTGTGACACAATGGAATAAGGCCAGCTCAGAAAATTTGTTAAACTCGACCTGAACTCAGCCCAAAATACTGCCTTGTGAACATGAAATGATCCAGAGGAGGCTTTTTCCAGCAACCTCACAATACGATCCGTATCCCAACACTGAGGCAACAATACAATATGTAGGCCTGTCACGATAACAAATTTTGCTGGACGATAATTGTCCAAAAAGTTATTGCTGATGAACAATATTATTGTCAATACTGTTTTGAAACATCATTTTTTCATTAATGTAATTATAACACGTCACAATAAAGTGAGCACAACGATTCAAAGCCAATGCACTTTAATTTCTTAAGAGTATTTAACTGTAATTGGAAGGTCAAGAGCTTTTAAATAAGATAAATTCAACAAACAAACTGCATGTAAATAAAAATCATTATAATAATCAAAAACAATAAAAAAAATAGACCCTGACTCTAAAAAGAAAAAAACGAAACTCCAATGGAAACACACGCAACAATAAAAATAATACATAAAATGTAGTTTATACAGTTCCTGAATTGTTTGTGACAGAAACGTTCCCCCAGTCAATTCGTACTGTGTGTCAAACGTTTGTAACATTGCCGGCTTTTCAACCTTATTGAAGGGTTGTATTTGTTTTGCAATGTAGCGAGCGACACAGTCTGTGGGAGCGCACCATTTTGAGCTACTTTATTTGTATTTACTTTGCCGACCAAACGCCTCAGTAGCATCTCCTCATCTTTGTTGCCACTGCTTTCAAACAGAAACAACATATTGGCTCGTCAGTGTTCATTGGGCTCACACCTTGTTCAATCTGTTTAAAACCAAAATATTCCCACACTTGGACTGTGGCAGCCAGCTTAGGAACTGAAGCTTTCATGCAATCAGTCATATGTGTGTATGTTTCCATGGCACTCCTCACAACGCTCACTTACAGCTCTTTATGTACGCGCAAGCGGCACCACCTCCCCCCACATAGCTTGAATGACTGACAGATTGATCACTCCCCTCTTTCCGCTACTGAACCAACGCGTCCAGGAGTTGGGAAAGATGAACCATCTTCTCATCTAGCCTGTTTGGTAGAGAAAGAGGGGAGGAAAACAATAACACATTTGTGTGTCAATTTATCGAGGCTGTCAAACTTACCGAGGACATTGTTATTTATCGTTCGGTTAATTGATTTATTGATTATCGTGACAGGTCTAACAATACGTATCCCAATACATGTGAACACTGATTAACAGAACTCCAGAGATGTTTTGTTTTGTATAACAACAAGAAAAAGAACAAGGAAGACCCTACAACTCATGAAACTTAAATTCAAGTCCTCAAAGTTGGTAGACCTAAGTTCAAATTTGGGACGTACTTTATCATGTAGGCTTCCACTTGGAACCTTGGTGCAATTGTTAACATTATCCAAAGTGTATTGCCAACAACTGTCAAACATTGAGGCTGTAAAGGTTCTGTAGAATCTGCAACGATATATGTATCATCAAGGAGTGCATGACCATATTTTACAGTAATAGTATTTTGAGAACAAGCCTAAAATGATCCAAAGAAAATATGCCAGTTTGGTGTCGTGTTTTTCTAGGCCAAATTGGAACAAAGCAACCAAAGCACAGATGTAAAAAAACATCTGAAAGGCCAAAGGAAAGAGTTAAAGACTGAAACATGAAGATTTGCAGAGTTTTGAGGTAGACATTGAGCTGCAGTAGATGATGTTGCCGAAGAGGACAGCTTGGAGGGAGCATGAGAGTTTAAATAGGAGGCTGGTAGTGGCAGAGAGGACACCCACAGTAACAGCAGCCTATAATTGTTCTTCATGCCTGGGTCCCCATTCGTCCCACTGCCTGGTCTACTCCCAGGAGATTCTGTAATGTGTGTGAGAGGGAGTGTGTAGCAAAGTAAGACATCCAATTTTCAACCCAGGAAAAGGTCGGGGAGTTTAAGAATGAGCAGGTCACTGTGAATTTGTTCTCAGTGTGAGACACATGCATATCATTTATCATTTTTGTTTAGTGTTAGCAGAGTGTGTGTTTCCTCTAAGGCCATACATCTGGAAAAGACAGTTTAAATATTCTTCTGTGTGAATGTGCACGGTCTCATTTCCAGCAGAAGAGAGGTCAGGGGCCACGCTTCAGGAACCACATCGGCATTTCAAACCCAACACTGCTCCTTGAAAATGTTTAATTCAGCCCTCTCCACTGAATCCCCCGAGAACGGGCCGGCAAAAGAGTGAGAAACAGAAGGAGAAAAATCTAAGAAAAGCTGTCAAGGGTGTCAGTCTTTGTTTAGGTTTCTACATTTTTTTCTGTTTTTTTCACTCAAGCATCACTTTTGGTTTTGTTTACCCAGAAGCTGAATACCTTCCAATCTGCACACTTCCATTTAAAACACACCTCAATAAACCCGTCTCCCTCTTGAATTTATTTCAAATATCCTTGCTTTGTTTTGGCAGATGGAAGACTAAACATTAATTAACACAAGCTGAGACAAACATTACTTTAATCCTGTAAAATGACAAATTTGAAATAACATTTTATAAACTGGAAACAACAAAAATCTCAGCCAAAACACACCAACCATTTACCCCCACAGTCAGTGAAAAATAGACGAAGATGCCCTTTTATCAGGTTTGTATATGGCCCCAAATATTTTCCTACCCTAAGAAAAAAAGGGAGTTTTTGAGATTTGCCAAACATCAACTCTCAGGACAACGTGTTGGTCTTTAACAGGTTTAAACATTTAAAGTTCACCTTTCAGTCAGCAAACGCCTCAGGCTGGGCACACACTCAGGGTCAAAGTGATGCCCAAGAGAATTTATTTTATGAGGCCCTCTCTACCTCCGCTTTTGAAGTAAAACAAAATAATTCAAACTGGTAAGAGTAAGTGTAAGACAGTTATACACTTCTGTAACTTCTGCCTTGGATAAAAACCTCTAAATCTGTGTTCACACCGAATGCGACTTTGCAACTGAAATTGCGTCAACCTCCCAAGTAGCATCACCTGTCCATGAATACTTAAGTATGGTCACTGATGCGTCGCCGTCGTTCAGAGACATCACATCTGCTGGAGTTTCACCTTGATCATGTCATATCATATAATTGGATCTACTAGCTGACATTATTCCATCCTTTTCACTCACCTACCAACCACAAAACACTGCAGCTGTAGGCCCTGCAGCAGCATCGCCGGTGAGTTCTCTCAAGTTTGTCTAGGTAGAACTAATGTTTTTACTAGCTAATGTTTCCTACACGGACAGATTGTCACCCTGTGAGCTGGAAAAAAACAGTCTGTCACAGGTCCCATAGCACACCAATACGACACTGATTGGCTGTTGCCCCACAGCCATACGCAATATCACCTGAAGTCCAAACTTTTGAACTGTGGCAACCAGGAGACCAAACGAAGAGCAACTCGGTCACCCAGAGCGCGTCCGTTGCATGACAGGAGGGTTAACCCTGCCCCATCACAGCTGTACATTGACTTTACATGGAGAGTTGTCGCCCAGATCGCACAGTCACATTCAGTGTGTAGGCAGCTTAAGGCACTACAAGTTCCAGTGACTGGAAGCTGGCTGTAATTGGCTGAAAGTTAGCAGGCAGCTGGCTTGAAGGATAAAATTGAAGCAGCTGGATCTGTATATAAACAAAACTGCGCATAACGCCAAAGGACACAAACGTGCAAAGTGCAAGTAAGCTTAAGGACATCATGGAAGCAAGACTAGCAAGTTGAACTTCCTCCAGCTCATTTTCTGTCATGTTCTTTTTATGAGTAAGTTGTGTTTGATCACATGAGATTACAAGCTCTAAAAACAGAAAACATAAGCACTAAGTCTGCTTATGTCAGTCTGCTTGGTTTCCACATTTATGGAGAGTTTTGCATTTCAAGAGGCATATACTGATGATGATGTGATAGACAGAGATTATTAATGGATTTCAGAATGGCCCTAAGAGGTATCTGCTCAGACGTGTCAGGGCTTAAAATACATGTAGTAGGAGTAGCATCCACTTCATAGCTCTACTGCTCTGGGGCTGTTTATTGTAGTCTGGCTCTGAATCCTCACAGAAGAGCCAGGCAGATACTATGAAGAGCTTGACTGCATATTCCCAAAAAAAGATTATAATTATTATTATTATATCAGAGCTCAACTTCAGCTGCTCTCTTCACTGCAGCACTTCTCTTCCTCTTTGAAGGACACTGCTCAAATTAATTCAATGAAAGAGCATGCGTCACTTTGCTTTGATATGATCCTTAGAGAGTGTGTGTCTGCACGTATAGAGGACATGGCTTGTTTGTGAATATGCCCGTGTTTGTGTGTTGCATCATGGGAGTCTCCTCAGTGTCCCTGTGTCGCGGTCTGCCTGTGGTGATAAGCTGATGATGAAAGCCAGAGAGTCTGTGTGTGCGTGCTTGTTACCTGGGCCTGCTGTGAGTTGCCAGATGAGGGGAGTGGGTTGGACACCATTGGTCCAAAGATGTCCAGCTCTTCATTGGCAGGTGCAGCGCCACTCGGGCTCTTCCCACCTCCTTCTGGAGCATCTGAGGGACAGAGGAGATTTACAAAGAAATTAAGTTAAATTCAGACAGACACTGTAAGTTTAGAAACTTTTTGTGTTTATCAAAACAGAGAAAACTGTTCAGAAATGAGTAAATGGACCAAAAGTTCCAACGATTGTGTACAGACATCTAAATGTGGTCAGAGGGAAAAGGTCTTGGAGTTTGTTTTGCAGAATCTAATTGAGCATTTAATACTTCTTCCATCTATTGTGGATTCAAGATTTAGAGAGTTTCACAGTAAAACTAGACTGATTACAAGTACAAACCCCAAAACCCATTAAGTCGGAACATTGTGAAAAGCACAGATAAAACAGAAAATAGTTCTGCAAATCCTTTCAAAGTAAGTTTAGTCAAATACACTACAAAGACAACGCTGTCACCAGAAACTGAAAGCTTTTCCCTTTGCATTCTCAAAATTGCTCTGCATTCATATAGAGACAGTGTGATAAAGATGTGCATTCACACAGATCAATGAGAGCAGCTAAAAACATAGTAGCATGCATTTCAGACTAGCAGTTGGCGATGTATGTTTTAGTGAAACAGTGGAGTTACAACACACATCTGGTGAAGACAAGCTTTCCACAAACAACAATGGCAAGAGGACACAAATGCGTCTATATTGGTCAGAGTACTGATGCAGCAAATCCACATTTTGTTAAGGAGCAATAGCAACCAAGCCCAGTTAGCAGCACACATGCTGCTTGGTAGTCGGCCATAGTTGGTTGTTCTAATGTGCATGTGTGACCTTTATCTTAAATAGTATTGCGCATGTGCGGTGCACCCCTGTTTTCCTGAAAAACTGAGATTCCTGTATACAAGAAGATGACAATAAAAAAAAAAAAAGTGTCAAAACTTTTCACTCTGGACCTCAGTTTCAAAAGTTTGTGGATTTAGGCACTGGGCACCTTTCCTGTGTAAACAGAAGGTGCAAAAGCAATGAAACCTCTCTGTTTTGGGCTGTTTTGTTGTGTAAATGGGCCGTTAATGATCAGTGTTAAACTTCTTTTGCAAGGATTCATTGATTTTGAAATCATATCTTTATATTTTTTAGCTGAATGGTTATTTTCAGTATGCAGCTCAATACTTTTACCAAATAAATGATTTAAAAAAAACACAGTAGCAAAGCTTAGAAAAAGGCTGTTGTAGAGTACCCTTGCGTAGCAGCTGCCTGATTTAATGTCTCTGATCAGCCAGAGCCATCTTGCCAAGCTCCAATCTACAATGATTGTGAGCAACCCAAAGCAGCACAACCCAATCAGCCCTTTAGAGCAGGAAGACGTGGGAGCTATAAGCTTGATGACAGCAGAAGGTGACTGCTCTTACAGAGATTAGCATAGAAGCTAACACCTCCAGCAGCATTTGTATTAGATCTGGACCACATTTGAATTCAATGACAAATAACTTTTTGCTGCTTGTTTTTGTTTGTCTTGTATGTTCAGGTATTTTGCCTCATATTTCCTTCGTGATCTCTAACCCTTGTCTCTTTTCAAGGTCTGTGTCAAGGTCCTTCCCTGTCTTGTGCGTCACCTGCTCCTGATTGTTTCCTCCCCAGTTTGGTCTCATCACTCCTCATTACCTCTTGTATTTTACCAAGTCTCTCACTGTCTCATTGCCAGTTGATTGTGCCTCACATTCAGATTGCAGCATTTTTTTTTCTCGCTCTCAAATCACACAGTCTGACCCAATTATGCCTCTGACCTTGCCTCTTGCCTCTGGTTTTGGATACCTCTGCCTGTGCTGATTGTCTGCCTGGAAATAGACTGTTTTTCTGAATTCTCGATGCTGGAGTCTGCAATTGAGTCGTGTTATGTGCGCCAAAGTTCATTGCAGTTTTGGCATTCTCAGTAAAAAAGATCATTCTGCTGCTTGTCTGACATTTCTTCATGTTACAATTCAGCCTTAATTTGGTGAAATAACCATATTTATAAAAAACAATACTACCTAAACTTATTAAAAGTCCTGTGTCCTGTAAAATCAATTTTCCTTGCTTTAATACAGCAAGAAGGGGCTTGGAGAGCAGATGAACATGAAACTTTTTAATAACCTTCTGGCTCAGAGAAATACACTGTTTCTTTAAGACACAGCTTTTGGTTTTCTTGACTTTATGAAGTCATAGCTATACAGCCTCATTCTCCTTGTGTGCTTCTGCCCATCACAGGCAGGTGCCATGACTATTCTAAAAGTCTGGTCTACAGCTAGTAACCCCTCCTCCAGCCTCCCATCATATGGGCAGCCAATTAACACAGAGCTCATTATAACAGTCTCCAGAAGTCTTCCTGCCCCCTAAGATACAAGTGTTTCCAAAGGCATGTGAAAAGAGCTGCATCTGATCCTCTACAGAGATTTCTGTTTTAATTTTATTATTAAACTTAAATCAATCCTTGCTTAATAGACACCTCACATTATGTTAATGGTCAAATACACCAGGACATGAGACCTTCAATACTTTTCAATTTACCACATCCCCAGCCGTACCTGAAAAAAGGTTTAGGATGAACAGATGCAAATGAGATAAAAACATTTTTTTTTTGCTGCATAAAATAAACTGATGTCTCCGTGCATTTGCATTTAAAGTATTTCTGTGTTTAAAAGAATTAGAAAAGGCCATTAGATCAGGGAGACATTCTTAAAAAAGACGTTACAACAAGATATTATATGTTGGAAGTATGATAGCTTCTTATGGCCCCCCAACCTAAAGGGTTTGGGACCTGTTGGCAATGAAAAAGGTTAAGAAAAATAGGTTGTTGAGTCTTGTGAAGTGTGTCAAAATGACTGACAATAACATACCAGTCTTGGACACCTATGACTCCACAACAGAAAGCCTATCAGATTTGTTTTTTGTCCTCCCTCCTAAGATTTGTCCCTCCACATCAGAGACAATGATCAATAAGAGCACTTGAAGCTCCGCATTTACGACAATGATGGATGTTAACAAACCAAGATTAGCACCTTGAGAGCTACGAGACAGAAAAAAATCTGTTGAGCTCTAAAAAACAGCATCCCTTTCCTTGTGATGTGTTGTAGATAAGCGACTATAAACTACACATAAAGAAATGTTGAAGATAAACATGCAGCACTGTGAGATACTGCTTGCTTTATCAGCATTCTAACATATTAATTAAACATCACATTTGCAGAAACAAACAAAAGTACTGTACTCTAAATACTACATGTCTTTTCACCATCTCAATGTTGCCCCTCATTTTAAAGTGTCACATCAGTCATTATATGTGGTTGGTTCCACTTGTGTTGTCCTTCATGCTTGGCAAGCAAGTCACAGCACTGGTTTATAGCTATACGGTCCCCTAATCTGACATAGTGAATATTAAAAATCACGGGTCTGACCCTTGCATAAGACAAATGCCATGCTGTACTTCCATAATTCCTTAATGTAGCTTTTAACTCTCACTACTTACATTAAAACTTGAAAAATTATGAGATCTATCATGATGAATAAAACGTGTGCTGTACATTTTAACATTTTTCACTGGCTACAGACCTTTCCAGCTATGATCCATGAATACAGTCTAAGACCTCCTAAGCTGCATACTAGCCTATAAAAACACATAATCTCTGCACTACTCTTAAAGGATAACTTAAACAGAAAATGCAGAAAGTTTTCCTCATTATTAACATGTCACTCCTGCACATTTGAAAATGTACTTGCACAATCATGGGATTCACACAGTGTGCACTCTCACATCAGACACACATGGGGCAGAGTTGATTTGCATGGTAACATTAAAAATGTAAATGAAAGCATAGGACAGCACACTGAGGGAACTAAAGAAAACTATTTTTTGTTCATCTTCTTGCAAGAAATGGTTAAAGGTTCATCAGAAAGTATTGAGGTACTGTTATTCTGATGAACACTTAAAACAGACCAAAAAATGCTGCAAATAAAAACCAAATCAAAATAAAAATCACAGATACTCAAACATAATGGTGCAATTGCGCTGACCAAACCAAAGGAACGACTCTGCAATAACTAGGAGCGAGAACAAGAAACAAGAACACAAGAAATCCCACATTCTGCTGACCCCTCTTGTGTCTGTCCACGGCTCCGCCCACAGCAGAATGTGGGATTTCTTGTTCTACGCCTCCTAGTTATTGCAGAGTGCACATTCGCTTGTTTATCAGCCGCTGCCCCGTGAGGGCACCCGTGAAGTGTATCATAGAAATGCCAAGTAGTACTGTTTAGGCTATAAACGTGCTAAATGATGTCGCTTTTGAGTAAATGGTGGACGCATTCCAGGACACTTGGATTACAGCGCACGAGCAGTATGGAGGAATATTGCCACTTTTTGTGGACTTTTAAGGACACTGTTCGTTCAGGCTCCTATTTAAGTCATGATATCAATGTCAGTGGACAGCGAGGATCCCTACAGATCTCCGGCTGCATCCTAGATGTTCCAAAACTACTCCACAGTGTTGTTGAGCATGAGGGTGAGTAGAAAATGAGGCCAAATCGTTGTTTGGGTGTAGTATTCCTTTAAGTGCTTAAGTTTGTGACATCACCATAACTTGATAAGTAATTAAAACAGTGCCAGTGTTTGAGACTAAGAATTAATAAGCAGGCGTATGAAGGGCAATTAACATGAACAGTCACTTATAAGAATTATTCAACATGACTGTGTTAATATGAAGGCATATTTAAAAACAATCCGCACAGTTCATTTAAAAATTGTCATGCCTGTTAGGCGGAAAATCCTCCAGAAATTTCTAATAGCTGCTGTCCTTAAGTAGTTAGAATTAATTTATGCTTCTCCTTTTGCCCTTGGAAAGTACTCACTGAATGACACTCAGTGAAAATGTAAATGTGTCTGGCTCTGTCTAAGAGCTGGATTTGTCACTTGTGGTTTTTATTCAAATTAATTGAATTGACAAGTATCAAGAGAAATTTTTAAAAAGCATTTAAAACTACTAACAAAGCTTTAAAGAAGTAAAGTTTTCATGGCTATGGGTTAACAAAAGAGGACAACAGTGAGATGAAGAGGGAAGTCTGCAGGTGTGTGACCCCAGGTGAATCACTGTGAAGCCCTTCATCCCTTCATCCATCCACTACCTGTTGAGCACATTTATTTTAGATTGAGGGTTGGGGAAGCCGGAGCCTAGCTGAAATTTGGGGTAGAATCTGGACTGGTCACAATTTGATCACAGGGCTGACAAGAAAAAGCTTTTTACCACTCACACACACTCCTGCTTACGAGTAATTTTAGAGTCAAGTAAAAGTGCTCAGAGATCACTGCCAAGGCGTCTCCAGAATGCACAGCTTCCAAAAAGTCAAATCTAAACACTTCTAAGGCACCCCTTTCAAGTTTTTCAGTACTTAACTGCTGTTGTAAACCTCCTACATTTAAACATCTCCAAAAGAAAAATGAAACATCAAAGTATTCCATTTGAACAAACCATCAACGCATTTCCAACATTGTTAGCAAGTTATTGTCAGATATATGGACAACTGCCCTATCTGGTCTCCACTGTTGTGTCAAGCATTTCCTTAAAATATTGTCAAAATCCATTGAGAACTTGGTGAGTTACGGGAGAAAACGTAGGGAAACTGCCCTATCTCAAAATTTTCTCAAATCCTAAAAAGATTTATAGATAGGCATCCAGATTCCTCGCCTTGCAGAGCAGACAGACCTGCCTGATCCTGAAATCCTGCAGGTCCGTCTTGCAAGCCTCCATTGTCCAACGAATTCACTCAGCTGAATTCTTAACGGCCCAATCAGGGAAGAGAGGCGGGAGCAGCCGAACCGGAAGTTGAGAACGAACATGTCGATTAGCCTATTGTCCTCATGGCTACTTCGTGAAACTTGGCGAAATCTGCCCTCCTCAGAAGTTCCTTGTAGGGATTGTCTTTGACGAGGTTCATGTCACATATAAGTGTTAAATGAATCATCTGTGTGGTTCAATTCAGTTTAAGACGATAGTATAAGGCTGTTAGCTGTTAGCAGCTAAGTTAGCCACTATGGCTAACATCCATGAACTGTTGTTAACTGTTGTTAGCTATTAGCCGCTACATTAGCCGCTATGTATGCTACATTATAGGAGGCAACCCTGCTTGATGTGGATTGGTCTGTGATGAATGTGACGAGCCAAACGATTGTTCAATCACAAGCTTGTGTTTTTATTGAATGTTCTGCCCCTGAAAACAAATTCAAAGGGCTCCTACCCAGATGGACACAAACAAACACTGGCAAAAACCCAGTCTCCTCTGGCATGATGGTTGCTACAACTGACCTGATAAGTTTGTTTATGTTTACCACACATGCACAGGAGAGCAGTGACACAGCAGCCAGCTTGCTGTGAGGTAGTAGCTCTACCTGCTGTGCCACCATACAGCAGTACAATATGAAATAAATGGGTCTAGAATCCTTATACCACTGGACCAGACCTGTCCATTTTTAATATGTATGGTGTAATGTATCACCTGTTTAGAATCTTCATTGAAATAATGTCAGATCTGACACAGTTAGAGGCTTCTGTTATATAAATCAATGTTACATCTCACTAAGTTGTTATGAGAGGAGAGCCAATGTCTCACTCTCATTGTAACCTGGTCAAGTTAAGTCTCGTAGAGGTAGGATTAAGTACTTAAGTTTGACAGAGACAAGCAGTCTGGTACATTTTGTAGCAGTAAACCCTGATCTTGTTTGCGTTTCCACTGCCAGCTGTACTTTCACTTGAGGGAAGGTATGTGAGTCGGGTGGAGAGGATCATGCCAGCTACGTAAATATGACACAGCGAAGCAGTCTAAAGCAGAGTACAATTAGTACTAGAGGATGTAATTAATCTGTGGAGCTTTGTTTTTGTGAATACATTTTTTACAGCAACAGCAGTGAATAATTCACTCTGAATTTATTTAACCATACACAGGTACATAGAGATGTATGTGTTTTGGTATTTTCACTTTCACTGTTTCCCCAAGATTTGACGATTTTTGTGACCAAGCAACAGACTTGTAGCTTCATTTTTAGGGTTGGTTTAGAAAGCTTAGCAACCCTTCAGAGGGGCATCAAAAAGTGGGACAGCACTGGTGAGTTATTTGGGTGCCTTCTCCCTTTATCAAACAGTGGAAGCACCAGTAATTATGAGCTGTACCAAGTCAAACTGAACTGGACTGCTTGGTGGAGCAGTCCAGTTCAGTTTGAAGTGCTCAGTTAAAGGTAGCTAGCCTAGAAGTGCCCCAAGAGCAAATCCTTTTTCAAGACAATTCCTAAATTGTCAGATTCAGCTTAACACTGAAATCAAATCACTTCTTAATGGTTCGATGAACCATATCCCTTAAAGTTCATTTTTTTTTGTTCTTAACTTTTTTTAGATATCCTGACAATGAACAAATACCAACAAAAAAAATAACCACCTTGGTGGGGGTCATAATCTCTCAGATGTATGAAGACTGCAACACAAGGGCCCTGTCCACACGAAGATTAGAATGTTTTCATATTGAAAAAATTTTCTGGTTAGAAAGTATTAATTTTAAGAAATGTGTCTGTCCATACGAAAACACTAAAGCACTGTAGTATATATGTCAGACCTGTAAGTGATGCTGTAATGCTGCTGCAGACATACATCAAAACCAAGGAAAAAGACATGAGGCATACACAAACATCATAAGAAATGAGAACAAACTTTGTTGTATGCTGTTCCTTGTCTTCATGTTGCTCACAGTGATCACAGAGGAGTAGAAGGTCTTGTTGTTAAAGCCAAAACAAGCTCAGTAGCTTCTGCAGCAGGAGTATGACACCATATCCTGACATTGTTTCTGGTGTTGTCAGGGTTTGCTCATGCAGTGTCAGGGACAGGCAGGCCTGTGATGTCACTGTACCTGAAACTATCTACATTTGTTGTCCATAAATGCTCAGTCTACGTTTTCAGATTTATCCACTCTGAGAGCAGTTTACAAAATTGTGCATTTTCGGTCATCTGAAACACCTTCTCTATGTGGACGAAAATCATATACATTTAAAAACTTCTGCTTGAGTGTGATGATGTATTGGATTGTCCCTCTTTTGCAGTCCATTACAATGATGGACGGCCTTTGGAATTTTCCATCAATCATCAGAAAATCTCCAATACTGACAGAAAATCTTTGGTATAGTGAGACATGGTGTTGTGTGTGTTTATTTTATGTGCATGTGTGTGAGCATGTGCCCATCTTGAAGTGGTTCAGGGTGATTATAAAACACACCCCCTGCCTGAACTTTTGGACTGTCCCCATGGTGAAGCTGTGAGTGCTCTTAAGAAGCAGCTTCACAGTGTAATAAAGGGTGGTGGGCACTTTGCCTGACATGGCAGTGATCGAAATGATGATGGTAAAGCAGAGGCCTTTTCTGAGGAGGTTCATTTCCATAGCAAAGACTGAGTGAGTGAGTGGTAAGAGCAGCAGACTTAGAGATTTAAGAGGGGGACTGACACTTATGAAGTCGTATTATCATTTACTTTTACAGAACGGACCCACCATGTCCGTCATTTCAGCCACATAAAAGCAATAATTATAATCATTATGATCGTTATTCCTAGAGCAGTTTTCACACCAGTCTACAAAAGGATTCATGTCAGAAAGACAGGCACATTCAAAAACAGAAGTAGGCATGATGAAGTATTTTAAATCTAACAGAGGAGATGATGAGAGTAATTCTTTAAATTAAGTTTAAATGAGAGCTTTAAACAAAGTTGGGGCAGCCATTCTCTTTCTTTATGTCCTGCTGTCTAAGGAAATGAGCTCCCTCTGTGTTCACCCTTTAAAAGGTTAAATTATGGATGTTTCATCACGGCGGTTATATAAATGACCTCCACACAGTTCACTCTCCTCCTCCATGCAGCCTCTCCATCAGTGTCCTCTAGCTCTCCATTAGATGACTGTACATCATGTTCTGCAGGGAGTCTCTCTGAAAACACCAGGGAGACGCTTCTCTGGACAACAGCTTCCTGTAATTACACTCACTTTAGAAGAACGGTCAGCAATTTAGTTTTTCCATTTCGTGTTTAAGCTTAACTAAGGACTGCAGAACTTGAAATGACACAAGGTTTCAGTTTGACTTTAAAAGATGAATATTTTATAAGTCTCCATCAAAAAAGGCTCCTTATGCTGGTGAGTGAGCTCGAGGGTCACCCATGAACACTGATGTTGGTAGCTTTAGTACATTTTTCACTAGTTTGTGGTAATGCAATTTTTCTGCATCAAATAGGACTTCAGAAGCTTGGCTGTTCGTTAAGCGAGTATTGCAGTAGTGCCTAGAAAAACTTCAATTACCTACGGCAAAGAGGGAGAGCAACAGGGCTTTTGTTTTCTTTATTTTCTTTGACTTAAAAGGAATACGGTTTGGTGAGAACTCTGAATCACATATACATCTAACAAGCAATTAGATTAAATCATGACATTTACTGTCACACAGTAAAGGTCTTCAGACACCAAAGGCAATGAGATTAATGGCACAAAGCTGTGAATATTTTGGTGATTCTTGATGCTCATTTCTTTTTGTGTTAAAAGGGTTGTGTATTTGCATATGTGTTATGTTCTTGGGCAGTCCCAATAAAGATGGTAAGGAAGAGATCTGTCTTTATTGAAAACTGCAACAATTACATTGAGCCAAAAATAAAAGTATGATAATAATTTTTGACTGTTTGCTTCATAACTGGGCCACTACTCAACCATCAGCCATGGAGACTGGCAGACAGCAGCTGCACAACAGAGGGATTTCTTTGACAGAAACAGCAGAGTGACATAGACACACACACACATGAAGCTGCACAGTGTCCACTCAATGTTTGATTGATTGAGTATGTACAAAGTTTCTCTATGGATAAAAGCATCATGAATGAGTGTGTCCCCTTTGCAGAACATCATTATTTATTTATTTAATTATTTAACAGGGACAGTGCACATTAATGAACATCTATTCAAAGAATAATAGATACAAATATGTCGGATTATAGCATCAATGCTAATATACATCCGTAGTCCCTAGTCAGGTAACACACAAACTTAGGATCGACCGATACATCGGCCGGCCGATATATAGGGCCGATATTTGCGTTTTTTACTTCAATCGGCATTGGCCGATTCGCGCGTGGGTTCACCGATGTATTATTCTGCGGCCTGATTTACAGACAGGCATCCACGGGCAGCTCCGTGTTGCCGGAAGATCATGTAGCGCATGTAGGCACGTTACCCGCCCCCCGCTGCAAGAGTGCTAACCATGGTGCTAACAGCAGCAGACGCTACTGAAACGTAAGTTTTAAACTTTAAATTAGCCTCGGTTAAACTTAGTTGAAATATTGTCTCCCACTTTGAAATAGGAAACATGAAAGCTAAGTGCATTTAATGCACGTGCTTGCAAATATAGTTAAGGTCGTGGGTCAGAAAAAATGTGAATGCTGCTGAATGCTTCGTCTTTAAAACTACTTAGCATAATATATTAACTGTTGACGTAGTTGTAGGCTGATGTACAGCTGTTACGATTACCAGTTTAAGGATTAATTATCAATGGCAGCGCTGTCAATTCTGTTCCATGGTGTTTGGAGGAGTTCAACTCGGTGAACACCGGGATGAGGTTAAATCCTTGCCGTGTGTTTGTGTTTGTGTGCACTCTCTCCGTCAAAGCGGAGTGGAGCAGCTATGTCTGCTATCAGGGAGGTCTTTAGCGTGCACTAGAGGAACTTTAACGATGAGAGAAATGTTTTATATGTAGTACTAAATTGTGTCAGTGTTCCTCCCTGGGATCTTTCGGCTCTATCCGTTGACGCTCGGCTCCTCCCTCGGGATCATTCGGCTCCTCCGAACGCAGCAGAGCAGGAAAGTTTGCTCATTGAATATTGTTGAATATTTATTCCTTTTAAAGTTGATACTGCCGTTTAAAACTTAAACAACTTGTGGCTTAATGTGCATATGACATCAGTTGTTTTCTTGCTGATTTATGTTCTGGTGTTGCCAAACCTGACAGCAGCATAGTAGCCAAAGACATGATCATTTTATTTTGTGCAGAAAAATTAAACCATGGCAGTCTTAAGTTATAAATGAAACACTTTCTGTTAATGGATGCTTTTCAGGTTTATTGTATATTTCCAAAAAGATTTCTGCTGGTTGATAGGTGGTGAATATTGGTGAATGGTGAACTGGTGAATATTTGTTATCATTGTGTCATTTTTTAAATGTAAATAGAGGGAGCAGAAGCAGTATCGGCCACATATATCAGCCCAAGAAAATCGGCAGTCCATAATCGGTCATCGGCAAAGGGTGATGGGAAAAAATCGGTATCGGCATCGGCCCTAAAAAATGCATATCGGTCGATCCTTAACACAAACATTATGGCAAAGACACCACACACACAAAAGCAAGACACAGAACAAGACAATGGATTATAATAGGAGCTTAACACACACATCTGTAGTATTGACACAGACCATGTGCTGCAATGTATTTATGTAGTATGACGTGATCCAGCCCTGAGCTGTGATAGCTCAAACTAAACTGTGAGTTTAAACCAATTTCTTACTTGTTTATGGTCAAAGTGCTGCAAAGAACCTAATAAAAATGCTACAGGTCTGTAAAATATTGCTGGAAGACATTAACCTTATAAGGTTTTATCAATGACAAACATGGGACAAAAAAATTCCCGATAAAAGTTTTCATCTGTAGTCAAGGACAAGTGCTTTTATTTTGAAAGTATCTGACTCATGGGGACAGTAAATAATGTTTTTTTCAAAAGCAGATGAACAAAGCTCAGGGAATAAGAGAACTACTGTTGTAGTTTAAGATTCAGACTACAGCTTGAACCAAAGACTTCTGAACACATCCATCTGAGAGCTCTGGATTAACAGATTATCTTTGAAATCATGAGCATGTTCAAAAAAATACTTTCAGCATTTTCTTTAAATGCAGCATTTTGTAATATCCCACCTATTCCTTGTTTGTTAAATTGAAAACTGCCCTTTTTACTTGAATTGACACGTTCAACACACAACAACCCTACTACTGCATTTTGCACTCATACATTATATGTTTGATATTTCCACTGATGCCTTCACCTGTTTTCATCTTTATTTTTATATACTAAACTACTAACTACTACTAAACTTGCAACTAAAAAGTTAGAAAACTGCTTCTTACTGTTCGGATGTTGTCTGGCAATGCTTTACAGTTGCAAATTAGATTTATTTAGTTCAATGTGATCATAATATCATTACAACAGTGAGCAAAATTAAGTATTTGATAACAAGAAATGAAGCAAAGAAACACTTTGATATGGTAGCACCATCTAATTGTTTTTTTAACATAACTCAAAGGTTATGCCTATGATATTTTTGTATAGAACGTCATACAGGTATTGTTGCAGACAGCCTGTCCACCTCCCCTTGCATCAGGGCCGCCCCCTGTCAAATTGGGGGCCTAAGCAAAATTTGGGTTGGTCAGGTATGGGCTGGACAAAAAAAAAAACTAAAGCTGCCATTTTGCTCTGCAACATTATGTTGTTAGCATGTAAGCTTTAATTGATTGGCTATATAATCAAAATAATAATAATCACAGTCTAATCACTTTAGCAAAAAGAATGTGTCTGGTGTCTAAAGGCCTTAAAGGTCACATATTTTACTCCTGTTTGATTTAATTTGGTCCCATGCTGAGCTGGTACCTTGAGGGAGGGGGCTTTTGTGTTTCAAATGACAAATATTTGATAACAATTGCAAACAGAAAATGATTATCATAGTAGAGGTCTACCTAAGCACCTACTACACAAGATAGCTCTATTATTTGTGTGAGAGAATGATGCATGCCAGTCGACATTAATCATGTTTTGAGTTTTTTTCTAGGATCAAAAATAAGCCTTTAGTCTTTAAAGTGTAAAAAAAAATTCTGTCTCTAAGAATAACAAAATGCCTTACAGTCTTTCTCAAAACTAATCAGCCAATAACAATACAAGTATTAATGGGAAAATGCAATGTTGCTTTAAGCCATGTTTTTTTATCAAAACTTTCTGGTTTTATTCCTGAAATAAAAACAGACTTATTATCCCAGTGGTCAAAAAGCATTTCCATCCAGTGGATAATAAAATTCACTCAGTCTTGGTCTTTGAAGTGTCGGTAAAGCTATAAACCCAAAGTATGTAAATTTAACCCACTTTTCCCAAAACACAAGTCAAAGTAGGGCATGAAATGAAGCTCTGGGAGGAATTCAGTCCAGAAAAAAAAAGAAAATCAGCCCAGTTTGTGATCATCGCTTTACTGAAGTGTGAGGTGTGTAACATAGGCAAAAAAACAAGTCTCTGCTGAGGGAGTCGAGACATGTTTATGGACACCTGCGTGCTCCTGAATGTCCACTAACATGAAATAAAGATCAGATAATGTAAACATTTCAAGGATAAGACTTTGTATGTCATGAATGGATTTCAAATGCAGTTGGTGCAACATTTCAACAGCTAGAACTTCACAACTTTGGGGACTGTCACTCTGTACAGCCCATATTTGTGGTGCCCTTGTCCAGTAGCACTGCTGTCTAAGGCACATTCCTGCAAGGGACAACTAAGTTGATCAATCTATCTATCTATTTAGTCTGTTTTCCATGTCTCCTCCATACTTCTATGCACTAGGCAAAAAAGTATGCAGCATCTTCCCTTGTTTACAGCACCAGAAGCTGCCTCATAACCTGACACGACATTTGTCACGGTCAATATATTCGACCAGTCCATCTGTGCAACAGCACATAAAAGTGGGCCGCACAAAATCATTGTAAATTAGAGCTTGGCAAGATGGATCTGGACATTGAATCAGGCAGGTCCATCTGCACTGCAAGGTTAGCTGCCTAAAATGGTTCAGTGAATGTTTCCAGGATCTTGCTGAAGTGATACCACAAATAATTCAAATGAAGAAAAAGCATAAATCCCCTTATGGTGCTCAAAATGTTGTCGAGCACTTTAAGGGGAAATAAAACAATCCAACAAGACCTGTAATAAACTGATAAAGTATATTTTCAAGCTGGCTGAAGTTAAAAAGACACCATCTTTAATAATATTTGCTGTAATCAAGCAAAAACCTGGCTTATCGGTTTGGCAAAACAAGCAGAGAAAAAGCAAACATGGCAAGGGAATTAGTGTAAAAATCCTTCTGTGAATAGCCTCACAGCTTTCTATTTACTCCTATGCCAGCTCTGGGCTCCAAACTGAATAAAACTGAGCACAGAAATAAACAGAAACACAGGAGCAGAGGCAGAGGGTGGCTCTCTGACAGCAGCAGAGAAAAGGTAACCTGAGACACGCAGGCTTGGATGGAAGAATGGGAGTGTGTATGAAAGCTGAGGGCATACTGCCACGTATTTGACTTATTGATTATGTGTGAAATCTCATCCACTCAACATGGCTGTAGGGTGTGTAGCATTGGTTATTTATAGCCGGGTGTTCACTCTCCCTCTCTTTATGCCAGGGTTGAGAATGATAGATCAGCGCTGTGCCCGCTGGCTCTTTCTTCTGTCAGCGCTGCTTTCCTTCACCTATTGCTGGATTGCATTGGGGGAGCACACTGTGATTGCACATTATGAATTTATGAAGTAAACCCTGGATCAACCCTGACTTTTTCAGCTGGGTTTTTACGGTCCAGGTCAACAAGCATGGACCCAAAGTCCCAAGCGTAAACACGCCAAAACACAAACTGTGTACTCAAAATGTCAGTGGTTTGAATGTAGATGGTGACCTTTGGTGAAGTTATATCATCAGGGCAGTCAATCTTTGCAGGGCGTCATGAATTATGTGCTCAAATGTGTAGTTGATGCTTTTAATAAATAAGAGTTCCAAAAGCTACCACAATGTAGCCGATAACTCCAGATTTTTAATCAATGTTTGTCAAATGGCAAAGCTCGAACCACCACATGAAAGTCTTTCAGTGCTGACAAAGCATAAAAGTACAGTTGTGGGTCAAGAGAAAGGGTTTATGTGGTTTGTAGAAAACGTAGAGCAAAAGGATGAACATGAGATGTAATGAGAAGAAATCCCTCAAAGTATTCTCGAGGTACAAAGTTTATCAGCAAAAGATGATCATGATGCCAAAGGATATTTAGGCTCATCCCCCTAAAATCGTACCTGCTGATCCTTGAGTCAAATAGGATGTTTGTGCAAAGTAGCAGAAATAAACCTTTAAAGGAATTTGACAATATTTCTAAAAGCATTCTTGACTTGCATCACAAACAAAATACTAGAAAGCACTCGGAGAGCGCAGACCTCCGCCAGCACCACAGTCCTCAGCCATATTGTGATTTTGACCATAAATATTAGTCCTACCTTTATTTCATGTCAATATTTAGATTCCTTGACCATGAAAACATATCATTAGCAACTGGATTCATAATGATATCTATTTTAGTTCAGTAGTTATTCAGCAAAATCACATTTTTCGCCATGGCGGCCAGACGCTGCTCCGGATCAACACCAAAATCGAATCGGTTCTTCCTTTTCCCATGCTGAACATTTCCTGAAAATTTCATCCAAATCCGTTCATTACTTTTTGAGTTATTTTTTTCACAGACGGGCAAACTCTCCCAAAAACATAACCCCCTTGGCGGAGGTAATGAGGTGACACCATGACCTTGGATTTTCCAAATATAGGTAGTTTATCCTTAGAGGTGCAGTGTGTAGAAACTGGCATTTTGGTGGCATCTAGCTTTCAGATTTTGGAATGAGCCCATCTGTTAATATAACATCACATCAGTAAGCGATGGGAGCCGTTGAAGACCAAAAAGGATCGTAAACAGGGCAACATTAATGACAATTACAAGGGGAGGGTTCTTTTATTCATATATTTATTAACTATTATTTTTTAGTTAAGATGATGGTTATAGGCTTTGTAAACATTTTGAGACACAAAAAAACAAAATCAAGTAAAAATGTGTTTCGCTCTTTTAGTCCCCAAAACCCAGTAGACAACATGGCGGATCATTATGTCAGCCTCCTCAAAAGGGAGGCCAGAGGTACATACATTTAAAAAGCTTTTTTTTTTTTTACAACTTCATAAAAAGAAAATGAAAGTTTTATGGGTATGATTGTACACCTATTTCAATGGACTTTACATACCAATTGAAACATTATATTCTTTATTCACCGTTTCTCTTTGGCGAAATGCTGCCAACTTGTACATCTTCTACCTTTTAGGTGGACATTTGTGATAAGTCTGAAAACTCCTTCAAAGTATGCTTACAATATTCTGTTTCACACGTTGCTCTCACATGTCCAATCTTAACCTTTGACGGATGACCTTGAAGATCCAATTGGGTCATCCTGAAATGAAATAACTCTGATGTGTTTATGTGGTATTGAATTCCATGGGCAACAGAAGGCCACGGGGTTTCATGATGTTGACCTTTGTCTGATGACCTTAAAAATAATTTGAAGCTCATCCTGGATGATCATTTTTACACCTTAAATTTTGGAGAATCATTTTGGCCTCAGGACAAAATTTTGACATTATTTTGTTTTTTATTTTTGTTTGTTTTCTTTCACACTGCACTAAGCCAGACAAATATTCTGTAACGTAGCCACCGGCCTCGAGCAAAGTTTTGTCTGTGGTCCTTGTTCCTGCCATCCAGTCGATCGTTGCAACAGCTTCAGGTGGTCACACAGTTTAGATCGAAGAAGCTCAATTTTAATAACAGCATAAAAATACAGTTGAATTTAGGCTGCTCAGATGAAAGTGGCATATGTAATGGAGCGATTCGTAAACACAGTCAGCATGGACTTGTACAGCAGCAACCATTTAACACTTCCCGACTTTCCCAGACGAGATCTTTTTTTTTTTTTTCTCCCCTTCTTTTTCCCTTGTCTGCATTTTCTTTTTGGCTGAGCATCGTGTTTGGTCACAGCATTTAAAAGACAAATGCATTGTTATTTTTTTTAAATTCTAGCAGTGATAGCTATGAGAAAAAAAGAGATTCACTGCTATTAGTTACCATCACAAGCCCTCCCTGTAGTCTACACCATGAAACCAAACTTTATTTAACCCCCGATGTGAGCTTAAAAAGTTTTAAATCCTAAATTTCCGGGCCATGTTCATGTTAGATTTTTGGTGTCAGGATTCCTCTCTGTTGATCTGGCAACAACTCTAACCAAGGGGGGAAGCACCATCTCAGACACACCCTAAAAGTGCAAGAATTAGCAAGCTTTTAGAGGAATCTACACACTTGGAAGTCAGATGGTAATTGGCTGGAAATAGCTAGAAGTTGGCAGGCCAGTGACAAGGAGAGGAAAATTGAAGCCACTGGATCTGTAGATGTTTACCTGCTGAGAGGACCTGAGGCTGGCAATGCTAGAAATGCTGAATGTAGCCACTCCTTGATTGATATTGTCATTGAACACTCTGTTAGCTAACTTACATTTGTGATGCTCAGCCAAATTAAAGCCACAATTCGCTGGTGTTTGGTTCACTTGACTCGTTTGGTCCTAATTTCACACCTACTGCAAACCAAACTCTAGTCTGTATAGAAGTGACGTAGACTGCCCAGCTATTAAGTGGACTAAATGTGTTTGAAAATAAATAAACAAATAAATAAGAAATATATGCATATAAATTGATTAAACTTCATCAGTTAATAAAACTCAGACCTGTTAAATCCTATCAGTTAATTTATTAACTGACCAGATTTGACAGGTCTGAGTTTTATTTTTCCATATCATGATTCTATAATTTCAGAACTAAAGAAGCTTTTGAGTGATTTCTGTAGAACGGTAGATAAATAGGAGTTTTAGTTTTTTTCATATTTTAATATTTTGGAAATAATTCTTCTGGGGGATTATTAAATTATTGCTTGTAGTGAAGCAGAGTATTTGGCATGACTTTATGGAGAGTGTATTGATGTTTTTGCAACAAAATGAATGGTTGAATGTCTTTTCTTTGTCTCTGCACTTAGCTCAACTTACTACGAAAATGAAAACAATGAATGTGCGACAACATCTTGATACCAACCAAAACGTGATAAGTTTGGCCCTTCTAAACAACCAAACTTTTGCTAAATAAATAAATAAGTAAATAAATTTGTTCATTTGTTTATTTAAAAGGATCCCCATTAGTTGCTACTAAAGCAGCAACTAGTCTTCCTGGGGTCCATACATCCAACAGTCATACATAACTGAAACATTAAAAGACAGCAAACACTTTATAATAATATTATATATTATTGTTATATATATTGTTAATAAATATTTTGGTGCCTCTGAGACTCTTTGCTCGCTGCAATACAGCTAGCTTGTCCTTATACCTCAAAAACTTGACCACCATGGATCACGGTCTATCACTGCTCGACAAGGTGTTCCCCGTGCGGTGCACCCGCTCCACCTCGACCTCCCGCTGAAGCTGCAGCCTCTCTGAGAGGAGCCCTCTGACGTTCCCCTCCGCTTTGGCCAAGGTCTCACCAGGTGACCTCTCAATCCCTTCGATAACCAGATTATTCCGCTTGGTCTGCCCCTCTAGATATTCCATTTTATCAGTGGTTGTGAGTAGGCTGTTGCATATTTTCATTACATCAGCTTGCAATGAGTTTTGAATATCAGTTTGCTTTGCAATGTTCATCTTGATATCGTCCACTTCTTTCTGTGTGAATTGGATGCTGGTTTTGATCTCCTGAAGCTCTCGAGATAGCGTGTCCAGTCTAGTGTTGGAAGAGTCCAGGATAAGCTTGACAAAACTTTTAAAGTTGTCTTGTTGTTGTTGTACCAGTGTGCTAAACATCTCCTTCTGATGAAGCAGTAGCTCGTTCACTTGAGTGAGCGAGACATACTCCTCATCCAGTTTCATGTCAGATTTCGGCTTTGGAGGCATTTTACAGCTTGTTAGCTGCGGTACAGCCTCTAGCTTGTGCTAACAGTAGTACGAGTCCCCCCGCTGTCGGCGTTTTCAGCCACAAGTTAATTAACAAACCTAGCAGGCTAGTAGCACGTTGGTGCCGTCACTGCAAAGCTGATAAAATCCAGTCGGATGTAAATGAAAATAAGTCCAAGTACTGAAAAATAGCCTCCCGAAGCGTATCGTCTCGCTGTGTGAATGAAATGATATGAATGACTGAATGAGCTCTGAGCAGAAAATATTTGAGTTATTATTTTTTTTTTTTCTTGACACTTTTGTGACAAATTGGGAAAAAAAAAGAGTTTGCTGAGTTTACTTTAATATTCTTCAGTCTTAGTTAGAGTGGAACCCTTTCTCTGGTTTTTAAGTTTCAGTTTTAAGCCATGTTTTATCACTGCTCTTTTATCATCATTTTTCAAGACATCTCCATCCCCTAGCTTATGCTTGTGTTTTTTTATCTGCACTTAGAACACATAATTGCACACTGCTTCTCATTATTGGATGGGTTGCCATTTCATGAATAGGTTATTTGATTGAGATGGTAAATATGATGAGCATTTTGAGCATAAAGATGATCTACTAACAGGTAGATGATTGTTTTTAAAGACCC